>VXAU01002669.1:36789-81789 GCA_013399695.1 Formicarius rufipectus | reverse complement strand
CTGTGGAGACCCTCCAGCTCCAGGGTTTGGTGGGGGGATCCCAGGCTGCCTTGTGCTCTCTCTAAGCAGAAGGAATCTTGGTGGTGGTCCATGGGGTACAGAGTGACTACACCAGGATCCCCCGTCACAGGTTATGGCCAGGCTGGATGGGGACAGCTCATGGAAGGATCTCTGCCTCCTCTCCAACCTGCCACTCAGATCCACCAGGCAACTTGCTGAGACCCATTATTCCCCTAACTGTTGCTTATTTTTAAGCAATACAGCTGCTCTGTGCAGTCCTAACCACCTTTTTGATTGTTCATTAGGGACCTGCAATACTCTTGGTTTATTCCATTTATACTTGGATTTGACTAACAGTGGTTTTGTGCCCCATCACCTCTTCATTAGCAGACTGAATTGCTTCCTGAGGACCAAATCATGCAGAGTCTCATGGCTTCTGCACCTCCTCTTCCCATCCATTTCACTCAGGCAGCTGCTTCCAATGGAAATTGATGGCCAGCTCAGGCTGGATGAGCCCTGAGCCGACGTTCACACTCTGCACTCAAAATCTTCATTTGCAGCCAACAATGCTGCAGGTGACTCTGCTGAGCCAAGTTCACCCCTACAGGGCCACCAGGGACCGGGGGCCTAATCACGGATCAATAATCACAATGATCTAAGTAGTGGTTTTGAAATATTTAATCAGAGGCAACAATTAAGGTTCTTTTGGATGTTGCAAACGTAAAGCCTGTGGTCTTGAATGTGAGTCAAGTGTTTACCCTTAATGATTGTACAAGCTTCCCTAAATGATGCCTCCTCCAGCTCAATCTCAGCCTCCTACAGAGCCAGCACAGAAACAAACCCAAAAATCACACAAAACTGCAATTAACTTTTCTCCCTTACTGGTTCCTCATCACTTTTAAACCATGCTAAACTAAGGATAAAATGTGTCATTTAACTTGCATGGTAGCCAGGCATTAAATGCTTCTCAAGGAAGTTTTGAAACAAGTAGACTTGCATTTTATAAAGCATAAAGACCTGACAGCATTCCTCAGCTGATGGGGGCTGGACTGTTATTGGGCTTTTTGGCTTTATTTCTCTGAATGATATTCAGGATTTGGAAGTGAAGAAGAATATTTGCTTCCTTGTAACCTGAATTCCACCAAGATACAAATCTCTGTCTCTTTGAGAATGATAAAAGAAGTCAGGCAGGGTATTGTATACCATCTTGCATTAAGAAAAACTCGGAGGTTTAAGGCCATCTGTATTTAGATCCAAGGACAGATGAGACATTTAAATTTTAGTAGCACTCAGTTATATACCTGACATAGAGAAATGGCTGCAATCCTTTTTATCAGGCTGGAGAATAGGCATTAAATGACAAAATATTAGTCAGGCTATAGATCCCCGAAACCTATAAGTTCTGCAGCAGCTTCATTAAACCTGTTTTTTTATCAGAGGGGAGAGAAGGGTCTGGTATAACATTGCCAATGTTTGAGGCGCTGGGCTTTTAGAGAATCACCGCCAGATACTTCATCCATCTGTCTATTTTCATATTTATTGTTTTACCAATCACTTCATTCATCCATCTGTTCATCTGTGTAAACCCATTTTTTTAAATTTTAATTTTTATTTATGGACTGACCTTAATAAACTCCCCTCAAGTAGCGCGTGTTTATCACTGTCACGGATGAAAACGTTATTAATGACAGGAGGGCTGAGCAGGGGCGACGCCTGCCCTTTAAATTCCTTTTCAGCTGACTGGGCTGCAGCAACTCAGCTGGGCGGGGGTGGCTGGATCGATAAGGTCAGAGTTCAGCCCCTGGTCCCATCTCCTCGATCATCCCCATCACTGCCAGCTAACGATGCCTGCAGGTGGAGCGGGGGCACTTCCCTGTGTTTATGACTCGCCTCACTCCAGAGCAAAAGGCTTTTCCGTAGGAAAAGCTGTGGGGAAGCTCGGGATGCTGATTTGGAAATGCATGCAGGGGAAGACATGGGTGTCAAGGCAAGGAAAGCAGCCCGGTGTGTTTGGAGCGTGGTGCTAGCACCGAGGGGTTCAGCTCCCCCAGGGAAATCCTGGGAGATTTTCCTACTTATGCTTGAGCATAAATAAGGGATGCAGTGCTCACTAAGTGCTCTCCATGAAGGGATGAGAAGAGAGTTAGTTTTCAGCACTGTACTTTCAACCCAACTACTTAAAATGCTTTAATTTCCCCAAACAGAGGGCTGACAACCAAGACATGGCAATCCAGAGGTACCTGCAGCAGCCAAGGCTCAAATGCCCCACCTGCTTTGGGCAGCAAGCCATGTGTTTCTCTTCACAGGTGCATAACACAGTTCAGAAAATGCTATTTGTTGCCACTAATCATGTCCTTCCTTAATTGCCCACAGCAATATGGAAGATAATTACATTGAAAATAGAAGTTGGTGAGAGCGTCTCGAGTGCCTCAAAATTACACACCTATGGATTAAGAGCGTTTCAAATTTATGACCAGCAATAGTCACGAGGTGGCTATAAATGCTTTACAGGTTCACTTAGTTGACATAAAGTCTAACCCTGCTGCAAAAATACATTTTTATTCCACTGGCTTAAAGCAGTTTTGACAAATACTCTCCAGGATGACTCAACCCTCGCGCTTTATCTTTGGTTGGCCCAGGTGCCGTTTGCGACAGGGTTTTGTCATGAAAGATGTAGCTGTGAGGCTGGGGACATTCCCCTCATGGCTTCATCTCGCCTCCCAGCTCATTAGAAGCCTTGGATTCCTGCCTGGCCTTTTATTTTGACATCAGAGGTGTAAATCAAGTCATAAACATATTTAAACTAATGTTGTTGGAAATCTGTAATTCTGACAGCAAAATGAGCGACAAAAAGTGCATATAATATTTGGTGACATGTAATTTTAACTTCATCCAGTCTCTTTGCTTTTGAGACATTGTTACCTGCAGGATAAGGCAATAAAATAAGGATGTACAAGAATGTGTCAAATGTAGGGCTTCCCTAAATTACACTCTCAGGCACAGATTAATACATTTAATACATTCCAGTCATGAGTGAAGTACTTATAGCAGAACAACTGCTCCTTCAGTGATATCATTCACTGGAATGAACTACAGCTAACAGTGACAAGCTGGAAAAATGCCCCCACTTTTCAAACTGTACAAATGGCATTTGGACACAGTAACTCAAAACTGGACACTTCATTTCAAGTTTAAAGCTAGTGGTCCAGTCAAAAGCTATTACTCCATCTTCTTTATTTGTAGTCCATGCTTTTGTGCTCTTTAAGAATCAAATAAATACTGGTGTAATGGTTAGCAACTGCCAGTTCAACGAAAAATACTGCTAAATTCGCCAATAAGTCTTTTTTCTACACACACAAATTTATGACATAAGAACCGAGCCCATTCCTGTTACAATGTCTGGATAGTTTTTTAATGTAGAGGGAGACTCACTTTAGTGATAAGAGTTTAAACCTCAACTACTTTTTCCTTCTTTCAGGATCATACATCTGGATAGAGAAGAGCTTGTGACGAACGACTGGTGTGTTACAGGCTGAGGTGCACCGAGCTGGCCCGGGCTCAGCAGACTCCTGCACTGACTGCTCCTTCCCTTTAGCATTTCCACTGGGACTGCTTAAAAACAAAGGGATTATTTGCACTGGGATTATTTCAATGCAGGAGCAAGATCTGCCCCCTCCTCTGCATTATGTGGGAACTGGATGGAGAAGGGGAGGAGACTGAGCTGGTGGAATCCTCTTTGGCCCACTCATTGAAATCCCTCTCCCTCGAAGGGACATCCCAAGCCTCCCACCCTGCCCCACCACTGCCTGGATAATAGATCCCAGTTTGTGATCACCACAAGCATCCCGTGTGCCCATGCAAAGGGAAGGAACAACGCTCCCCTCTGGGCTTTGCACAGGAACAAGACATTGCCCAGGGAGTGGGGATGGTTCCTTGTCTTGAGTTTCCAAATTCTGTGAGATCTGCCTATGAAAATAAGCAGTGCTGAGTTCCTCCACAGCAACCAGGTGAATCTTAACCCCAGAGAAATTTCTCCTGCATCCCCACACAGCCACCAGCCTGGGGGCTCTGAGGGTGTTTGCGAATTAATGCTTATTCCAGACAACGACTGTGCTAAAAAATGTATTATTTGGTGCCGCATCACACCTGGAAGAATGGTTATGGATTTGGGGGCTACACTTGTGCCAAGCTTCTGAATTTGGCTGGTTTGAGACCCAAGCAGGGATGGTGGGATGAAGGGATAAATGTTCTTGCTGTCCCAGTGCCACATCTCCCCAGCCAGTCTTTTCAGAGTGTGCTGCAGTAAATGCTGCATTAAAACAAGAGGTGGACATCCACTGCAGGCACCAGCAGATTAGTTTCTAAAAGGAGAAAATCTCACAGCCTAACACTTCTTCAGGAAAGTACACAAATGTCTTTCCCCAAACTCGGGATTACTTTCAATGTGTTTGAGAGGAGACAGGGAACTAACCCGCAAGTAATTCTGGATTTTCTGAATATATTGGTTTTATTCTCCAGCTTCCCCAGATGGTGATTATAGGCCTGTTGCTTTTTGCCACTGATATTTGCAGTGAGAAGCCTTAAAATCATGGGGTTGATCTCAGTTTTCCACCAGTGCAGGATCTGCAGTGTCCCATCATCAGAAGATCCACAGGATCTGAAACACTCAGGAAAGAGTGTCTGGAAACAGAAATTACTTTAATTTCCACAGAAAGGACTTGCATTTTCTTTTATTCAGTTTCTTAAAGACATTGACACTGAGATGAGCGAGGATTTTATGATGTTCTAAGTAATTTCATTTGATGTCATAATTACATCTTGATTAATTCTATCCCCATGGAGAATTATGAGGGCTTCTTCTTCCCTATCTGCAGGGTACATTTTAAAGATTGTGTGTTAACTGCAAGTACTGCAAGTTGTGCAGAACTGTGATAACCCACAAACCAGGCACTTTTAGGGACTGAGAAGGGATTAATGACAGCTGTAACAAGGGCAGGATTTTCCCCCTGCCCTCTGCATTGACTTTATGGGAAAACAAAGACACTGGAAGATACTGTGCAAAGTATGCTGCTGCACATAACTCTGCCACCTCCCTTCTTCCACTGCTGGCACCAAACACAACATGCCTGTTATTATCTTTCCTTCATGGAGAGAAGCTCCTTATGATTTGACTGAGAGCAGAGCTCAGCAGTTCCAGCCCTTCACTGCTCATGAGCTGCACCAAAGGCTTTGGCCACTGGAAGAGTGGCCTTGAGAGGACACTCCAAAACACCTCCCTGCAAAGAGCTGAAGCCCAGAGAAGCTGAACTGAGGCCTCAGCATGGATTACACCCAAGGAGCTTTGGATTCATCCTGGCAGGGACACCACCCTGCAGGACCAGTTCTTATGTGGCCCATCTGACACTCAGGAACAATGTGTTTTCACCAATGCAAGTGGGAAGATGCAGGACTGACGATGATCCTTTACTGGTTTTCCTCATCAGTTTTCCATAAAAAATAATCTGGACACTGGTTTATATTAGTCCACACTCATTCCTAATTCAGCTTGTAAACACTTTGAAGCAGAACTCTTCTTTTTTTGCATTTACCCAGGTGATGGGGTTTCTATGAATCTTGTACAGTGGGCCACAGCTCAGGGTCCTGGATCAGTACAAAGAGGAATGAAAAATGACACTGTGTTCTAAACTGCTGTGACTAATTCCTTGGATTAGTAATGCAAAAACCAATTCAATCAATCCTGCAGGATTTTATCAGAGGCCAAGGACTAATTCAAAATTTTACCCTCGCCTGCCTGTTTTTCCATATGGAATAATGGCAAAATGTATTTCCAGCTCTGATTTGGACTCACCCTGTTGACAAAATGGTTAAATTTTAAGAATTGAATCCAATCCTTTCCAAAAGAACTCTCCTCAAGGTGCACACATGGAAATCAGCCCTCAAAGGTGTCATCCTTGGAAACCCAGCACGACTTTAGGAGACCTGACTCTCGTGCTGTACTGCCTGTGCACAGCCTAGACTGACAGAATAATTGGATTAAACATGCACAATTCAGACTTTCAGTTACTGGGTGCTTTCTTGCTCCTGTTTTCCACAGAAAAGTCAGGTTTTTTGTTCCTTAAGTCCTCGTACTGCTTATTTACATATGAAAAGGTAAGTTTATAAAAGAGCTTTCCTATTTTACTACACCTAATAGTTAATAATTTAAGTCTGTAGCCATTATCATCATATAGATTGACACAAATGGCATATGGATCATTCTGGGGATGAGGGTTAGTTTCTTTTAAGAGAGAATTGTTTTAGTTTTTGCAGGAAATTAATCAGGGGAATGGGCTTTGTGGAGCATGGAGCAAATCTAATCTGTTCTTTGTTCAAATTTGCCTTGCTCCAATTCCTAGCAATTGTAGACAACATGCTCTTTTGTTCAGGAGCCACTTGTTACATGCATAATTAGAGACTGCAGTAGCTGTGTTTAAAGAAAAACTGTTTTCCAATGTAATGTGTGATCTTGATAATAGTATTTTCATCAAAGGTAGCAATTACATTCATTAAGCTGGGACTGGCAAGGCAGCAAGGAAATTAAGTGGAGGTGAATAAAAAGCTCCCCATTTCTTTTTAAAATCTCTGCCTCTTTATAAGTTGAAATGCACCACGTTGAGCTGCAAACTGGAAAATACATACTGAAAAAAAATTAAAAAGAAAGAAAGAAAGGAAAAAATAAAGTCCTCCTTAACCTTTCTGAATAATGATCCTGAAGATATCCTAGGGACACCTACTATAGATGCACTTTTCAAATTAAAGGGCTTTATTCTACATTAATTTCTTATGCAAGTTTTAAACGAGCTCAACATATGATTCAGGTCTTTAAAGGCTCCAGGGCTCTCTAGGATTAATTCACTGTTCTTTTCACACATAAATTAATTGTTTTGTGTTCTCAAAGACAGCAAACAGCACATAAATCAACCAGTTTAGAAAAGGCACAAGGCTGGTACCTTTTGCAAATCACTGAAGTTTGCTCTTTACACTTCATTATTACAATATGTAACTTTTAAAGGGAAGGCTGGAAAAGTAGGACACATGTTGTTAATTCTAAGTAGATTTCTTGAGTGCATAACTCATTTCAGCAACCCGATTCCTTGAAAGACCAAAGTTGTGGATCATGGTAAAGCCATTCTTCCAGCACTCTAATTACACTTTTCCCAATTAATAATTCAATTACACATCACTAATGTATTTGCAAACATTTCCAAGTAAAAAGAGCTAGTTGTGATTTGGTTTTTTGTTTGTTTCTTTTGGTTTTTTGGGTTTTTGTTGTTGTTTGGTTTCTTGTTTTTTGGTTTTGGTTTTGTGTTTGTGGAGGTTTTTTGTGGGGTTTTTTGGTTTGTTTGGGGTTCTTTTGTTTGGTTTGGGGTGTGTTTTTTTGTTTGTTTGTTTGTTTTTTGTTTGTTTGTTTTTTGTTTGTTTGGTTTTTTGTTTTTGTTTTTTTTTGTTTTTTTTTTAAACCCTCTTTTTGCCTTAAGCCTTGCAAAAGTGGAATTTGCAGATGGAAAAATGGGAAAACCTGAAGATGTGAGCCCTTGAGCCCCCTGAGGGCTGTGCCCAGCCCATGGGCTCCTCCTGAGTGCACACACAGCAATCTTCTTCTTTACCTCCAAAATATAATGCTGATTTTATTCCAGGCATTGTATCCCAGGCTGACAAGGTGGGGGGAGCAGGTCTTTGCCATCCTACCTTTGCCCTGTGCCAGGGCAGCCCAGCACTGCAGAGAAGTCAGTGCTTAGGTAAGGGCTGAGAACTAATTTCACAGGAAAATCCCCCATTTAAGGGGTCTCAGCAAGAGGACACTTGCAGCAAGGGGGGCAATTTTAATTTACAAGCTCTTAAAGCAGGACAGGTACCAGGGGGATGGCAGGAGCTATGCTCCCTCCTGGACAGGGATGTGTCTGCACACTCTCAGCTCAAGGTAAGAGAGAAAACTGAAGCCAGAACCTGCAATCCATAACTCCAAAAATAACTGTTTCTCCCTCTGCCCTTCCCAGAAATAGAACATGAAACCACAGCATCTTGGCCAAATTGGAATTTGCATAGTTCTGCGAAGCATTTCCTTCAGTTAGGAATGATTTAATTATTCTTCACTTCCTCTTCTAGAAATCATTCCTGGGTAATGAGGTTAGCATACAGCAGATATGTTTCAGTCAAGAAATAGATGTAATTTAGTGCCAGAAGGCTTTTGCAGTTAAAAAAAAAAGAAGAAAAAAGAAAAAAAGGGGGAAAAAATTATTTTTGGACACTTCTAAATAGAAGCAGCAGGATAGAGAAGGTTGGCTATTAAATTACAATAGTCTGAGACACCAGACCATCGGGTGCTTTAACCTGGTGCTGTGTCAGCCCCCTGAAGAGTCAGAGCACAACCACAACCCTCCTGCAGCCCAGATTCTTACACAAGGGTAACAATGCACATTTTAAATAATTATTAAATAATGACAAGCTATATTACCTCCAGAGAATTGTTTATCTCTGCAAATTGGATCACTGGAGTCAAAGTACAGTAGAGCTAAAATACTTCCAGCACTAAATGGAAGATCTATTGCTGCACCTTCCTTTGGTCCTTGGAAACTGTGAATCCTGCATGGCAGTCAAACATAGTTTATGACAAATATCCTGCTGAATCCAGCTTTTATTATTCAAGCAACAATCAAAACAGCCTGGCCTATCAATCAAATGTAGGCACTGCTGCAATTGAACTGGGAAAATGGTTTTCCTTTTAAAGCTCGGTTGGACAGACACTGAGAAGACTTAAATTATAAGGAATTTAAGAAGGGAGCAGAACAGTTTGGCAAAAATTACACAGTGGAACACAAGGAATTTTTCACTGAACATAAGGAAAACAAGGCTATGGACATAAACAGAGCCTTTGTATCACTTAACCTTCATATCACATTAACCATCTTCTAGTGCATCACAGGGAGTCACAAAACATTTTCAGAAGTTCAGAAAGTACCTAAGCTGAAAAAAGTGCTTTGCCTCAATTCTTATGAGAACACTTGGAGCAAATGCTGGATTTGGTGTGCAAACATCCTGCCCTTCAGGAACAGAAAGTCTGATGGTTTCTTTCCTAAAATAAACAGCACCAGCTTTGGCACTAAAACAAGTTTGCTTTGTTTCAACTCTCTCTTTGACACCTCCATTAACAAAACATGTTCTGTGGAGCTTTTCACTATTTAACTACATGTCCAGAGCCTTGACTTTTAATTTTTGGATTACTCCTCAATTATTTTTAAGTCAGTTTAATATATTCCTTCTACAGAAAACCAACAAATATCCAGAGAGTGAATGCCTTTCTAACAGGTAATTATCACGTCTTTGGGCACCACCTAAACTAAAGCAGAACAACTCAGGAACACAGTCTCAAATTAAAACTGCTCTGGTTATATTGAAAAATTTGCATTCAATTTGCATCTTCAGGATGCAAATTAGTGAACAGGAAAATCTTGCAGCATGTCCTGGAAAACAATTCAGGCCAAAAATACACAAGTGAAACTTAATGTGATCAACAGGATGATCAGAACATGATCCTGTTCCTTGGACAGGTGGGTCATTGCTTGAGCCTTGGCTGGGTGTTCCCAAGAGAAGGCAGGGAAGAGACCCTTGAGCAGGAGAACATCATCTCTGGATGTCTGTGTCAGAGCTCCTGGAGTCCTGGGAACCGAGTCCTTCTACAAGATCCAAAATGGAAACTGGCCAAACCAGCAGCTATCAAACCCAGGGGAACAAAGAGTCAAACTCCACAAGGACCCATCATATTCCAACTTCCTTCTTCCCTGTATTTCCTCTACACCAGGAGAGAAAGTCATCTCACAGGTGGAAAGAGATCCCTGCAAAATGCTCAATGTTTTTCTGCATGTTCATAAGTCCTCATGGTGTATATTAAATAAATCCAGATGTGAAAGTGCTGATTACTTCACTACTGAGACTGAGTTTTCTGTCAGGTGCTTTTTTAAGATCTTTAGTGAAGCCACCCTGACATTTTTTGGTCTAAGTCCTCCAGTATTAGCAGCTCTACAGCTACTGAGACAGAAAGAACAGATGTAAATTCAAATGATCTTGAAAGACAAATGTATAAAAATGCTATTATTGTCTACTGAGACTGTACATATTTTTGATTTATATTTTTAAACATTTCACCAGAAAAATGTTACATTGCACACTACATGTTCTTTAGAACAATAATACACCAGTAGGAACCAACATTTGAATTTATGAAACAAGCTATTACGAAACACAGTGGTTGTTTCTAGTTACCCCACGTTATTAGTTACTGCAGATGAACAGATTATTTTCAGAGGATAATAAATGCCAAAATTTCAAAGCAGTTTAATAACACCTCTGGTATCAGATAACAAGAAATTTCCTCAATGCCACTAAGCTGGACTTTGTTCCTTCCAGCAACTGATCTTACAACTGGCATGTTTAACTGGAGTAATGGCTGCAAATCCCATTTGTCAGCCTGGATTCACCCTGCACTGATGTCTGCTGTCCCTGTGTGTACAACTCCAAACTCCAAAGAGTCAATCCAGAGGGGTAAGACTTCCAGCCCTGTCCCCTCACTTGGACACTCCAGAGAAGACAATTCCATGCAAAACACTCTGCAACAACTGTATTTCAGTCCAACACTCAGTGACAAACTGGGTGAACGTTCTCTGGGAGCTGTACAATACACATTCATCCGCCCCTCAGCTCTCGATTTGTGCCTCCAACCCCAGTTTGCACAGAGATCACATTACAGGTAAATATTTATGAAGTATTTGTGGGACCTGTAACCACTTACAGGTATCTCTCTTCGGAGATCTGTCATGTTGGTTCATTGAATACATTCTGGGGCTGAGGAAAAAACATTTCTTCAGCTTTTGTGTATCCAACACAAGCCCAGGGAAGTCAGACAGCTGCTTTCAAAGCCTGACTTGGTAGGAAGAGCTTGAAATGTCTCTCTCACCAAAAGATTTTCATGTGGAAATGCAATAACATGTTAATTAGAGAAGTCTTTACATAGCAAAAGGCTCCCAAAGAACAATTAGTCTGTATTTCACATAAGCCTCTTCTAACACAATCATTATATGGGGAAAATAGTGAAGAAAAACAAACAGCATCGAAAACATGATGCAAAATGTTGTATTTGAGTATTTCCCAAGTAATGATTAAACCCTTCTGCAGAAATCTGCCTCAGACCTTGATCACAAACCAGAACAGAACTAGAAAAACCTGATAGATGATAGTCATTCTCTCCCAGTCCAAAAACTGCAAAGTCTGGTAGAAATTTTAAATGACAGATTAGTAGAGAACGATGACCCAATATACCAGGTTAGTATTGTATCAAGACAAAAATAAAATTCAGGCACTTTCTAATACATCCTCAATACAGGTATTTTCCCCTGACCAGGGAAGCTCATGTGCAATGTTTCATACTGAAGATGCTGTATCAGGACAACAGAGTAGATCAACTGGCTGAGGGCATAAAAAGGGAGAATTTACTAATATAAATATGTATTGAGTATATAAAGCAGCTTTGAGCCCTGTCACTAGCACAAAGCCTCACAGCATCCCCAACACCAGCCCTGCAGCCTGTGCCCACAGTGCCAAATGTAGCAATGCCATTTATGGCCACCCATAAATGCCTGTCCCAAACCAAACAAGGGCTGGGGAGCAGAGGCAGCTCTTAACAGGCCCTGGATGACAGGACAGCACTTCTCATTAATAACCCCACAGCTGTGTTTAAAGCAGTAATGGAATCAGAGCTAAGGGGATGAAATAAAGCCAGGTTGGACAGCGATGGGAGCAACTTGGTCTAACGGAAGGTGTCCATGCCCATGGCAGGGGGGTGGGACTGGATGGGATTTAAGGATCCTCCAACCCAAACCATTCTGTGTTTTTCTAAGTTAATTCTTCCCAGAATGAGTGGCCAGAACAGCCAGTGCTCTCCACATGTCCTTTTACAACAACGATGAGAGAGACTCAGAGGTTATAACTGATTTGTGCATGTATTCATCCACAGAATTTTGTATACAAATATCAAATACAAGACATACATTTCTTTCAAAACTGTATACAAAATACAGCATACATGACTGAGGGATGTGAAATATTTACAGCTGTAACATTAAAGGCTTGACCTTGTTTTTCTGAAAAGAACTGTAGAGTAGCTGATGAGGATGTTCAGGTTGTTTCCCAGACTCAGGCAACAAGTTCAGGCTGTAAGGAACCACATTACTTTCATTTCTTCCTGATTATTTTTCCCAATGGACACCTGACACAGTTCTATCCAAAGAGACAGTCCTTTTACATAACCCTGGATATCCAGCCCTTAAGAGTCCTCTAAAGAGCTCTGCACTTTCCTCCATAAAGGGTTTGCTTCTGGCACTGTATGAACTCAGTGAAGTATTGCCACTCACTTCCCAGCCTCAGCCAAAACTGCAGAAGCCAAACTAAGGCACATCTCAAACCAGGGGAACTAGCGAAAACTGTGAACCAAATCCTGGTCTCTGCAGATACTCAGGTGAGCAAAGCAGGTTAAACAGCAGCAGCCAAGGGTTGCCTCACCTTAGCACAACTTAGCACGTTAATCAACGTTAACTCAAGCATTTTGGAGTGTGGTTATAGTAAATTTAAATTCACAGGTAGACTATGCTGAGCAGAATAACTACAGCTAACTGTTGTGGTGTTTGCAGGCTTAATTCTAGTCTAAATCTCCCCAGCTGTTTCAATTCAGCTGAAAGGAAGCCTGCAAACCACCTGAAATGATGATAAAAAATAAAACAGCAATAATAATAATGGTAGAAGAAAACTCTGGAAACCATCTAATCTAGCTTTCTACTCCAGTATTTTTGAAAATCTCAGAGCTGTTGATCAAACTGACACGGGAGGGGCTTTTTTACTGACATAAGGATAATTACCACATTAATTCTTTGCCTATCAACAGGCAAAGTGTGCATATTGAGGGGATTAACTCACTAGTTACTTCCCTTTGAGGCTGACAGAAAGCCAGAAAACTTTTTAACAGTGCTTTTCAGCCTTTCTTGTTTCTTTGCAGAAGGCACTGAAGTCTACTTGTTTTACAAATCCTACTTGTTAAGTGTCATTTGCCCTAGTTTTGCCAGAAAATCCTTTGGGAGTCTCAGCCTGCAACATTCCAAGCTCCACTCAAAGTGAATCATCAGTGAGCAGCAAGCTCTAAAAACGAGATGCTTCTAAGTCTGCCAAAACCAGAAAACCAATCCTTCCCTCCCCAAAACACTTGAAACAGATTGCCAATTACAACAATTAGAATGATTTTTCATATATTAAGCTTCCTGTCTCTTGATTATTAGTTAATTAGCTCTCCAGCATTGAAGAGGTTTCTGCTGTAAATAAAATGCCTAATTTCAAAGTAAACAGAGGAATAAAAAAGCAAATACTTCCCAACCCCCTGCCCCTTTATGTCTTTCAAAAGGAGAAAAATTATGCTGGAGAACCACCGTCTTCAGGAGCAAGTTTTCGAGGCTGCAAATTAACAGTGCCTCCCAAACTTCCAGGAAGGCACTGAGGATTAATGTTTGTAAAATGCATTGAACATGGAAAGGCCACTGTGGGGGAGTATCACAGCACTCCTATTACCCAGCTTATACCTCTGTCTTTTTGCAGAACTACTAGAGCTTTTTTTAACCCCATTTCAGAAAGATTTCAACTCAACCTTTTATGAAAGGAGAACTATAAATAGCCTCTTGGATTAAAACCCTTAACAGCTGAGAAGGCTGGAAAGGGAGGTGGATATTATCCACCTTTCAGGAGTACAAATTGGGGCTGGAAGGTCTTAATTACAAAGATATCCTTAAGAACACACTAAGGGCTGCTATAAAAATTACTTCAATTACAGCAGCTCCACAGCTGGGAGAGAGGAAAGCACCACTTCTCTCTCTCCACACACCTCTCCTGTACCCCATGTCAGCACAGGGCAGCACATCCAAACAGCAGCTACGTGCAGAGTCCTTTCCCCCAGGTGGCTTAAGAGCACCCTTCCCATCAGGCATGCCAAGGAATTGGCCTCCTTTGTTTCCACTTTGAAATCTCCAAGTGGAGATGCACTGCTTGCATAACCTGAGGCAATTAAATCCAATGCATTAGCTTGGAAGTCCCTCAGGCAGAAAGAAACACTTTCAATCCACAATTTGGATCTGAACTTGGAATTCATGATTCCACATGAATTACTGTTCTGAAATGGGGAATTTGGGTTTTCCCTACGATTTAATCTGTGATGATGTCTTCTTCTTTATGATGTTGTCGATGCTTTTTGAAATTACAAATAAATGGGTAATTTACAACAAGTGTTCAGGGAAATCTCTTCCTTATGTCCTTATGGTGTCAGTATTCCTGTGCTAATAATTTTGCAATGGTGCTCAACTGGATATTTGAGGTTCCTTCATATATTGTACCTGAAATCAGAAGAAAATAGATTAGCAGACTAGTAAATCACAGTGAATATACAGAGACCAAAATATAATTCTAACAGTTCAGTTAGAACATTTTCAATTATGAAGTGAAGCTTACCAAGCACGTACTAGCACAGAAATATATGTAATATTATAAAATATAAATGTTTGAATTTTATTATCTGCAACAAGTAAAGCATTCTTCTGGCTGGCACAACATAATAACAAGACATTTTCTTGAAAAGATATTCCTAAACTGCCAACAAAAATTCAGCAGTTCCAAATGCTATCACAATAAAAGCCAAAGGGTAATATTGTTAAAAATACCAGTATTGGTTCCAAAGACTATCCTAGTAAACAAGGAAGTCTTGAAAATAATACTCCCCCTACACATATCTTAAAGCCCAAGAGGGTATTTTGATTTTTTTTTTAAACTGGAATTTTCTTAATAGAATGGGACACAGTGTTTGCGTCTATTTTATTGGTAGGTAATTAAACACTGTAATTAGCCTTAGGGATTTACACCTAAAGTTTCACATTCTATATCTGAGCCTTTGAATCCATGTTCACTCGGTCTTAGGGAAAAAATACCTTGAAAAAACATCAGCTATTCATCCTCTAACTTGAATACCACTAATGCTACAAGAGATACTTCTTAAGAAACTCTCACTCACCTATCTTGCAGTCACGATAGTACTTCTCTATTGGGTAACTTTTTGTGAATCCCACGCCTCCCATCCATTCAATGCATTTACTGGTTGTCAGTGTTGCAACCTATGAAAATAGTTTCAGAGTTACAACCTCTTGACAGTGACTGTACAACATATTATTTGCAGCTGTTCAAAGTGAAAACAAACCAGCAAATAAAGCAGTAACTAGAAGAGGTGAGAAGAGGAAGGGTTGTTGTTTTTGTGTTCACCTTCAGCAAGGTATTTTAGAATAAAAAAGCCATTTTTCTAAATCAAAGCACATCAAGAATTCACTAAATGTTAGAGCAGTAACTCCCATGCTGCACCATGGAAAAGACTAATAAGCTGTGGTATGCAAGAGAGCAATTGCCAAGAGGCAGAAGTGATCCATCCAGTCTTGAAGCATTTTAAGACTCACAATTGTGACCAGCAGAACCGAAATGGTTACACGTGAACTCTCACACTGTCATTTCTCACACCACAAAAAGAGACCTCAGAGGAGAATTAGATCCCTCTAGATGAAGTGAAAACAGTAATTCACTTCCCTATTTTAATGTCATTGTTTGGTTTTAAAAAACTTGTTTAGAGGCACGAGGATGACTTTCTTTATATTCTGTAGATGGACTAAGAATCACAGAATTACAGAACATGGTGGGTTGGAAGGGACATTAAAGATTATCTGGTTCCAGCCCACTGGCACAGGAGGGACACCTTCCACTAGCCCAGACTGCTCTGAGCCCCACCCAACCTGGCCTTGGACACTTCCCGGGAGGGGGCATACATGACAAAAGTACATCCACAGAATTCACAGCAAAAAATGAGCCCCGAGTTATACATCTGGTAACAGCAGGCACTGTCCAAGAGCGGTGGAGTGCAGGCAGTGCACAGAGGAGCTGCAGGTTACCTCAGCAGCGTAGTACTTGGCCATGCTGGCCTCCTTGATGACGGGCCGCCCGCTCTCGGCGAGCCGCGCCGCGTTGTAGGTGAGCAGCCGCGCCGCCTCCAGCTGCGTGGCCACCTGGGCGATCTGGTGCTGCATCCCCTGCAAGCAGCACAACACAGGTCACACGCGGCCAGCACCCACAACCCCACTGCAGTTCCCAGCAGCAGCCACTCCTGACACTGTGGAACACAGCCACACTCGAAAATACAACACCCAGGTGGATGGTAATTCCATACTCCTCTTCATCTGTTGAGGATGGGAACACCTCTAGGGCGCTGAAGTGCTTTTAGGAACTGCACTTCTGTTTTCTTCTTCCCTTTTTTTGGATTCAGGAGGACTGGGGCACTTCTCGCCCAACTGGCTGGACAGGAGGGTTATCTATATGCACCCATGAAATATATACCATAAATATAATTTTAGCCAGACCTTAACGTTCTCCTCAGCACTGCAGAGACACAGGGAGGTCAGAGTGGGGCTTTTATTCTGCAGCTGTTTTGAGAACATTCATACACTAAGTCTGGTTCCCTGAGGAGCTTAACCAAGGAAGACTTGTAAACAAGTACCTCTTGAATAAAGTGGAGCACCAGGAAAGCGACACCACCTTCTTGCCATGTCCCAGAGACACAAGGCAAGGGTTAGGAGCAGCATAAAGGTACAGAGGACATGACTGAGGAATGGATTCAAGGGGAAGGGAAAAGGTGATGGAGCTCCCATCTAAATGGTAGGTATTACAGAAGAATGGGTTTATTTAAGAAGACCCAAACATTATGATGATTGAAAACGAACATTTAGTAGTCTAAAACACAATGAAATCTTTCATCTTATTAGAACATTAACACGGTTCCCTCAGATTTGCAGAAATATATATGCAGGTCAAAATACCAAAATGATTTGGCAATTATAAATTCCATTTCCCATTCAAAAGACGCAGTTCAAATCATTTCCGAGGTACCTGTGAGTGCTTCCTAAAATTTGCATAAATTATGAGGAGTGCTAATGTTCCTTCTCTTCAGCTGAGATGTAGGTTTCTTTTAACGAGAAAATTACTGTAGTAATTACAATTATGTATCTTCCTTATTAAACTATACATCATTTTTGCAACAAAGAGTCTTTTTCGCTGTAAGATACAGATATTATAATGAAAACTAAATGTCTTTGTATAACACAGGAAATCTAATAATTCAATCAGTTTTCCTCATCTTTTTATTATTTCTAGTGGCTCTAGAAAAAGGCCTTCCTGAAAAGGTGTAAAAACTGGAACATATTCAACAGACTGTGATATTAAAATCAGAAGAGAAGGAAGTTCCATATCCATTAGTTTCAGAGGCTGCCAATAAGTTATCAAGCCAAAGTAGTCATGTCAACAATGTTTTTAAGTTCTAAATTATTTCTATGTTATTTCATTTTACTGACCACTGTGGTAACTACTACTTTCTTGGAGAACAGTTCCCATGTTTTCAGTGACAAGTACCTGGAAATCGAACACACTTTTCCCAAACTGGACTCTCTCCTTTGTATATGGAACTGTAAGGTCAAAACACCCCTGTGCCAGTCCTAACATCTGGAAGGAATAACAGAGAATATGGCCAGTAAAAATTGTTAATTGAATGCACCTAATGGAGATGAAACAGTTGATCTTCTTCTGGTCAGGCAGCTTGATATTCAAATGAGATATTCAGGAGAAAAGATAAGTTTCTTCTTACCTACACAAATCTAACACACACTAAAGGTTCTATAGAGAATCTCAAAACCAAAATTTTACAGTTACTAGACACACTGAGGTCAGTTATGATTAAAAAAAAATTTGAGGAACAAGTTTATTTCATGCTATTCCATTTCTTACCACAGGCAAATCTTTGTGAAAACACTACCTCTAATTTTTGAAAAAAACTTAAGGATCAGCTGTGGTTGCATAAATATTAAGTGTTTCTGGGAAAATTCGTAATTACATGGGAAAATTACTGTGAACTGAAGATCTATAGATCTACACTACACTATTAAAGGAAAAATAATTTCAATGATTAGTCAAAGCTATTTTCATAATCAAAATAATTTCTCATTTTCTGGAGGACACTAGATGGCCAGAATTAGCAATTTCCTTCAGAAGTTGGAAAATTAGTGGAGTGGAAGGAGAGTTAACATTCCTTCCAGCATTTTCCAACTCTGCAGAACAACTGCAGAAGAATTTAGATCAATTTTCCCTTTCCACAAAGACAAAAGCAGTCAGCTGTCACATCAAGTAGCTTCATCAAACTACCTTTAATGATGTACAATAGTCCCTGGGTATTTTTGGACAGACACACATATTAGATCTGATAAAAACATGACTGACTGGGTTCAGACATCTACTCCTTAATCATTTAAATTTTTAGAAAAAGAAAACATGACACAGAGGAAGATAACCTAAGAAAATACTGCAGTCTGCTGCTAATCAGCCCCATTGCCAGATTTGTTAACTCGCTATATAAATTCATATAGGAGAGCCAAGTACATCAACTTAGTGCCTTGCACTAAAACTGTCTGAAACTGTTTTCAAAGCCACAATTACATTTTTTAAGATCTTCATTATATTTAAAAACTACCACTACTGCAAAACTAAACTCATTACTACAGGGCTTTAGAGCTGCTGTTCTTGTCAAGTACATTTCTCTTAATTTGAAGGTGCCAAGAAAGTAGTAACTAAGATACAGCAACAACCTGACCTTAACTTTTAATTAAGGGGTAACTTGGAGAAATTAAGAGCAAAATCCAGACCATGTATTTTACTGCCAGAGCCTCTGTATTATTTATATCTCTGGGAACAATGGGGCCCACAGCCCTTTTTAAATGCCACACCAGACAAAGTTAATCACAGGTAATCTTTAGAAATGATGGAAAAGTTTGCCCAGTTATCAGCATACTATATTGCCTCGTGGAAAGTCTAAATTTCACAAGGATGATTACTTTTGCTCTGTCTGCAAAACAGGAATAAAAAATCAAGACTGGTAGTACAGACATATTGCACAACAAAGTAGGAACAAAGGAAAGATTACTTTCAAAAGTAAACGAAAACAAGAAAAACTTATCACAAGTCATTTTATTATAGAGCTGGAACTGATTTTCATTGAGATCAGCAGCAATCAGGTCCAAATTACGGTATTTTGAAATAACTTCAAGGTCAGTAAATATTTGCCCCTAAGATGCCATACAGTGCAATATTCAAACACAACAATGAACTGGAACAGTTCTGCTGCAGAAAATCGTATTTATTTTAAAAATAAGTTGACTTTTAAAAATTAGTTTCTGAGAAAACATCAGTTAGCATAAGGTCACATTTCCCAATCCCACACAATCACAGTTGGAAGCATTAATATTTCACATTTCAGAGTGTTCTATTTTCCAAAGCTAGTTTTCTGTGGAAAATAAATATTCATTATGGAAGATAGGAATGTTGACATAATTCAGCAGCAGTAAGTTAACGACCACAGATAAGCTAATTGCCATTTAATGTTTTCTAAATCTATTGCTTATGTCACCAAAGGAGAATTTTCCCTCTGACAGTCGTTCCCATTTCTACCGTAACTTAGTACAGGAACAGTGACATCTAGTGGCAACTGAGATTCAAACAAAGCATTTTCTAAATCGTTTATTGTTAATAGCTTTAAATATTTCATAAATTTCAATCCAAACTGGCTGCATTCAGTAATAAAGCAAATTACCCACCTGTGCAGCAATTCCTATCCTGCCAGTATTGAGCATTCCAATGGCATACTTATAGCCTTGTCCAACCTGTCCTAGGATATTGGTCTCAGGAACCTAAAGAATAAAACCACTCCATTATTCCAGTTCTGCCCTGCTTTGCAACTGCTTGTAAGGTTCACAGATGAATCAGTCCACATGTTTTATTTAAAGTTCCCCATAAGCGAAGGCATAAAACATAAACCAGACATTTGATCCCTGAAATATCTGCCTAGACCATCCCCGGAGTCATGTGGTTATAAACTGATGTCTGGGAAAAACCACATCAAAATTTTAGAGAGACAAAGCTCCTCAAGACTTCTGTGAAAGAACTGGGAGGGCAAAGTTAAGATATGCCAAACCTTCATGCCTAAGGGGAAAAAATAGTGCGTTTAGTTAACATTCTTTCCTTTATGTGTTGCCAAGTTCCAATTAAACACAACCTACTCTTCAGCAGCTGAACTTACAATACCTTGACGTTGTCAAAAGTTACTGGGCAGGTGGAAGATGCTCTGATTCCCAGTTTGTCCTCCTTCTTCCCCACGTGAAGGCCCTCTGTGTTGCGATCTACTATGAAGCACGTAATTCCCCTGTATCCCTGAGGGAATGAAAAAATCATCAAGAACTGCTCTTTACATTCATATCATCCCACAGTGGCCCAAATATCTCATTCCACTGCTGAAATTTAACACCTAATACTGAATTTCTAAATAAAGCTGTCTGGTGCTGATTATGTTATAATGTTCAACTGTTCAATACAATGGAAGAAAAAACTTTTCCTATTTAAGACAAATGAGGAAATTTTCGCTTTAAAAATAAATACTTTCAAGTTACACTTCTAAGGCAGACATATTGGAAGGAGTTTAAAAAATAAAAGTTTTGAACAATTTATTTAGTTTTTGATAATTACCATATTTTCACAGAAATTCTGCAGTTGACTTGTCTCATTCTACTACCCACATCCAAACTGGGGACAAAACCTGACACAAGCATATTCAGCTGGGTAATGTTTTACTTGAACATACTTTACTATAGGATACTTTTTAGTTTGCCACTGCATGTAGCTGAAGCTGCATTTTGCTTTTTAACAACAGCAACTTGTCAGTTAAGTCACAGAATCACAGAATATGCTGAGCTAGAAGGGACCCACAAGGATCATCAAGTCCAGCATCTTAAGTGAATGACCCATATGGAGATGAAATCAGCAACCCTGGTGTTATCAGTACCATGCTCTAACCAACTGTGCCTATTTAGTTCCCCTCAGAAGGGCTGGAAAGACTTAGGCTGTGTGTCTTTCTGTTACTCAGAACACCACAAATGTAGGCTGTGCTCTTCATCACAGCAGTTATGACTCTGACATTTTTATTTTCCCTGGTTGGGGGAATTTATTAAATTCCTCAGCAAGTCCTCAATTTTTGTTGGGAAATATTTTTAAAGGTTTGCTGCCAGCTAGGAGAGGGTGCACAGAGTATTAACCTTCAACATCAGATTATTAGTATGAAATCCACAGTTTCATGTATCATCATCTGTTACAGAAATGTAACTATTCTTTGCAACTCACTAAGGAGGGATCTGTATTTGCCATCACAAAGAAAACTCCTGCATCTTCTGCTAAGCTAATCCACATCTTTGAGCCATTGATAACATAGTAGTCTCCTTTCTTCTCAGCTCGAGTCTTCAAAGAAAAAGCATCACTGCCAGACCCGGCCTCCGACAGACAGAAACTGCCTAACTGTCAAGGGAAGGGAAAAAAAGCATTTTAATGTTTACAAATAACAAATTCTGTAATGAAAATGCTTATAAACATGCACAAGTCTCTTAAATTCAAACATTTCAACCTATTGCATTAAAGTAATTGAGTTTCAGATATGGAGATTAAGAATAGAAACACTATGTAATTACACATCTCTCAAAGTCAACTGCTTTACAGTTCTTTTCCACGGTAAATTAAATTTTAATGAAACTAATAAGTGCCTTTCCACTTTTACCTCTCAGCTACTGATGACAGGATGTATCTACATCACCATCACAGCAATAACCAGTGTTTCAGAGTTCACACATATTTTCCAGAGCTGCAGTCACACATTAGTCACTGAAAAAAAATCCCCGCTAATGTTACTAAACTGTAATATAATTTTAATACTTAAGTAAAGTATGACTTTGACTCACTGTATCTTTAGCCACTCTTGGCAGGTAAGTTCTCTTCTGTTCTTCTGTTCCATATGTGGTAAACAATTTATTTGTTAATGTGTTTTGGAGTTCACATACAAGAGCCACAGCTGGATCAACTTTGGCCAATTCTTCTACTGCCAATATGATTGAAAAAAATGAAGCTCCAGTTCCTCCATATTCTTCCCCAAGCTCAATACTCATCAGCTGAAATGGAAAAGGTGCAAATATATCAATCTGTTAGTTCCTGTCAACAACTTTTTAGTCCAAGCTGACACTTAAGAGATTAAAAAAAGAAAAGAACAGAGAATGTGAGCATTTGCAGATCCTTCCCCCAAACCTGTTTTCCTTCCGTACCATTACCAAACTAACAGTTCTACACAGAACTGCTTAGGCTGGAAAAGAACTTAAAGATCAGCTTAAGGTTTGATAGCAGGAAAGGTTAAAACAGAATCCAGGGATGAACACCAGGATATCTTCAATGGAAGTCCTTGTGCTGGCCCAGTAAGGCACAGAGGACTCCTGATACGCTTTTCCAGTAACTTATCAGTCATTCCAGCATTCTGTGCAATTATGCCTATCCAATGTTAAAATAAAACAAGGCAAGGGAGGGATGACTAGGAAATAAAAGATAAATAATAATGTGGTATAGAGGAGGAAGAGATGGAAAAATATTACTGTGTAAGATTGAGAGTGACAATGCAGTAAAAAAAGAAATGAAAGTTGTCTTGCTGTTGATAAAACTGTAATTTTTAATGATTCCTTACTTCATTTGAACTATAACCCTCAATCTTTAAAAGAAGAATCTGAAAAGAGCACAGATAAAGATTCATATAAATGGTGTTACTTTCTGAATAAAAGATCCAATAAAAGTGTGCAGACCCCTTGTTCAAACAATCCCTGTACTATGGAGTCTTCCATTTTCGAATTCTCATCCATTTTTTGCACAAAAGGTGCCACTCGTTCCTGAGCAAATTTTGTCACTGCAATGAAGAGAAGAAAGAAAATGTGTAAGTACTCCAAGAGTCTGCTTGGGGATCAACATAACAGTAATGTGGTACCTCTCACAGGTTATGCATGGATTCCCTGACTCTCCCAAAGGGAAATGTGGTGTCAAGCACAATCCCCCCCCAACCATCTCAACATTTAACTGGAAATAAATGAAGAATATAAGATTTTAAGCTAAAATTTCCCTTCTAGTTAAACATTTCTGAATTTTAACTGCACAGATAATAGCTACCCATGTTCTTCAGCATTGCCTCCTCTTCAGTGAAGGTGTGAAGTGGAGCACAGACAACTCCAACACTGGAAAGATTCGGCTTGAGTTCTGATTTGGAGGATCTAAAGGCACATGGGGAAAACCTCCAAGGAGCCAAGAATGCTGGAAAATTCCTTTTCAGCTTCTGGCAAAAAATACAGAACATGCAAACAGTTAGATTTGCATACAGGCAGCAATACATAACTTTACCCAGTGCTTTTATTCAGTAAAGGATTGTGAAATAGAACTTACACCAAACCAATAGAGCAGAGGCATTACAGGCCCCTTGTCGACCTACAAAGTGTTTGGTGGTCAAAGAATTACTCAAGCAGCTCACAGGCTTTAGAAAGGTAAGTTTGGTTTGAAGGCCAATATACTTTCCACGCACGGAATAGTTCCTTAGGATTTTAAAAGAAGTTGGCATAATGGACAAGATCAGTCTCCAAAAGTTATGGACTAAGAGGGGCTGAACTACTGCAAACTGTATTCCTGGAAAACAGGATTGAAAACAGCACCACAGTTGGACTGTCTCAGAAGAGGCAAGACAGAACAATGACTCTGCTCTCACAGCTCCCCAAACCCGACTGTGGCTGATGACTTCAGGTCAGATCTTTGCCACAGATTTCTGTCACTCTTGCTGTGTCAGTCTGAAGTGTGGAGACAGGGATCTCTTACCAAGACAACTGCTGACAGAAACCCCTAGTGGGGGCACAGCTGTGCCACGAAGTATGTAAGAGCACATGCCTGCCAACACCCATTTTTGGCAGCCCTCAGCCCCACAGCAGCAGAACGACTGGCTGTGCCCTCCCCAGGCGTCTGTGGAGCTCACAGAGCACAGGGCACTTTCAAAGGGCACACTGACAGCAGCATTCCTCAAAACACTGCAGAAACTTTGGGGTCAGGAAGTAAAAATTCCTTTGATCCTTCTAATAATTCACTCCCTTTCATGTTGGCTTTCAACACATGTCATCTCCCTGGCTGAAGAACTGATGTAAAACAGATTGATGAACTCTTTGTCTTAGAGACAAAAAGCACAAGTCTACCATAAGAAACTCTGATTTTAGCATAGTTGTGCATAACACACAAAAAAGCCCCAAACAGTAAGAAGAGGTAATATAGAAAACAATATTGCTGGGAACATTCAATGTTCATTCACATTCAACACCACTGGAACTCACTAGTGGGGCAGATTCGTGACAGCAAAGTTTTGGATGATCAGCAATAGCTGCAACACTTTCATATGATGATAAAGTTACTGGAGTTTTCACAAAAATAAAGAAAACATTATTTTAATAGGGATAAAATCCAAGGCAACCCTCTTCTGGAAGCAGCCAGCCAGGAATGGATTATTTGCAGAAAATGCAGCTTATGGTGGGGTCACTTGACACCCAGGTGTGCAAACATCCACCTGTGTAAGCCTATTCTTAGCAAGGTCTGAGAAGAAAAACCCTAAGTACACACACACACATCCATTAACTGTGCTTCCTGAGCAGTTACAGGGCTACAAACCACACATGTTTCCTGCTCCTTCCACTGATTTCTTTTCAAGTACAAAGAAAAGAGCAGTTTTCTTCCATGGTGGCATAAAGTGAATCACTGAGAATATTTCAGCAAAAGCTGTCAGGGGAAGCGCACGGTGCCTTCTCAGTGCAAAACATTTTGAAAAGCAACAAGGAGGTGTGTTCAGTCAGCAACAAGCTAGCACTGGTGAAACAACTGGCAGTAGGGTCATAGAACGTTAAGGGTTGCAGGGATGACCCAGTCCCACCCCCTGCCACGGGAAGGGACACCTTCCACCAGCCCAGGTTGCTCCAAGCCTTGTCCAACCTGCCCTTGGACACTTCCAAGGTTGAGGCATCCACAGCCTCCCTGAGCAACCTGTCCCAGTGCCTCACACCCTCACAGCACTCTGGGATTATCTCTACACTCTCTGAAGGCACCTGGGATGGGGATGTAGAATTACCAACCCTATCACTGAACAAACACCAAGGATGCTGCTCCAGGCAAAGCACCAAGTACGGATCTTGCAGACCACAGAAAACACACTGATTTTTCTCCCATGGGAAGCTGGACAAACTTGCTTAACAGCAGTTCAGCAAGGTCAGGCACAAGAGCACAGGGCGATACCAGCAGAGGTGACCTTCCAAAAGCCCAGTTGGCACGTGGGAGCTTTGAAAGACTCATAACACCCTCGGAGTTCGTGCAGTTACAGCCAGTTCTGCAGGTTTGGAGAGTGAGCACTCAGAGGAACTGTCCCTTCAGCCACTCCCCCTTTGGAGAAACCACCTCAGGCTTTGCCTTCCCATCACTTTCCCTTGGCGATCCACAGGGAGTGGCAGGGAAAGGTGTCTGACCAGGGCAGGAGAAACAAGCATTCAAACATTTATCAGTCATGGGCTGATAAACCCTTGTCTGACACAGGACTGAAATAGTGAGCAGGACAAAAGGAATAATCCTAACAAGGTTACCTTGGAATGTCTTAGAACCTGTAGGATGGATCCAAGGGATGGGACAATGCTGGCAACACCCACACACAGGGCAGTAACTCACAAATACAGCAGAGTAATGACAGCCCAGTGTGGAAACTGTGCTTTAGTTCAAGACTAAGATTTTTAGAAAAGAAATAATCAAGTCACTACGTTATTGTTTACCTTTCTATTCTTCAAAGTCATGCAGCATTATGAACTTTCAGGTAGCTATATGAAGTGCCTCTATATTAGTCAAATCCTTGGATATTGCTTCCCTGCCCTTTTCTTCCTCTTAGTTTCCTGTAGGTAATGATTTGTGCTGCTACAGGGTTCAGACTGCCTGCCCTGCTCAACACATGCATGTGAAAATTGGTTTGTGGGCACCTGATAAACAGAAAAATCAATGTTATCTCCATTCTTCCCTCCACCTCAGTTCTTTAAAGACCCGTTCTCTTAGTTTCCTTCTGTTTGTTTTAGAATCTAAACCAAGATTTTAACGCTGCTGTACCTGGCAGCAGCATTGAGAAGAAAACAGAAAAAGACCAAAGCAATTTGTTTTCCTGAGCTCCCTCTGCTTGCCTTGACGAAATTCCATCCCTGTATCTGTCCTGTTTCCCAGCAGAGAAACTCCATCCCGGGAAAGCTGCTTGACCTCATTTCTGGGGTTGCCTTTCTTTATTTCAATTTCTTTCGAGTGTCACAACACACCCACGAGCTGCATAAGAAGCTCCCAGGTAGTCATGTTTTCTCACCCCGCGCAGTCAAACCGTGTGTGCGGCACAAACGCGGGTT
Source organism: Formicarius rufipectus (assembly GCA_013399695.1). NCBI lineage: Eukaryota > Metazoa > Chordata > Aves > Passeriformes > Formicariidae > Formicarius > Formicarius rufipectus. The sequence continues at coordinate 55,297 of VXAU01002669.1, read as the reverse complement.
TTCTGCTTGTTTTGATCACCCCTCCAGCGCCACAGGCATGTTCAGAGAACCACAGAACACTCCGAGCTGGGAGGGACCCACGAGGTTCATCCAACCAATCTCCTCGCCCTGCACAGACACCCCAACCCTCCCACCCTGTCCCTGAGAGCTCTGTCGAAATATTCCTTACCCTCTGCCAGCCTCGGTGCTGTGACCAGTGCCCTGGGGGTGAAAAACCCAATCCTGACACGTAACCAAAGGAGCCCTCAAAGCCTCGGTGCCTCCTCACCAGCCACTTCACCAGAACCTCCATCAGCACGACCTCACCCAACACAGCCCCTCCGCGCAGAAACCCATGGGGAAGAAAGAGAAAAGTGCTTACTTCCTAAGGCTTCCTCCCCTCAGGCCTGACGGAGCCGCCCCATCCCGGGCAGCCCCTGGAGCCCCAACCGCGCCCAAGCCCGAGACCCGGAGCCGCCCGGCCCCCGCCAGCAGGAACCGGGTGTGCCGATGCCCCGGCAGGACTCGGCGTGTCCACCTTTCCCCGTGCTTGCCCCGCCCTGAGGCGTCACCTTCGCACATCCCCTCAGCAGCGATCCCACCGCCACCGCCGCCATCTTCCCCCGCCCCGTGACGTCACGCGCACACCCCCACCACGCCCTCCCCGCACGTGAGTCTCGCGAGATCGCGGTGGGCCGGGCCGTGAGGGAGTGGGGACACAACAAACATGGCGGCGCGGGGCGGCGGGAGCGGCGCGGGGCGGCGGCGGTGAGTGACCCTCCTCTGCCTCCCTCCTGCCCTTCCTCTGCCTCCCCTCCCCTCCTCTCCTCTCCGTGCCCCGAGGGTGGCGGCACAGCGCTCGGGAAGGGCCCCGCCGGGAGAGGGGCCGGGTCAGCGGCGCAGCCTGAGGGTGAGGGGACACACATACACACACACACATACACGCACACGGATCACGGTAATTGGAATCACAGGTTGGAAGTTTAACAAGGACAGGTGTTCTGCCCCTGAGTCGGGCCGGCGGTGGGTGCAGGCCGGGGAATGAGGTGCTGGGAAAGGGCCCTGGGGGTGCTGATGGGTGGCGAGTTGGCCACGAGTCAGCAGCGCCCTGGAGCCAGGAGGGACATCCCTGTCCTGGGGGCATCAGGCACAGCATGTCCCAGTGCCCTGGAGGTACATCCCTGTGCTGGTGGGGGCATCAGGCACAGCATGTCCCAGTGCCCTGGAGGGACATCCCTGTCCTGGTGGGGGCATCAGACCCAGCATCACATCAGGGACAGGATTGTCCTGCTCTGCTTTGCACTGGGACGGCCCCACCTGCAATATTGGGGCTGTTTAGTGGGACACAATATAAGGAAGATGTAAAGAGTGTCCAAAGGAGGACAGTGAGGGTGGGGAAGAGCCTGGAGGGGAAAGTGTGAGGACACTGAGGGCACTTGGTGCGTTCAGCTGGAGGAGACTGAGGGGAGCCCTCAATGCAGGGACAGCTTCCTCAGGAGGGACAGGCACTGATCTCTGCTCTGTGGGAACCAGGGACAGCACCTAGGGAAGGGCTGGAGTTGTGTCAGGGCAGGGTCGGGTGGGATCTCAGGGAAAGGTTCTTCCCCCAGAGGATGGTGGGCACTGCACAGGCTCCCCAGAGCTCCAGGAGAGTTTGGACAACACTCTGAGGGACAGGGTGAGATTATTGGGTTGTCTGTGCAGGGCCAGGGATTGGACTGGGTGAGCCTTGTGAGTCCTTTCCAATTCAGCCTATTCTATAATTCTATGATTCTATGATAAAGGACCACAGTGGGTCATCTGGTTCCACCTGCCTGCTCCAGCAAGGTCATCCCAGAGCACATGACACAGGAGTATCTCCAGTGAGGGAGACTCCACACCCTCTCTGGGCAATCTGTTCCAGTGCTCAGTCACTGCACTGGGAAGAAGTTGTTCCTCACATTCAGGTGGAACTTCCTGAGCATCAGTTCCTGCCCATTCCTCTTGTCCCATTGCTGCTCCCCCCATCCCTGAGCAGAGCCTGGTCCATCCTCTGCCCCCCTCCCTTTAGATATTCACAGACATTGATGAGGTCCCCTCTCAGTGTCTCCTCCTGAGGCCGAACAGCCCTGGCTCCCTCAGCCCTTCCTCAAGAGGGAGAAGCTCCAGTCCCCACTCTGCTTCATTGCCTTCCACTGTACCTGCTCCAGGAGCTCCATGTCTCTCTTGTCCTGAGGAGCCCAGAACTGAACAAGTGGGTTTATGGGAGGTTTCCTCTGTGACTTCCTGCCCTCACGTGGGCAGGAGGAGGTTAGAGGAGGCACAGGATCAACTGGAGCTGTTCAGGGGTTGATGACAAGTCATGGGGCTTGGTCTGGCCACCACCGGTGCTGTGATTCACTCCCCTTTCCCACGGTCAAAACTCCTTGAGGAGGAGCAGGAATGGCTTGGATTGAATCTGGGATCCTTCTTCCCTTATTTGCCCTGGAAAAGATGGAACAGAGAGATCCTCCTTTCTTTTCCCCTGGATTGCTTAAAAGAAAGTGGGATGCATACACACACTCATAGTCATTTTATTCTCTTATTGCATCTATGTCCTCATTTTATTCCATTATAATTACGGCAGGAGTAACCCTGACTGTGTGTGAAACTCCTAGTTTTACTCCAGTAAGAAAACAGTATTAACTATTTTCTTTAGAAGAATTATTTAGGCAGAATATTTCATCCTGGCACGTTCTCCTCTGACAGTAAACTTAGCTCACCTCAGTGCTGTGCCTGATTTCAGTCCAGCAGCTGTGCCTGTGTAGAGAAGGACTCCCCTGTGCTCTGCTCATCACTGTGTAAAGCTGGAGGAGGTGTAGTTGTGTAAGTAGAGCTCGAGTAACAACACCCTGTGTGATCAGCCCATCCCTGGCGTGTGAAACACGAGCTGGGCTGCTCAGTGTCTGATAATTAGAATTACATTAACTGGTGACATGGCAAGGATCAGATGTGCATCATTCACCCAGGGGAAGGAGAACTGCTAGCTGTGTAGCTGTCAAAAAATATCATATAAAATCACAAAAAGTTCTTTTGAGCATGTATTGTGAGGTTTGGGGTGGTGCTTAAATTGTAGTAACTTCCCTGCCCTGGTGTGAAGAAAAGGATGAGTGTTTTCCTGCTAAATCAGCAAGAAAGAGAGATGAAGTTTTATGCAGTTGATCACCAAAATAATGTCTTCCCCCCAAGCTGTTTATGAAATTTTGTATAATTTTCTTTCAGAATTAAATAAAAGCAGTGAGTCAAATCAGTTAAGGCTGAGAGAATTGGGATTGGAGGAAAAAAGGCTTTGGGATGATCTAATTACCCTTCCCAGTACCTAAAGAGGCTCCAGGAGAGCTGAAGAGGGACTTTGGACAAGGGCCTGGAGTGATAGGACAAAGGGGAATGGCTTCCCAGTGCCAGAGGGCAGGGAGAGATGGGATATTGGGAAGAAATTCTTCCCTGTGAGGGTGGACAGGCCCTGGCACAGGTTGGGCAGAGAAGCTGTGGCTACCCCATCCCTGGGAGTGTCCAAGGCCAGGGTGGACAGGGCTAGGACCAGCCTGATCCAGTGGAAGGTGTCCCTGCCCATGGCAGAGGGTGGAACTGGATCATCTGTAAGGTCCCTCCACCCTAAACCATTCTGGGATTCACTGTTTGGAATGGTTTAATTTAAAATTATTATTTCTTATTATAATTAGTGGAAAGTTGGCATGCTCAGATCTCTACATTACATTGTCCTACTTTTCTCTCTCTTGTCTTTAATTCCTGTCCTGATGTTTTTGATTTTTTTGCAGGAGACACCAACAAATTGAACACAAATTAACTTAAGCCTATACGAGGCTGGTGACACCTGAAAGAGGGTAGGCAAAATTGATACGTATGTTCTAATCTAACTTAGTGGTGATAAGTGCTTGTAGCTGAGCACCCTTAGGTATGATGTGAAAGAACATACTCATCTGGATGCCAGAAATGATTAAACACTTGTAAGTAGCTTTGCAAATACAGAAGATGTTTAAATGTGGTCTTGAATTCAGATCTTGAATTACTGCTATTAAAAAAGGGTTATTCTTATTGAAAATGTAGTGTTGTAAATTATTTCTGATTATAATCTGCAGGAATAATAATGTGCAGACTCATTGTCCACTTTCCAACTGAATCCCAAGTTCTATCTTCCCAAATTCATTGTGAATTGAGACTTTATAGAGGTTTGTTATTTACAGCCTCCCACAAGAGTCTGACCACGGACTTCTGGTGAATATTTTTTGTATTTCAATTCAAAGTAATGAAATGGATTAGGAGTTTTATTCAGGATAGATTTTGTGAGAAATATGAAATAGTGCTTTTCTAAGGCTTCTTCCCATCTTTGCTACTCACCAACATTCTGCTGGTTTCCCAGCATTCCACCTGCCAGAACTGACTGACCTAGCTCTGGGATTTTTTGGAGCCAGATGTTCATCAGACACTATGAGTTGAATGGTTAGTGATGCAAAAGTATCCTTCAATGAGATACAGGAAGGAGGGGATGCAGCCTTTGAAAAACTTTTGCTGAAAGTGTAACTGTTTTAATAAAACTTAGAGCAGTAGAGTGTTAGAACCTGTCTTTAAAAACATAAATATTTTTTTTAAGTTTCTTTCTTACAACTCAAAGGAGATGGGAAGAATAATGGACTCATGTCCTTTCTCTTCTTCCAGGGAAAGTGGAGAACCTGTGCTCTGTGCTTTTTATCTGATGTGTTGGGAGTACATTTTGAACCATGTTTCCTTCTTAGGGAAGTGAAATTCAGGTATGATCCTTTTTTTTTTTTTTTTAGAAAAAAATATTTTTTTTTTTAGATTTTGATTATTATGTCGTTTTATCCAATTTGTTGTTTTCATTGTGTTACTGTTGCTGAAAACAATTTCCTTATAAATTGTATTTTGTGAACTGTAATGAGTTAAAAAGTCTAAAAATAATATTCTTGTGGTTGTCAATCTGTGCATTGAGTTGTGCTGTGTCATAAAAGTAATCCTTCACTTAAAAAAACCAAACTAAAACCCAAACTTGCTTTTATAAGTGCATTTAAACTCAATGGTACGTGTGTTCTGAAAACGTTTTTCCTTCTAGGCACAAGAGGTTGTAAATGTAAAGAGCCAACATGGGGGAAAAGAAGGCAGAACCACTGGACTTTGTAAAAGATTTTCAGGAGTATCTTACCCAGCAGACTCACCATGTAAATATGATTTCTGGATCAGTTACTGGTGACAAGGAAGTGGAGACTCTCCAGGGAGGTGAGCTCATCTGAGTGCCATAAATTGGACTGGTTTTGAGGGTGACTGCCCTGTTTACAGTCCACATTATGCAGGTGCTACAGTTGGACGGAAGCATTTCTGGTAGTCGTTTTCACATGACAAAAGATGTGTGTGTATCTTTGTTTTAATCAGGGCGTGTTTTTAAAGCTATATTTAAAGACCAAGGGCATAGAGAAGCAGAAGGTATTTGGCATATTCTCACAGAGTGACAGTGTCCCACAGGTTCTTAATTAAAATCTGCATGGTGTCATTCACAGCTGGCACAGAAGGTGATCAGAATGGCCTGGACCATCCCTCTGTTGAAGTTTCCCTGGATGAAAACTCAGGAATGCTGGTGGATGGGTTTGAAAGGACATTTGATGGAAAGCTGAAGTGTCGATACTGCAACTATGCCAGCAAAGGGACAGCTCGGCTCATAGAACACATCAGGATCCACACTGGTATGGAATGGTCTGCTGGGCTTTGCCCTGGAGAATTAACTCACTCTGGTGATTTGCATGTGAGGAGTTCCCAAATTCAAGCACCCTAATAGTTCTTAACAATTGTAACTGGGCTTTGGGTTGGTTTTGTATAGACTGGATTTTCTAAAGGTGTGCCATGTTCCTATTGAAACGATGCAAATTCCTACTGACATTTGTTATTTTACATAACTATATGGGGGTAGAGTTTAGTATGAGAACTTCCATGTAAATTGAAGGGCCCTAAAAAGAACTTTTTGTTTTTCTGTGCTGATCAGAAAAGGGACATGTTGCCACATGGAGATTTATAGGGGCTTTTCTTCCTCAGTTGTTTAGCTATGAAAATATTCCTGTTCTCCATAACATTCTAGATGTGGAAGTACAAAGCACAGTAATAAGAATAAAGTTTTGTTATTGGTAGAATATTTAAAAATGAGGACATACCGTCAAATTGATTGATAACAATCATGAAAAAAATACCTGTTGTGGCTCATGTAAGGGCATTTGCCACTGTTGGGTGTATAAAGCTGAAAAGCAAAACTCTTAATAAAGTTTGGAGTATCCTAAACTGTTCCTGAAGTCAGCTCCAACTCTTTGGCGCATGAGAGGGAACACGTGAAAGGTGCTTATGAAGCCTGACAAGTATACTACAGTGGCACAGAAGACTTTACGGATGTTAACTAGAATAATAAGAAAAAAAATTGAATTCTGCAAAGAATAAAAGTTGTCACAGGTTTTCATTCCGGTATGGACTGTCTCAAAACTTCCAAGTGTCTAATTTCTGTGGTCTTGGAGAGGTGATATTGTGGGACTCACCCAGAAGGAAACACGTTTTAGTGAGTGGGATATAATTGTATCTCTCTTCAGGTACTGTTAGTCAGATTGTCACTTTGCTGAGAACCATTGCTTCCACACAATACCCATCACATATTCCACACAAAAATTCATCCTGGGGTGAATACATCCACCCCAGGAGTGATTTTGGGGAAGTCAGGGCTCCTTGCACAGGCATAATGGGATAGGAAATAGCAACAACTAGAAATCAGAGTTTTGAGACTCAAACTCTAAAGACTGGTAAATTCTTCTGTGCTCTCATGAGCTGTGCCTTTGTGCAGCTGTTGCCCTTTTCAGATTCCCAGTGGAAATTTTGTGGAGTTCCAGTAGTGGTTAAAGTACCTTGGCTTGTGAACCTGCCTTTGACACAGCACTGATGCCTTGTCTCACTGCAGAACTGCCAAGCAGCAGTGGACATTGGAGCTGTTTTTTGCTGTGGTTTTCATAAAGCAGGTACAGCTTCACCCACCGTTTGCCTTGTATGGGACAGCAAGAGATACTTTTCCCAGCTTTGCTTTGTACAGTGCTTTTTGCTTGTGAAATGAGGGCCATGGAGTGGGGAAGACTGTACTGCAGACTCACACAGCTCATTTTTAAATGGTTCTTAGAATATGCAGAAGTAACATCAACTTCAAAACAGCACATCTTTTCAGTAGCAAGATGCTGTTGCCATCCGAAAACTTGTATCCCCAAGCTCACAGTTCCTGCTGGCCAGGTGTCAGCATGAGCAGATGGATAGCTTGAGCTGATGGGAGACAGAAATTGCTCCTAGAAGATGTTGGGATTGCCTGCTGGTTCTTGGGATGGTTTTCATGGTGTGTGTAGGATTTCTCCAAACAGAATGAATGTGTTACTTAATAGCAAATGTCATAACTTTTAGCCATACTAGAGAACAAAAAAATCAAATCTCCCTTTTTTAAGTATCAAAATGTGGGTATTGGTGCAGATCATTAGTCAGAAGCAAACATTCCATGAGTTGCACCAATTTGGTTTTTAGGGCAAAGTATATTTGGGCCTTGATTAATGTTTTGTTTGTCATGGTTGTAGTGAGAGAGGCATCCAGGGGTGTCACCCTCCTGTCCATCAAAGAGTTCCAGCAATTTGGACACACCTTCACACAGGAACACTCCATAGCCAAATTTCTGATTGAGACATGTCTGATAATGAAATACCAGTGACTGACAGCAGACTGACAGTTCATTTCCCTACACCAACCTGATCAGTTTTAGAATATAGAGAAGGATCTCAGGCTGGGGCTTTTTTCCCTCTGTGTAAGTTTTCTCTTGTTACAATACATTTCCATCCTTAATTTTAATAGAGCACTGCATGTCCTGGTGGCAACACCACTTTGCCATAACCTTAGTGGCTCTTCAGAAAGCCCCACTTTGCTTCTTTGTAGAGACATGGGACTCCAGAACAAGAAAATGTCATTTTTAATTTGATTTTCCTGGTTTTTTTATTTAGCTGGGTTTTTTTTCACTCGAAGGCAAGGAGGTCCAAGACCTGAGTGTTGTTTTGCTTGGAGGCATGGCAAGGGGCCAGGAGATGGATTGAATGTGAAGGCTCAGAGGGATGAATCAGCATTAACATTAAAGTAGGGTAGTGGTAGCGGACTAGGAGCTTCAGAGCAGTGTAAGTAAACAAGTCATGCATCCTGGAGAACATCAAGTGGAGCAAGGCATCTGCCAAAGTAGTTGTGAGCCAGGCATAATCATGCAACCATTATTAAGTGCAACCTGCTGCAGGATTGGCTTTGTGCTGGGTCTGACAGCAGGGTAATGAGGAGTTCAGCATGTGTTGTGTTACAGATGTGCAACATGGGATGCAAATCTTTATCTCTGTGTAACCAGAATGAAATAAGGCCATTCAGAATGGCAAGTTGTGTGTGAGTGCAGGGAGTTTGTCAGTCTTCTCACATCATTGTTGGTACCAAATCTTTGCACGCGTGTAAAGATACTATAATTATATATGATAATTGCTATATATTATATTACCTAGATAGGCTTATGGAGAAATCATTGTTTCAGTTGCTGCAGATAGCACAAAAATTCCTTTCATCTTGAAGAGCCACTGATGTAGGAGAAAAAAATTAATCTATTTGGTATCCAGGGTGGTGATTCCAAACTCTGGGATGCTCAGCGTGGGAAGGGTTTTCTGTATCTCTCACATCGCATCTTACAGGGCTTCTACAGGGCTGGTAGTGTTATAGGGGCCCTCCTGCATTCACAGCATTCACATCTCTGGCTTTTACAGTTGTTCTTGATGGATTTTGAAAGCAAAACCAGATGTTTTGGCCTGTACTTGACATAGTAGAAAACGCCTCAGAAAGAGAGAAGGAATCCACTGACATTTTTTTTGAGTTTGCCATCCTATGTAGCAAGAGAGTCAGTTGCACAACAGTGATTTAGCAACTGACCTGGGGTTCCGTGTAGGCAAGATAAGATGATCTTTCATTTCAGCACCCTGACACACACCAATCTTTAGGCATTTCTGGTATTGCAGATTGGATCTAGAAGATCAGTCTGTCAAGGGAAAATCAAAAGTCCCAAAGCACTATGTTACAAATGGCCTGTAATTGTGTTTGAGTGTTTTTAAAATGTTAGTGTGGCTATCTATAAATTTCATTTAATAGAAGAGTGAAGTTCTACCTCTGCAAAAGGAGAATACCTGACCATCATGTCTGGAAGAGCACACACCTCTCCGGGGGGAACCTGGCTTTTGGTTTCTTTAATAACTCTTTAGCCACAGGATCCTTTTTCAGGTCTCAGTTCTTGAGTGGATGGGTCATTTAGATGGTAGTTCCAGGATGTTTAATCCTAGGGATATTTGGAGGATACCAGAAGGATGCCCTCCCCCAGTGTTTAAGCCCAATTACCATGGTGGTACAGACATCCCTGTAGCCCCACAGGTGAGGGAGACTTTGCATCCAGTCAGTGGCACCACACAAACATTCCTGCCTCCAGTCCTCGGCGTTGCAGCTGCAATTCCAAGGCAGGTTATTTACTGTGCTAATTCCATAGTTTTTTCCCATGCTTATTACCACTTGGGTGAGGCAGAGACACCCCAATGTCCTCTGCTCTCCCAGTGGGTACCCAGCCAACCTCTAGACCAGCCGTGACCCTGAGGTTTGACCAGCAGCCCCTTTCCATCCCACACAGAGCCCTCTCCGAGCGCTCCGCGGTGCCTCAGCCTGACCCACTTCTGGTTTTGCAGGTGAGAAGCCTCACAGGTGCCATTTGTGCCCCTTTGCCTCGGCCTACGAGCGTCACCTGGAGGCCCACATGCGCTCCCACACCGGGGAGAAGCCCTACAAGTGCGAGCTGTGCTCCTTCCGCTGCAGCGACAGGAGCAACCTGTCCCACCACCGCCGGCGCAAGCACAAGATGGTGCCCATCAAGGGCACGAGGTCTTCCCTGAGCAGCAAGAAGATGTGGGGTGTTCTGCAGAAGAAGACCAGCAATTTGGGCTACAGCAGGAGAGCGTTGATTAATTTGAGTCCGCCTTCCATGGTGGTGCAGAAACCGGACTACCTTAATGACTTCAGCCACGAAATCCCAAATATCCAGACTGAAGCCTATGAGGGCATGGCAAAAACGGCGCAGAGTGGCGCGTTGCCGAGGGACCCACAGGACCTCATGGTGGAGAACCCCTTAAACCAGCTCTCCACGTTAGCTGGGCAGTTGTCCAGCTTGCCACCCGAAAACCAGAATCCAGCCTCTCCTGACGTTGTGTCCTGCCAGGATGAAAAGCCTTTCATGATCCAGCAGCCTGCTGCACCTGCAGTAGTTTCAGCTGTGTCAGCCAATATCCCTCAAAATTCATCTCCAACCAGCCCAGATCCTCGGCCTCCACACAACCAGAGGAACTACAGCCCTGTGGCCGGGCCCAGCAGCGAGCGCAGCGCCCACACCAGTACTCCCAGTATAAGTAACAGCCAGCCAAGTACTCCAGCTCCAACCCTCCCAGTTCAGGACCCTCAGCTCCTGCACCACTGCCCACACTGTGACATGTACTTTGCGGACAATATCCTTTACACTATCCATATGGGATGTCACGGATTTGAAAATCCTTTCCAGTGCAACATCTGTGGGTGTAAGTGTAAAAACAAGTACGACTTCGCTTGCCACTTTGCGAGAGGCCAACATAACCAACATTGACTGAAATGTGCTTTTGTTTAGGTTTTTTAACATATTACAGTCTATTTTTCATACTTGCTGATGGAAAGCTTGCACATTCCCGTGTGGAGTAGTCACATTAATCAGATGGACAAAGGAGGCAATTTTATGTCCGTGTTGTTGTAAAACTTGCCAGGGAAATTTCGTATAGGATTTGGGTGTTCTTTTATATGTAGCCTTTCAAAAAAAAAGCCAAGAGTGCTGTAAGGATTGGAATGCATTTACATGCTGTGGTGGCTAAATTTAAGTTGCTTGCACTTAATCCCAATAAACATTCTGCAAATGGAGAAGCAGAGCGTGTGTCCTGAACCAGAGGATGTCATTACCGGATCATTTACCTGGCAACACAAGGCAGATTAGGTATTAGGAAGAAATTGTTCCCTGTGAGGGTGGGCAGGCCCTGGCACAGGTTGCTCAGAGAAGCTGTGGCTGCCCCATCCCTGGAGGTGTCCAAGGCCAGGTTGGATGGGGCTTGGAGCAACCTGTGCTGGTGGAAGGTGTCTCTGCCCATGGCAGGGGGTGGAACTGGATGACCTTTAATCTCCCTCCCAACCCAAACCATTCTGTGATTCTATATGGTTATTTTAGAGATGTGATTATCCTTAAAAACTTGGCTGCTCTAACCCTGAAAAGCAAACAGAAGGAGCTTTCACATACAAATTGAATTTGATGTAAAAGTTGCTTTAATCTGATGAAAGTTTATGAGTTTTCGTTGAGTAGTCTACACTCTTCATTCAAGAGTTCAAACATTAACTGTTTTAAAAACTCATCACAAAACTAGAAGGTAAGAGGTGATTATGAATGAAACTCTGGTAGGAAAAAAAAGAGTTAAAAGCTTATTATTCATGAGTTATACAAACAAAAAATTAAATAAGACACCCTATTTTAACTTACACTTACAAAAATCTACATCTTTTCCAGAGGAGGTAATTTTTAAACAGAGGTAACAATGAGCTTGTAGAACTAATATATATTCTGTGAGACTTCTAACTGCCTTAAACTAATTTGTACAGATATTTAAAATTTGCACAATTAGACTTCTGGTTTGCTGACAGGAGTTGTAACAAACAAACAAGAGGTTTACAACTGAAAACTCCTTTGTTCAGTTTTATGTTGGACCAGGCTACAATGGAGAGTTTGCCTGTGTTTTTGAGGGTTGTATGATCTAGTTTATTGTAAATTCAGCTCACTTGGAGGTTTGTTTTGTCCCCTCTCCCACATTTAATGTCCTTTGGGTGTGCTGGAAATAAGGAGAAGGGCCTCTGGCTTTTCTGAGCTGTCCATGTGGGAGGCAAAGGAACTACACTGAAGTAATTGGTGTTTAGGAATTGTAGGTGGCAAAAGGTAACTGAAGATGATTATTTTGATTATTTTGTTTCATACTGTACATCTTACTTTAGAAGCCCTGGGGTAATGGACAGGCACTTTAAACTTAAATAAAACATCTGAGCAAAATTAATAACTCTTAATGTGCAAGATAGGAATTTGAGACATTAAAAAAAAAAGGAAGAACTGTTACTTTTCCTGTATTTAGGCATGTACTTTTACCTTGGTTTGTCTTTCTTGCTTCCCTTATATATTCCCCTTTTCCTATCAGCAAATGTTTTATTAAAATCAAAAATATTCTATTAATGTTACACAAGTCAGGGGTTGGAATCTGAATAGCAAATGTTTGACTTATTCAAATTCATGTTATGGGAGCTAAAACTTCCTGGAGCCAATGGAAAAACAGTGACTTCAGTGTAAGGTCAGTGCAGGAAAAAACACCTGTCTGAATTTAGCTTTAGAAGTGTTTTTAACTTCAGTTAAATAGGAATTTGGAAATTAGACATGTTTCTCTTTACCTGCCTTACCTGCTGTTGAATCTCTGTGCTGAAGGGATTGGATTGTTGGCTGGGCATAGTGTTGTAGCAGTGAGGTCAGAAATCTGCCACTGGAGTGGTTCCAATGTAGTGAAGATGAGCAATAACACACAGTCACTCCTAAAAATAGTTTCAAACTAACTAACTGGTTCAAAATCCATTTCAGTGGATTTGGAAGACAATGTAATTTCCATTTTTCATCATGACATTCTCTAATTCCAAAATATCTCTTTGCTGCTTTGTACTTTTAAAATTTTTAAGTAAAACTGCAACTCTGTGCATAGAGAGTCTTTTAAGGACTTAAAAGCTTACTGAGCTGGAATCCAGTTGGAAGTGACTGCTCCTGAACAGGTTTTGTAAGATGCCTGTTCCAACCAAAGAGGGCAGAAATGGTGGCTCTCTTTGGATCACACTCTGGCAGATTCTAAAATCTAAGTTTGGCTAAAATACACTAATTTAGATAAGATGCATTATAGTCGTAAACCTTTACAATTAGTAATTTACGGAAGTGGTTTTCCTTGCCTTTTTGATAGATGATGCAATCTCCCATTCCAAGGCTCTAGCAACTCCAAGGAAATTTCTGGAATGGTGGTGCTCCAGAGAGCACCTTCCAGTACCGAATGGCACCGACTACAAGAACCACGTTCTTGGTTTGGGGCTACAGCCTTTCTCCTTCCTGGCATCAGCAGGAACATTAACTTCCATGAGCACAAATGCTTGAGATTCCCTCCCTCCATCCCATTGATGTGGTTTTTGATCCATTAGGAATTTTGGTGGCTTCTGAACTATGATGCCCTTGGACAAAATTGAGGATAGGAGGCTGATGAGGTCACTGGGAGTAAGAGGAAGCCTGCAGGATCTGATGGAAAAGGGACCCTCGTTTAGGAGGGGATCCTCATTTGTATGTCCTTAATAACAGAACTCAGGATGAAAAAAATCCAACTCCAAACCTTGCAAATTGTTATTTGGAAGGATTTTAATGCTGCTGCCTGGAAACCATTGTTTCTGCTTTGGAATTGCTAAGGAAAAGAAGATTAGCTGGGATATCCACAGCTGACCAATCCTAGAAACACTTCTCCCTGTTTCCTTGGGCAAACTCCCCCCTGCAGGGGGTTCTTGGGCAGCAGCAGCTTTGGGGTTTGTCCCTTGGCTGCACCCAGATCCCTGTGGCTCAATCTCTGTATCCTTCACAGAGGCTCACCCCAGGAATAGCATTCCTGTTTCATCCTCCTGATGTGTGCTCAGCTGTGCCAAACAGCTCTCTGCCACCACTGTTCCCTTCTGTCGACTTTGGAAGGTCCATTTCCCTATTTCTTGTACATCCAGTTGACTGTAATTTAAAGACCAGAAAATTGTTTCAGATTTTGATCCTGATGATTTCCTGACCCAGTCAGTGAGGGATACTTGTCCAGGATTCTGGGCTGGAGTCCTCAGTTAGAGGGACTTTTCATGTTGAGCTCTCCATGTGCTCCACTGCACTAACTTGTTTCTTTTTAAAAAACAAAAAAAATTCATCCTATTACAAGGTGGTGGGTGATCAGCATTTTAATTAACAGGAAATTTTGGGAAGCAGATGGAGTTTTTCCATAGTTTGGTTCTGTTAAGTTCTGTAGTTGCAAAACATGAGCTGTGTGGGATTTTTGTTTTTATTGTAAGAGATTATTTTATAGCTTTGTGGACGTTCTTAAAATGCACTATTTATAGCACTCTTAATACAGACTTGCAGTTTTGAGACTGTATCTTCCAATGAACATGCAAATATTTGAACATCTTGATTATCTCAGTTAATACTTAAACCAACTGCAAAGCAGCTAATAGGGAAAAACAGTTGTTTTTTTTCACAGACGTGTTTAGATGAAGAGGATTTTGACATTTTAGTATAAAACTCAGTGCTGGGAGACACGTTCCAGCAGTTTTCTAGACAAATAATCTCTTGCTCTTTGTTTTGTTCCAGAATGTTTGGGGGGAGGGGTTGATTTTTGTTTCTTTTTGACAAAGGGAATGTAATGTAGAAGTCTTCACTGGCAAGTTTTCTATTAATGTTATGCTTCTTCGAAAATCTACAGCAAATGGATGTTCTGCTGCAGGAAATCTCTCTCCTGCTGAAGCATTTCTCATTGAGCAATCTTAGTGTATGTGCTTCAAAGTACCTACTTTGTTAATAATATGTATTTCAGTGTAAAGAGCATATTTTATGCAAAAATGAAACCTGTTAAGAGTTGTAAAATAAATTTTAATGTTAGTGAATGTCTTGGAGATGACAAGGTTAATTCTGAAATAACTCTATCTCATGTAGTTCATGTTGTGAAGCTTTGCTTTTGTAAGATATGAATAAAATAACACTTTCTAATCAGGTCTCATGTTAATTCTTAACTGCATGTGCTTCCACGGGTGGAGCTGGTGCTCTGCCCAGGACTGGCTGAGGTCTGGGTATGGTGAGGAGGGCAGACTAACCTCTGGGAATGCTCAGGTACTGCTGGACAGTGCAGAGCAGGTCACCAGCCCAGGTGCTCCTCAAAACCTCAGCTGGAGGAGGTTCTGGGTCTGGGTCAGTCCCGTGGTAAGCAGGAAACAAGACTAGATGACTTCCAAGATGAATTCCTCTGTGATTCCAAAGGATGGTTTGCTCTTGGCTTCATCTCCACAGTCAAGCACAATCTGTTTAGACTGTGCTTCTCTTCCATAACATGGGGAGAGGAGTCAGACAAAGCACAGCAGGGACCTCTCAGCAGCAGTGCTCAGAGTACTGCAATTTAAACACTCTGGACTCTCAAACACCAAACATTCTCTATGTCATTATTTAAAAATATATTTATTAACTACATTGGTTGCCTCATGTTGGAATGAAGAAGTTAAGCTCATAGCAGGGTCAGAATTTTGGGTTTTCAAAGTCTTTCCTTGCCTCAAGTCTTCCAAAAATTCTGCCTTCAGTTTGTTGAGTTCTTCTGCCAGCCTCTTCATCTCACTTGGGAGAATGTTTTTGTCTAAAAGAGAATTCAAGCTGAACTTTTAGCTTCAGGCTTAAAGATAAAAGCATAAAACTAGAGAATCACAATGTCCTGAGTTGGGAGGGATCCACAATGATCATCCAGTCCAACCCTTACCCCTGCACACACACCCAACAATCCCACCCTGTCCCTGAGAGGATCATCCAACACTCCTGAAGCTTGTGGGCAGCCCTCGTGCTGTGCCCACTGCCCTGGGGAACCTGTTCAGTGCCCAATCACCCTCTGAGGGAAGAGTCTTTTCCTGATATCCAGCCTAACCCTCCCTGACACAACTCCAGGGCATTCCATGAGTGCTGTCACTGGTCACAGTAAGAAGTCTGAACACAGGCACAGAGCTGAGCTTTTCAGTTCAGGACACTGAGTTGCTACTCAGTGTATGTATCCTATGACCAAAACAGTGCAGACTGCACAGCCTGTGTCCTTCTTGCCAAGTGTCCCAAACAGAATTAAAATCCTCTAAAATGCTGCCCTGTACTCAATGGCTTTATTGCAGCTGTACTTAATACAGTTAGTAATTATGACACTGGTTTTTACATCTACAGACTTCGACTCACGTTCTGCAAATAACTTTGGCAAATAACTTGTGAAGGTGATTTCCTCAGC
Source organism: Formicarius rufipectus (assembly GCA_013399695.1). NCBI lineage: Eukaryota > Metazoa > Chordata > Aves > Passeriformes > Formicariidae > Formicarius > Formicarius rufipectus. The sequence continues at coordinate 39,086 of VXAU01002669.1, read as the reverse complement.
CACACCTGCTGGGACTGGACTCCTGAACAATTTACCCCAAGGGAATTGCACAGGTTTAGTTTCCCACTGCCAGCCAGCAGGTAGAACAGGTAGGGTGGTTGGATATGTACCTCTGGCATCCTTCATTGCCTGAGAGATGACCCTCCTGCACGTCTGGTCAGCCTGATGGACAGCACTGGCCGCACAGATGGCTCGATCTGCCTCCTGGTCAGGGCCAGTAGAAAGGAAGAAAACCAGCAAAACCTTTTAATTTTGGAAACATTAGCAGCAACTCAGTCACCACTTGAAGACAAGCAGTGCTACCTTTTGCTCCGTGTCCTCCTCATTTGGCCTCACTGGATTTTCCAAAGCAGTGGCCAGCAAGTTAATTATCTGCTCACTAGGAAAACAAACAACAGAGCAAACCACAGCAATAAAACAGATGCACTGAAAGTCTTTCATTTTGTAATGACACCACCAAAGGGAAAAAAAAAAGGAGCAAATTTTCAGTTAAATTTATGAGGCAGTCAGTGAAATCATCTGAGATGAAAAACAACTACAGCTCAATTATTTCCAGTCTTAGTGTTTCAGGCAATTTACACAGATTTTCAATGTCAGGATAGGAATGCAGTGAGTTTTGAGCTTAACTCTGCACAGGATGGTGGCTGTGAGCCCCCAACAACCAGCCTGTGCTGTCTGTAACTGACTGGCTTCCAAAAATCATCACTGGGAATATTTTCTACACACTGTTTACACACAGTCAGGAGCTTCTACCCACTCATTTATGAAAACGGCACTTAGGGAAAACTTTAAGATCAATCCAGTGACATACTTGTCCTCTGAGATGTAATCAGAACTTCTCAAAATGAGGCTGTTCTGCTCCCAAGCATTTTTCTTGAGATCTGGCATTTCTATTTTCCTTGCCATTAAATGTATTGTCTGCTCAGGCACAGGATCACTTCGGAGGCGATTCCTCTGCAGGCAGCATTCCAGGGGACACTCCAGAAACAACTGGCAGAAGCCCAGGGAATCTGAAAAGGACCAGACAATTTCATCTTTAAACAGTCCAAGTAATGATTTCTGGGAGCAACATACAGGAGAAAGGCTCTGCAATTGAAGAGATGACAAGATTCTACACTAGTTCTGAGCCTGATGTGAACACAATCAGGAACACACACAATTCCTTCACAGCTTCTCAAATGGCAATGTCTGAGATCACCTCACAGAAACACAGAATAGTTTGGGTTGGGAGGGAGATTAAAGGTCATCCAGTTCCACCCCCTGCCATGGGTAGAGACACCTTCCACCAGCACAGGTTGCTCCAAGCCCCGCCCAACCTGGCCTTGGACACCTCCAGGGATGGGGCAGCCACAGCTTCTCTGGGCAACCTGTGCCAGGGCCTGCCCACCTTCCCAGGGAAGATTTTTTTCTCACTATCCCATGTGACCTCTGGCAGTGGGAAGCCACTCCACCCTTGTCCTGTCCCTCCAGCCCCTTATCCAAAGTCCTCTCCAGCTCTCCTGGAATCCCTCATACAGTGGAAGGTGCTCTGAGGCTGCTTTAAGAAGCGTTTTAAATGACCGACCAATCTCTAAGGGCACAGCAACGAAGTTCCATTGCTCCTCACCACACTCCAGGAATGAGGAGCATCCGAAGTTCCACGAGAGCACCCGAAGCAGCCGAACTGCACCACCCACCCCACAAACGCCCTCGCAGGGAGAACTCACATTTTCGGGCCAGCTGGTACACCTCGTACCGCATGCTCTGGTAGTAGAAGTTGTCATCCAGGAGGATGCAGAGCCGTCCCAGCGCCGGCTCCAGCAGCCCCTGGCGGCGGCAGCAGCGCAGCAGCCGCTCCCAGCCGGGTTTCTCGGGGCCGGGCAGCGGCGTCCCGGTGAGCAGCGCCCGCAGCACACCCTCCAGGCACTGCAGCACCTCGCGGCGGCTCCGCTTCCAGCCGGACACCTGTGGGAAGGGGGAGCGGGAGGAATCGCTGCCGCCCCGCCGCGATCGCACAGCCCGGCGCGATGCCGGTCCTGGCAGCGGTCTCAAGTCCCAGTCCCACTCCAGCTCCAGACTCAGTTCCAGACGCGTACCCAGTGCCAGGCTCGGCCCCGGCCCCATCCCCAGTCTCAGATCCGGTCCCAGAAACCCAGATCCGTTCCCAGACCCAGTTCTAGCCCCATCCCCAGTCCCATCTCTCTCCCCATCCCCAAACCAATCCCCATCTCCATCCCCAGTCCCAGTCCCGGCCCCGGTCCCATCCCTACCCCAATCCCCAGCCTCAGTCCCAGTTCTAGGCCCAGTCCCGGTCCCAT
>VXAU01002669.1:15235-36376 GCA_013399695.1 Formicarius rufipectus | reverse complement strand
CCCGCCGCTGCTGTCGGTCCCGCCGCTGCCCCATCGGGGCTCCCGCCGCTCCCGCTCCGCCGCCAGCGCCGCCGGCCCCCCCGCTCTGCGCATGCCCCGCGGGGCGCCCCCTGCCGGGCGCGGCAACGCGTGACAAACCAGGGCCTGTTAACCGGGTTGGTGTTACCCGGCTGTGATTGACCCGGGATGGGGTTATCTGGGGTGGGGTGACCGGGACTGATTGACCGGGGATGGGTGTATCTGGAGTGGGGTGACTGCGACTGATTGACCCGGGATGGGGTGACCAGGTGTGACTGACCCGGCATGGGGTGACCGGGTGTGATTGACCCGGGATGGGGTTATCTGGGGTGGGGTGACCGGGACTGATTGACCGGGGATGGGTGTATCTGGAGTGGGGTGACTGCGACTGATTGACCCGGGATGGGGTGACCAGGTGTGACTGACCCGGCATGGGGTGACCGGGTGTGATTGACCCGGGATGGGGTTATCTGGGTTGGGGTTACCAGCTCTGACTGACCCGGGATGGTGTGATCGCCTGTGATTGACCCGGGATGGGGTTATCTGGGTTGGGGTTACCAGCTCTGACTGACCCGGGATGGTGTGATCGCCTGTGATTGGCCCCGGATGGTGTGACTGACCCGGGATGGTGTTACTCGGGGTGGGGTGACCAGGTGTGAATGTCCAGGAATGGGGTGACTGGGTGTGATTGACCCGGTTCTGGTATTATCTTGGTCTGGTGTCACTCGGGATGGTGTCACTGGGTCTGATTGACCCGGGATGGTTTTACCCTGGTCTGAGAGTTACCTTGGTCTGGTTTTACTGGGTCTGATTTACTCGAGTCTGGTTTTATCTTGGTCTGGTGTTATCCTTGTCTGAGAGTTACCCTGGTCTGGTTTTACCCAGGTCTGTTTTTATCTGGGTCTACTGTTACTCAGGTCAGGTATATCCGGGTCAGGTGTTACCCTGGTCTAATTTACCTGGATCTGATTTTACTGGGTCTGATTTACTCAGTCAGGTGTTACCAGGTCTGGTGTTACCCTGTTTTTGTGTCACAGTAAACTCACTATTCACTTCAGGAGCATGAAAAGGGCTGAGCCATCCCTCTGTTCTCAGCAGGAGCTTTTGGTAAGATAATAAAGCAAAGACACCACCAACTGTGCTGTCCACAGTGATTTATTTTAAGTTACATTCATGTAATATTATACTGGAAGTCGAAATCATAGCAATATTTAACAATTTTAATTGTTTAAACTATTAAGATGTAATAATAATTTAAGATCCTGAGGGATTAAAGAAGAGGACACTTCTTTGGAAGACACTCCTTGCCAGTGCAGATTTTTGCCTGCAGTCGTTTTGGGTTCTTTTGTCCAGCTCTTCAGTGCCATGGCCATCTGAGGGGTTAGAAACATTTTATTGCTGAGACAGTTTTGTCATTTATTCACTCTCTTTTCTAGTTGATGCTCCCAGCCTGGCATGAGTCCCTCCAGGATGTTCTTCACTCCCTGAGGGATGGGTGGATATACATCCACAGTTTTGTTCTCTGCACAGCAGCTGCTTCTCCACTGGAATGGAGACTTTTTTCCCTGGATTTTCTGGATCCCCCTCCTGGATGGAAGCACTGCTTGGAGCCCCATTTGGACACCCATACATTCCATTTTAAATCAGTGCTGGTGTCTTAACCTGCCCCACTTAGAATGACAGGAGTTAATCTGTTGCTTTTGTAGTGGAATCAGTTTCTAGCAAAACTGCCAAGCTGCAATAACCAGTAAACACTGAACCACTGTTGAGCTGTACAATGTATTTCCCAATATCCCACATTTTCTGTAACAGCAGATGGCTTCTTTCAGACTCAGGCACATTATCTGTGAAGGTTCTGGTATCCCCAGAGGAGGTTATTTTTATAAGCTACCTGAAATGGAAAGGGACAGAGCTGGTGGTCCCGAGAGGTGGGCTCTGGGCCCCAGCTTTGAAGGGCTGATGGCAGACAGGTCTCAGAGCAGCTCACAGGGACTGTCCCCAGGCCTGGCCGTGGGTCCTGGCAGTGTCCTGTGGAGAGAACAGCCCAGGAGGGGACTGCAGGGCTCCAACCTTCTAATCTTTGCAGCAGCATGGGACCAGAGCTGAAGAAATTCCATCTGTAAATAAATGGATTCACTTCTCTTTGGCCTGCAGGTGAGGCTGCACCTCACACTTACACACTGTCACAGGTGTAAGGCCATGAGAGGCTTCTGAACTTCAGGCTTCTGATTTAAAAAACCAAGAGGTGAGGTAGAGGAGGCAAAACACAGCCAGCAGCAAGTAACAAAACACTGGGAGTTACTCCATCTGTGTTTGGTGCCTCTTGGCATCCAGCCTTTCCCTGAGGTGTGTGCTTTCTGGAGGTGTTTTGGCTGCACAAGGAGAGGACTGGAGGACTAAAATCTTGTGATTTGGTGGTTTGTTTGGTTTTGGTTTTTTTTTCAGGCCAGTTACTTGTCAGAATTGGTTGAGGCTTCCCAAGAAACTTCAGACAGCTGGTCTCGGTGGGACTGGGGGTCGTTGATGTCCTGAGGGAACTGGAGGGAGCTGGGTTTGCACTGGGTCCCTGCAATATGGGAAACAGGTTGTGTTTAGCACTTCATGCCTTGAGACAACTGGTATTACTAAAGTGGTTCTTGACAAGTTTTTAAACAGTTTCTAGCATTTATACCCCTACTTAACTCTCTCTGCCCCTCCCCGTAGCATTTACCAGGGTTTATGCTGTTTTCTAAACAAACAGTAAAACAACATTTCTCCTTCAAGCATTTAATCTGTTGTAGCTCATGATGCTGCATGAAAACTTTTCCTGAACAGGACATGAGACATCAGGAACTTTATTTACAGTGATAGAGCAACGTAAACATAGCAAATGTGAAGTGAAGGTTTTCAATACTACAAACCTTGTACCAGGAAAATGCACTGTGGTAAAACTGTCAGGACTTAATGTGGCAGGCTGGAAAAGACATCACAGAAAATCAGGTTCACAGAAAACGCAAAGTGTAGGTAAGGATTCAGTATTAAGTTAATGGTATTTAAAAACTAGTTTTCATTTTTGGGGATGTTCTTCATATTCTCTTGCAACATTTTGATTTGATAACGAGTTTTATGAGAACTAGGTCCATAGCCTGGCTAAGCAGCATCTCCAGTGTTTGGCTGCAGAATTCTTTGTTCAATCTTTGGCTGCTCTGCTGAGTCACAGCCTGTCCTATCCCTGGGACTCACAGCCTCTGCTGACAAGGCAGGCAGTAAAGCTCATACTTACCCACACAGAAATCCTCTTTAACATATTCTAAATTATATTAAATACTTGTAAATACGGGTGCTTTCAATGTATCAAAAAGCCACAAAGTCATCAGTAACTATGTTAGAGGAGAGGCACTGTAGAGTTTGGATTGCTCAGCATGAAATAATGCAAGCATGCATCTCTCTCACCTGATTATTTCTTGGGTCATGACTTGGTTTGTTATCTTGCTTTGCTTCCTGCACGTTGTTATCCCTGAAACAGAAACCACAAGATCAGGAAGTTCCTTCAGGGATGCAGCATTTTCAAAGGACAAGGCACCAGCTCAGAGATCTGGACTCTGCTTGTGAGTCCACCCCTTTCTGGACTTGACAAACAGTTTCAGTGTGCTCTGTCCCTGTGTGCAATACAATTGTCAATAACAATTAGAAAAGTGCAGTGTTTTGGGGGGAACTGACAACTGGAGTGTCTGGATTGGACTACCAAATAGCAGGGGACTGAATAACCTACTGCTACTATTAACAGGGGAGTCTCGTCTTCCAGGAGCTATGGAATTCTTGGTGTAGATAAAGCATCTACCTGGCTTGCTAAATTAACCTGGAACAGGTTAATTGAAATACCACCTGTAAGAAGGGATACCTGTGTTGCCTTCTACTTTTCCTGCAGAATGTTCTCCTTATTGCATGACGCTTAATTATTGCTAATGCAGCAAGGATGACGATGGGCAGCACCAGGAAGAAGAAGATAAGCAGCCCATCCCGAAGTGATGTATCTAGAGAAAACAGAATTGAAATAATGCAACTTACAACATGAGAGCATTTTTTTTCTGTTGTAAAAACTACAATCTTTACATTCTTTTCAATTATAACTAGTAACTTCACTAAAATTTATAAAATGCTACCAACAGAGAAATACGATTTGTCCCTGTGTTACTACAGTTCTTTCTGCCTATAACCACCCTGTGTTCTGTGGTGTACAGACTTTTTCCTTTTCCATATATTTTTTCAACAAACTCAGTGATCCTTGTGGATCCCTTCCAACTCAGAGGATTCTGTGATTCTCTGACTCTGTGCTTTTGTAGTTGCTTAACCACAAGTGCTCTGCGCATCTTCTTCACCTTCTTAAACTTTTAATAAATACAAAACATTTTTTCCCTTTCCCAAAATACAGATTTAGTAATATTTGATAAAATATGAGTTGTTTCTTTCCTCACAAAGCTACGGATGATGAGTTTGGCTTTAAACAAAGAGAGGGGAAAACATTCTGGGTGTAAGGTGTAAAGCCCGGCAAAAGCGAGTTCACCATCAATAATAGTGTTTGTTAAGTCACTCCATGATTAAGTAGAGAAAAAGAAGTTGAAAAGAAACTGAAAAAAACTTGTTCTTAGTAGTTTATTTTATGAGACCCTGGGGCAGAATAAAGGCCAGTTTCAGTGCCCTACCTTTGTGAGCTGGACCACTATCAATGCTGCCTCCATAGCCAGACTGGTTACAGAAGGGAGGGGCCCATCCCACATTGCAGTGACAGTTCCCATTGTTGTTACACACCTACACCAATACAACAGGGATTAATGGGTCAGGCAGTGGCAGTTCCCATTGTTGTTACACACCTACACCAATACAACAGGGATTAATGGGTCAGGCAGTGGCAGTTCCCATTGTTGTTACACACCTACACCAATACAACAGGGATTAATGGGTCAGGCAGTGGCAGTTCCCAATGTTGTGACACACCTACAGCCCTTATACAGGGATTAGTCAAACAACACCTCTCTGAGAGCAGCCACTTGAAACCTCCAGTTCGGATTTGGAGTTCCCCACAAGGAATTGCATGTGGAAACAAGAAATGCTGCATAGTATTGCACAGAAATACACGAAGAGTTAACTGCGAATAAGATCTCCCCCTTCATAACATCCCAAACCACTGGGTAATCCTGATACCTCAAGTGAACTCTCTGTAGAAATTAACATTTGTGTTGTTATTTGCCTGCAATAAATTACAGTCCAAAGAACTCAGTTTTGCAGCCTTTGGACTGCATTTTTATTTTTCACAGAGGCATATATATCACAAATTACTAGGCCATCTTCCTCAATGGACTATTTTCCTTTAGCAACTCAACAGCTCAGTAATATTAAAAAATTCTCCTGGGAAAATCTGAAGAAATGCCTTTCCATGTTAGTGCTAAGAGGTTTGCCCTGGCGACTGAAATTACAGATAAAAAAGGGGATTTAAGTTTTAATACATATCAGAAAGAAAAAAAAAAAGCAAAGCCATCTGGCTGGTTGTTGCTTTTCTGCAGGGAACTTGCACCAGGCTAGAAACATGAAGCACCATCTACTCACCCCATTATTGTTACACTTTTGCTTTACATCACAGTTGTAGCCCAGATATGTTGCATCAACACATTCAAAACCTACACAGGCCTGGAAGAAGTAATTAGTGTCTTGCAAACATAAAATTTAAAAAAAACCCCAAAACATCCCTTTTTAAATATCCTATATAAATGTATATGTTTACAAGTCTACAGCTTTTACTTCAATGTCAAGAAAAAGTAAAACATTCAGTACTTCACAATTTGATAGCTGTATTTATCTCAGATTTCCTGAACTCTGTAGATGCATTTTGATGGAGTAATTTGAAAAGCTGATAATTTGAGTAACTGGTTTGTAGCATCCCAGTTTTTGAAGAGCTAATTAATTATTTTTGTAGGTTTCAAAAAGCAGATTTTTCACTGTATTATGGCATACAAAGAAGAGAGCTATGTGATACTTTTGGATGCTAAGAACTTGGTGGAATATAGTCCATCCTGCCTCTTACCTTGTTTTCTCCACAGGCTGTCCCATCATGAACTTGAGCAGGATCAGGGATATCTGATCCTAAGTCAAAGTCAGAAGACCAGCATAAAACCCCAGATGCATTATTGACCACACTCCAGGCAGGAAGGTTTTGAAGACTCACAGATGTGCACTGGAGTTTGCCACACAGACTGTGCCTGTATTGGATGAAGGACACTCAGAGACAAGGTGGACAGGAAAAAAAAACAAAAAAACCCAAAACAACAAAAAAAGCAGTATCAGTGCAAATACACCATCCAGTCACATTTTTTATCTTGCAGTTCAAGGAAATATTCTTTTAAATCTCACACTTTAAGGGTCTGTAACACAATCCATGTTTTACATTGAATGTTTTAGGGTGAGTTTTATTTACTGGTGACTTACTGGAGAGGACATTTCTTATACACTCCACCTTTCATTCCACAGTTTCCAAACCTATCTCCTTTAATATTTGCTTTTTGAAAGCATATATCAGGTGCTTTTCGTGCCCCTGTAGAAAAAATAATGTATCTTTTTAAGCTGGCTGAAAAATAGGAGAAAGAAAGAAAAAGAAAAGAAAGAAAAGAAAAAGAAAAAGAAAGAAAGAAAGAGAAAGAAAGAAAGAAAAAGAAAAGAAAGAAAGAAAGAAAGGAAAGAAAGAAAGAAAAAGAAAGAAAGAAAGAAAGAAAGAAAGAAAGAAAGAAAGAAAGAAAGAAAGAAAAGAAAGAAAGAAAGAAAGAAAGAAAAGAAAGAAAGAAAGAAAAGGGAGAGAAAGAAAGATTGGAAAAGTCTATTGGTTTGGTTTGACAACAAATAATAAACATACCTTTCCCATATATAGATTCACACTGTGAATCAAAGCTCTGGCATACTCCATAGTAGCAATAAGCCTTGCTGTTGCTGCAGTGGTGACCATTCATGATGTAAACATCCTCTGGACAGTAGGCATGGGTTCCATTGCAGTATTCAGGGAGATCACAGAAATCCCTTTTTGCTCTGCACTCTGCTCCTGCCACTTTAAACTGGAACCAGAAAGGAATGGCACTTTCAGTTTGCAACATCAGGAATTCCAGTGTGAAGCACTGACAACCTCTACTGATCTTAGGGAAGAAAAATTTCTCTCCTTACATGCCCTCTACAGGTGTATGTTGTTTGATAGGGGGAAAATATGTCAAGAGGACTAGGTAGCTCTTTTCAAACATTAAAAAATCCTAGTCAATAGTATCAATAGCATCAGTTTTGCTTAAAAAGCAAAATTAAAGCATTAAAGCATCACCTACCTTGCAATTTTTGCAGCACAGTCCTTGAGCACACTGAGATCCAGGTGTGAGTTTGCAGGTTGCAGCATCACAGCAGGGGTTGGAGCATTCCTGAAGAACAGCCATGGACAAAAGGACACTTTTTATTTCCTTATATAGCTAGGAAAGCACATCATCAGTCCAAATGCATGGGCAAGCCAGGCTTTAAATCCCTGTCTCTATCAATGTTCTGACAACCTTCTGCTCTAACAGGAACCAGTGGCCACTGGCTGGTTTTTTTTTAGTACATGTAATCAGAAAAACACTGTTTTGAAGTGTTGTGGCATGGGTTTTAAAGCCATAGGACAGATTTACACTTGAGGTGGACACTAAAAGAAGCAGCACACGCTGGTTTTTAAGTAACACTTCTGATCATCGTTCCCCCCACCTTATTTTCCCACTACAGCAGCAGTTTGATGTAGAGAACTGCTGGTTAATGATTTAGAAGAATGTCTACAGTAGGGAACCAGGGTTTTATGATATCTTTTCTGAGACACTTTTATTTTCTGAAGAATGAGCCAGTACACCCCATTCTTTGAGGGACATTCTGGCAATGCAAATACGACTCACAAAAGTCATTTTGTGGGGGGCAAAGTTTAAGGGTAACAGTTAAGAAACTTGCACGTGCTCTGTAGATAACTTAGTCTCTGCCATGTGACAGAAATATCCATGATGCTAAAAACCAGCACAAAACCCAGGGGTGTTTGCAGACTTTCTGCACTGAAATGCACTTTTCTCAGCAGTTGCCTCAATGTTCTGTGAAGACCAATAGTCCTTAAGTGAATCCACAGCAAAATGAAAGTATGACTTTGCACTTCTGCTAAAATTTATCTTCATATTGCTTGCAAAAATGGAAAATTACAAGGAAGACTCCTCAGGTGTTAATGCCATCAGGTATAGCACAAGGCCAGTATTACACAGGGTAATATAACTTCATTTAATACAATATACAACAAGTCTCCAGTTGAATTTCATCCATTACCTGGGGTTTGCCACAGTCACATTCTTCATTGTTATCGACCACATTATTACCACAGACAGGTTCTCTGTACACATTACTTGTTTTGGGAGGATTTCTAAGACAGTTTCCTCCTCCATTTAGAATAAGGGTCTCAAAATCATCAGCACTGCAGGTGCTGAAATTCCTGGATCCACTGGAAAGCATAATATTTTATTAATGATTTTCTTTCAGGAAAATGTACAACTCAAGCCCTTAAATTACTGTCAATCTATAATAAATGTCTCATTTCATAATGCCAGGAGATCATGAGGTAATTAACTTGTACTAGTTAAAAATACTATTATAATATAAATGCACATACTTTCAGAAGTGAGAGACCATCAGATTATCTATTCTAGTGTCCTGTATAAAACAGGCCTTAGAAATTCCTTATCTGTACTGAGTCTAAAATTGCTGGATTAAAAAATACTCTCAGAAGGACATTCACCTGAACTTAGAGTTCCTAAGAACTAGGAATGCATCCTTATTGTAGTTTTGTCCAGTGCTCAATTGCACGGATTTGTTAATACAAATGGGGATAAATAAAATACTATGATCTTTTAAGGGAAAGCCAAAGAACAAATGAACTGAAAGAAATATAAACCAGGTTTCATTTAAAGTGGTTGTAAAATAATCTGTTGCGTAGTTGCACAAATCTGGTGAGTTTATGTGAAGCATTCTAAGCAAAGTAAAAATAAAACCAGCAATACAAAATAATTCAAAATAATTAATAAAATTCAAATAAGTTTTTAGGAATGCTATAAATACTGGGTCACCAAACAGATAACATTTAAAATAAATTCAATCCTATGTCAGTAAATCCACCTCTCTGATAAAAGTTTTCAAACTCCCCATTGACAGAAGTTCTTCAAGATTCGTAGGAGTTCCACAGCTAGTAAGGCAAAGCCATGCAAATAAAATAAATACTTAAACCCAAGTAACTGGAACTCTTACTTATCTGTGCTGTGCATGATGTAGGATGCAGGACACCTCTTATCATCATGTTTCATGCCAAGATTATGCCCCAGTTCATGTGCAACAACTGTAGCGTGACGTAACATATTGTCATGATTCAACTAATGAAGAGAATCAAAGTTTAAAAAAACAGTGACACTAAAGAAAATACTGTTTGTACCTGGTGTTTTATTCCCACCACCAAGCTCGTGGAGACTCTGAAGTTGGAATACTCATTATGCTGCAGGGTAGAAGCAGCAAGAACAGGGCATTTGTCACTTTATTTCAGGTAGGACCAGATTCGGCCACTCCTGTTGCTTCCATGAGGATCATAGTCTGGATAATAACACAGATGATCACTGTAGCTCCCTCCCAGCTGAAATGAGTCCATTTATTCTCTTTAACACAGTTAATCACTCATGAGACTGATTTCAATGGAGCCTTCAGTGACAAATGTACTGTTAAAGAACAGAATCTGCTTCTGAGATTGTCCACAATGTTTTCACATCCCTATTCCAAGGACAGGTTCTGCCCCAAAGGGTGGAGAAAAAAGTAGTTTCTTACTAATTTTCCCCTACTTAAAATTTTTGCCTATTTACAGCCTTTCTGTGGGAAATTTCAGGCACTTGGGAATATAGTGCATTATGTTCACTATTTATTTAATGACTAAAAAACCCACACATTATTTTGTAGCTGCATTCCTGTCCCAAACCCACTGTGGTTATGAACTTTAATGTTACAAGGATGGGCTTTTTTTTTATGCAACACCGAGTTAGATGAATTACAAAAGGTGAGCAAAAGAATTATTTAAGGATTAAACCTGCCAAGTGGGCTGGAATTTGACAAAAAGAGAAGAAGCACTTAAAAAAAAAAAAAAAGGTGTAAAATATGCAAGTCTTCACATAAGAAACCCAATGAAAGGAACCATACAACTCCAAGTCTAGCCTCCAAGACCAGGGTGACTTGGTGAAGGGCTCATTTGTCCCATTACCCACAGTATGATGTACTTACAGTGCTGATTGACCCTCCCTGCACTTGGGAGCACACAGTACCCACAAAAGCCATTCCAATGGATCCCTTGAAAGAGCTTCTCCCTCTGCAACAAAAGCAGTTTGAAGGTGGTGGTAAAAGGTGGGTTGAACGTTCCTGATTTCCACTAAAAGACACTGATGAGTTTGAAAGAAACATTGCAAGGCAAGATTTGGTTTTCCTCAAGTCAAGAAGAAGCTAATCACCACATCAGGATTTTGCTGTAATTAATAATGAAAATCTGAATAACAGATTGAAAATAATGTCAGTGCTTCTGAGCTCACTGAATCACAATGGGTGAGGTTGGACGGGACCTCTGGAGGTCCAGTCTCCTACCCTGGAGCTGATTAATTCTTAAGAATTCAGCAATTAGTTTCTTGTAATTTTTCAAGATTAAAAGAGTTTGGAAATGCAGTGAATTTTACTCGAGCTATATTTTTATTCATATACAAGCCCCAAATCACATACATTAACACTGGCAGCATGGCTGGCTTTCCCACTGAGTGAAAACTTACATGATGAGATGACTGACATCATTTCTTGACCGCTTAAGAAGATCTTTCTGTCTCCAAGAAACAAATCTACCCAGCACATCCCCAGCTGAACCATCCATTACAGATATGTGGTTTGCATCTGTCCAGATCTCTAATCCAACCAAAACAATCTGGATGTTTAATGCTCTGTACATCTGAAAGATACATAAGGATAATTAATGTCCATCAGTCTTTTTAGATGGAATTCTGAAAGATGACTTTGCTACTACTGAATAAACAATAAGCTGAACATAGTGGCCAAGATAAAACTTTAGTTTCTTTGAAACTAAATGTCTATTTGTATTTATCAATTAAACCCTAAAATATTTATAAATTACAAAGTTAATAAAATTATTTAGAATAAAAAAAATAAATATAACTGAATACAATCTACTTTATGAAGGTACCTAAACATATCTTTCAGTTGGAGAAGCTGGAGAGACCATGTTCATTCATTTCCTTGGCTAATTATCTCAAAGAGAAACTGGGAACAGGTGATCAGAGAGCTTATGGACTTGTTCACAGTGCTGACACTTTTCTTAATAAAAAACTACAAACAGGAGAAATACTCTTCCTAGAAATGTAAAACATTCTGGAGACTTCATGCTCCTCGAACACACAGAAGTGGTTTAAAAATATCTTGAACCTTCCCCCACTGACTGCACCTCTAAAAGACTTGGGCAGACATTCCTGACGTGCCTTAATTGTGTTACAAATCGTTGTATAACTTGCAAATACAGTTTCAGACCTACATTAGCTGTTCTTTTGAAAACTTTAAAGTAGAAATTACTGAATCCAGGCAATTTATCTGACCTACCCCATCAACATAATTAATCAGCTCAACTGTTTCCTTTTGCACCGCAGCAGAATCAGAATTCTTCAGCAAAAACTGTAAAACACCATACGAGAATGTCAGAGAAAAAAAATTAACAAAATAATAAAATGCATTTCTGGCTGGATGACATAATTACCCTCTTGTTATCCACAACCATAAACAATTCTACATAGCTCTTCTGGGGCAGGACAGCTCGCTTCTCCTGCAAATTAGAAAGCACAGTAAGTTAACAAAACAAGTTCAAGGTGTTTTACTTATATTTCTCATGATTTTTATTTCCTGTGTTTATAAAGCAATGCTCTAATTGCATTTTCTAACGTGACCTCAGATTTCCACATAAATATCTGTATGTCAGCAACTGATACCAGGACAGGCAGTGGGGTGGATGAGCTGAATGCAGCTCCTGCCTTTCCTGTCCTACCCACAGCTGTCCTGGGCAGCCTCTGCTCTTCCACTGCAGGATTACTTCAGGCTATGTCAGATTCCCTTTGTTCTGCTCCTCTGTTTCAGGACTTCCTTAGCAGTATTCCCACCAGTTTAGCTTGGCATCCACAGACGTGAAGGCCACAAAGAAGTGGCTTGCCAGGTCAAACCCACCTGTGCCAAAGCAAGAGCTCTGGATGCCCTTGGCTGCTGGAACAGGCTGAGGAGGTGGCCTTACACTGCAGATCAAGGGAGAAATGGAAATAAATTTACCCTCAAAAGCTTGTCCCTGCTAGAGGTGGTGTTTGATGAAAAGGTGTATTCCACAGCCTGCTTCACAAGCATCTTGTCATGCTGGAGAGTGCCATTCAGCACCCCACAGTGGAAGGGGATGTCCTGTTTGTCTTCTAACTCATAAAGCACATGTTCGAATGTGCTGGATGTGTTCAGTGGCTCCATTCCATACCATCTGCCACCAATGTAGAGGATTCCCCTAAGAATCATAAAAGAATGAAACATTATTCCAGAATTTTTCCCTCATGGCTATGACTAGGTGAGTGAATGACAGCTGGATACTTAAAAACTAGAACTGTTCACACCACTATGATGAAATTAATTATTATCTTAAATTAGCTCCATGTGGGGGGTAAGTTCAAATGCCCAGCAAATACAAAACAGAACTTGTTTTAAATACTTGACTGTACACAAGTGTGGACTCTTTGAATTAGTCAGAAAAGAAAGAAAAAAAGGGAGAGACAAATTGTTACTAAATGAGTCTGGATGGTGGCTAAAGGGCTGGTAGAAAGTGTCTCTTTTAGTCCTTATCTGCAGCCTCACTCTTAGCCTCATGCAGCTAAAGCAATAGAGTATTTTATAAAAATACATCAGACAGAAAGAGAGCCTAAAGGCAATCACCAGTGTATATATGAGGGCAGCAGCATCATTGCACTGCAGAGTGCAGGGAAGTACAAAGCTTTTGCATTGGTCCCTGGCCCAGAAACCCCTGGTAAATGCCCACGTGCTATGCAAGAATATTTCAGAAGCTTGTCATCTTTTTCTCCAGAATCTCAAAACTATATTTAGAACAAGAATTCTCCAGTTTACATCTTGCAAAAGAAACTCAAAAATATGAGCACCAGGTGACCAAAAGATTTGAGCCTAAGTTTGCAGACAGTCAAAAAGCAATATGTGTTCTGCACAGTGAGATCCAGCATTACCTGAAATACCAGATTGTTGACCTTCTATGCTTCCTTTAAAGGAATGCCAGGATATGTCATGATTTATTGTGACATCTCACTGTGATACTATACATGAAAGATATGTGAGTGAATTGTATCCAGTTTGTAGTTTTATTGTATTTGAAAGACAAAAAAATGTTTCAAATTCAAATTTAGTAAAAGTTGGTTTTTTTAATGGTAATGGTTTGTAACTTGAAACATGCCCATTCATAAGAAAGATTTGTTTGCAGGAGTATTCTAAGTTCAACAAAAGCTTCATAAGGTTTCTTCTACAAAGGTAGCTCTGGTCAAGACATTCACATCAAGTACTACAGGTTCTGCCTATAGTTAGATTATGATTTCTCTCGTGTTATCTTTTTTTTCTGTGAAGAAATTTTGGAAAAGTGGAGAGGTGGGAAAGTGGGAGTTGAGAGGAACCATAAAACCTGTAAAAAGTTTAAAGTTATTAAAAAAATGTCGCAGTGTAGGATGGTGTTTTCTCTCCAGCTGTGTTGTGAACAGCAACTGGCTTTTTGCTGTTTTCCTTTGGCAGTGCACAAGGAATCATCCTGAAAAAGCAAGAAGTGATACCTCAGGCCGTCACAGGTGCTGAGAGCAACAGTCGAGTCAGCAATTCCTTCAACAATGCCATGATAATAACAGTGCGTCTGAAAGGGAACAAACCCACATCATTAGTGACAAAGCAAAGTGGTTGCCTTCAACTGTAAGCTTATTTTCTAACTAACCATATTATTTGCATGACATTAAGGCTGGCTGTTACAAATTTACAGAGTTCTGTAATTTGAAACTCATCTCAACTTCCTTGGAATGAAATACCACTTGACATGAGTGCCTGCAATAGCATTTGGTCCCTCAGTTCTAGAAAACAGACAGCTTTTGAGTTTGACCCATCACCACCTTTTATAAAATCTTTTAATCTGCATTGCTCATCCTGTTCCTGAAGGCTGACCTGAGATCTCCCAAGCACAAACCACCCAATTAAGCCTCACTGAGATCACATGCATTTTAAGGTTGAAATTAAATGTAGAAGTATTTATAAGGCTTGGTTGATACAGGACCAAAAAAATTATAGAGCTTTGATGCTGCCATTGTACCTTGAATTGCATACTATGCAAAGGTGACCTAATCAGGCAGCTCAAATTCAGACTTGGCATCCTCTCCTGGCATCTCCTTTCACACCTTGGGAAACAGGAATGCTGCATCACCACAAACAGCCCACTCCCTCATGAACCTCATGGTTATTATCACTGGTGCCTCTTAAGCAGAAATGCTACAACTGTGAAAACTCACAAAAGCTGCATTCCCAGAAAAGAGACTTTTTTTTCTTGGCTTCCCTGGTTTGAGGAGGTTCTGACACAAAGTAGGAAATTTTATTATTATATGCCATACCTCATTTTTGGATTGTGTTGCCTCCAGTTTCCCATTTTCTCCATATGTAAACAGCGTAAAGTCTTCACTAACAAGCTTCCTGGAAAGCAAAATAAAGTACTGCTCTTTTAATGGTCTAGAAAGCAAGAAATAAGTCAAGAATCCTGCCAAGTGCTACATTCTGTTAGCAAACTATTACTAAAGTCCTGGCATAGGAAACAAATTACCTTAAAATGAGCTGGAGTATTTTGATAACAAGTTATTTAAAAAGAATAGCTAAAATATCCATAGAGAAGACTCTAAACAGACTCATTTGCATAAGGGCCTGGACTATTACAGGCTCAGGAATGAGGAACAACAGAAACAGAAATTTCTTCAAATACAACAGCTAAGAACCTTCCCCTCTGCTAATAAAGACCTAACGTTGAACTGAACTCTAATTTTCTCTATGGATTTTCTGAAATGTAGAATCTTGTGTGGCTAATAAAAATAATCAAAATAAATTTGTTCACATAATGATAACTAGAAAAGTTATTCCCTTCTATTTGGAAGGTAGTACCATAACACAGACACTATATTTAATAGTATTTGCCAGAGTCACTTTGTAATTCCTACAGTTGCCATTTAAATGGTTTCTTCTGACTTGTTTCAGTATAAAAGTGCTTGTCTGTATGTAACTAACCCCGGGATGGTATGATTCCTTAGAACACTATCACATACTTATTTTTCTTTAGTTTGAGGAGATATGTTCCATTTCTGGTTTTGAGGGAGTAAGAAAGGTTGTCATCTGAATGCTCCTGAAAACAGAACAAAATACATCACTTAATTAGGTGATTTTCTACTTGGTTTTGTCAGTTCCACGTGTTGTTTGACAAGAGAGGTCCGACTACTGTGTGTGTGTTAAGTTTGTGCCCAAGCACAGATTCCAAACCCTCAGCCTTCTGTGTGTCCAAGTCTCTGTACATTCTGTCTCATGTAAAGTTTAAGTTCTATTAATCTATACATTCTCGCTCAGAGGACAGGAGGGCACAGCCCATATATGCACTCTTTGCTAAGCACCACATCATTTGGTGACCCTCCTTATGTAAATCAGATAAACGACTCACCCAGTCTTTTATTCCTTAATTGGTTTGCACAAAGATGACTAATGCTATTTCATTAACAGTTACTTCAGTAATTGACCTTGATATGCAGCACAAAGGGAAGTTGTCTCAGAACTGAAGAATTAAGGCTCAGGTCTCTCCTTTAACTCTTTCCTTTAACCTGCGTCACTCTGTGGGACCATTTTTAGCCTGTAGGTGCTACATGGTTGAAATCCTCTGGTTATCCAAAACCAGAACATGGAAAGCATCAATGTTAGTGCAAGTTCAACATCTGATCTGACTCAGAGAAAATGGAAATATTCTTCATGTTCCTTCTCACTTCTGTCTTACAAGGTTGTTAACAAAACTAGAAGTTTGGAAGGCACTAACTTAGAGTGCAATCACAGGCATTTATGGGAACAAATTTGCTCAAAACGAGTTGAAAACATTACAAATCTGAAGAAATAATCTGGGGCAAATTTCTTCACAACATATCTATATACTATACACTCTGTGTGTCTAATATAGGACAGTGTTTGGAAAAACAGGAATATCAGAAGAAAAAAAAATCACATGGACTCACAAACCTCATGAAAAAATGGGTGATGTTTCCCTTGGCCTGTTAAACTGCGAGGAATGATTATTTCTAATGTAGAAAGTCTGGGGGTCTGTTCAGAAGATACACCTGAAAATAAAGTTTGAAATTGGTTAATAATCATAAAGGATAAGACATTCCATTGGCACATGCACAGTGTTGATTGGTCTTTTTTCCAAAAGATCATTCTAATCCAGCCAGAAAGGGAGAAAGAGTGACTGCACCAGTCCAGGACCTGACTGCCTCTGCTCGGTTTGGTCTATTCTGTTTCTTCCAGAGCTCTTGGATCATGCTGGCAAAGTGCAGAAACCAACATTTTCAATCATGGCCAAGTCAACTTTCAATTTCTGAGTGTTTAAACTAAATATACACGGCCTCATTTTCTGCAGAAATGCTGTTTTGACTGTATTCAAGAGTAATGAGGACACCACCCCAAACACAACCCATGTAAGGTGCTAAAAACTGCATGTCCAAGGCAAAACTTTCTTAAACAGGGTGTCCAAAACTGGCTGGCAGTCTTGGCTTTAAATCTTGGGTTTAGTTACTTCCATTATAAACTGTGATAATAGCTCAAATTCTTCTTTTTCCTTCATGTGAACAACAACAAACCATCCTTTCCCTGTTGCCCTGAAGGAGGAATACTTACAGTTGTCCTCTGGATATAATTCTTCCACCTCCTGTGTGTAGAATCTTGGCTCCTGCCACTGCCTAAAGCTTCATTTTGTTTGTTCTAGCAACAGTCAAACCTTTGCAAAAGGTTTGTAGCCTTTTACATGATACCAGAATTATCTCCAGAGCCACATGCTAATGCAGGAAGCTAAAGATAAGAAGCCTGCCAAGTATCTGGTTTCAGGTAAATGGCTAAAGACAAAAACTATCTCCTGTACCTTTCTTTGTAATTGTGTGAAGTTAAATTCATCTTCCTTTTTCCTGTCTGCACATCAGTCTGGTTTGATCAACAGAGACACAAGCATTGCTTTTGTTTAAAACAATAGAATCAAGAATAATTTGGGCTCTAACAATTAAATTGTTCTTTCATAATGAAACATAAAGATTTCTTCACAGTTATGGTAGTACAAAGTCACGCTCAACCTCCCACATTTCTGTGAAAGGAATTCATAATTACAAAGAAGTCACACAACCACCCACTCAAAGCAAGAAGGATTCTTTGGTGTAATCATGACCTCTACCTGTTAGATAACATCAGGATTTTTAAAAGCTGGGTGCAGGTAGCACATGTTTAACATTACAGGCTGCCATTTCAATAAAAATGTGGAAGTTGCTGTTAGCAAACAGGTCTGAAAGGAGTACCAGCACTCAATATTTACTTCTGACTTCGCTCTTAATCTTCAATCATTTTATTATCTAAATCCATTCTGTTTTGTGAGCTAAGTGTATGTCGAACTAACAAGAGAGATGCTCTTTTAACAATTACAATTTTGGCACCTGCAAGCAGGAAACCATCTTTCATGCATGCCATAAAAATACCACTTTCTAAGAAATATTTCAAGTGTTACATTTAAATCCAACGTTTGAAGCCAAATCATTAATGGAAATGAGTTAATCAGGAAATATAATGAAACTGTAGGATTTTCCCTCACATTACTGAAGAAGAAATCTTTTTCTGCAATCTCTACTGTTGATGAGAGGGACAGTAACTGCAGTGGTTACAACGGGTGTCCTGTATGGAAGGTTATGTATTTACATAACAACCACATCCTGGAGGGAAAAACAAAACAAAACAAAACAAAAGAAAGAGCTCAACAGTAAAAAGCTTCAACCTGCAATGTTTTGCAGACACTTTTTCCCTGAATTAAGATCTCAATGAGCAGGTGTCGTGGCTTGATGTAAAAGGGGAGCATCTTTACGATCAGGATCAGAGAGTACGAGACGACTGGAAAGAACTTTTTGAATATGTAAAAACAAAGAGAAAGCTTACCTTTTATCCAAAAAGGTTTTCCAGTAAAAGTCAGTCCCAAAGTGAACCAAAATAGGCAGTGCTTTAACATGACTGGACTTCCTGGAGAAACCACTCCAGTACCCGAGCAGACAGAGCGTACCTGGCTCTGGCTGCTCTGCCCGGAACTGGAGGAACGAGCCCCGTCTGCTCCCAGGGTAAACAACAGAAAAGGCACCCTGATACTGCATCTCTGCTCAGGAAACGGGAAGTCAAATTTAATCCACTAGGCTTGGGAGAAAACTGGTCAGGCAGCTTAATGCAAATAAAAAGCAGCACATTCTTAAATGCTGATTGGACAAAGAGTGCCGGCCCATGCCAGGATCAAACTGGTTTATTCTAAAGGACTTTCATACCTTGATGAGATGTTATGAGATTAGGAACATTAAATATTGCTATTAACAAATACAGTGTTTAGGATGTTTATCCTGGCCGTTCCAGCTCAGCAAAAAGCTCCAGTGTGAAACAAGCTGCTCTTTGAAATTTCACCTGCTTGTTTTCCATTTCTTCATCTTCGCTTTAAAAATATGAAATACACCTCGCGTATGAACACATGGCAATCCCCCAAGCACATGGAAATACCCAAACATGGATTTTACCCACTCCCTCCTACAATAAATGCAATTCTCCTCACCAAAAGTCTGTAATTTGTGCAGATCACTGCTCTTCCAGGATCAGAATAATCTTCATGCAACCACATTGTCACCAAAAGCAGAAAACCAATGCTTCTAAAACTGATTTGCAGTGCATTTCAGAAGTATCAAGCACATTTAGAAACACAAAAAGGAGACGGAGACAAAACCAGTTTTCATGCTAAAACATTCAGATTAGTTTATTTCCATTAATTCTTTAATTAAAACAGAGCAAATCCATTCTCCCACTGCTGGTAAATCCCATAAAGGAATGGGTTAGGTGGCAGAAAGCAGAGGTGCTGGCTGGATTTGGAGTTACAGCTTGTGCAAAGCCTGCTCAGGTCCATGTCTTCATGGGCACAGACCCCGTGAACGTTCCTGCTCCGAGCACTGGGTGGAAGCACAACCTGATACCCACGTTCCCTGGGTTTGGGTCTGTGTCACAGCCTTAGGAGCAGTTTTCCCCGACTCCAGAGGCCAGGATCCTGCTGAAAGTTAAATGAACCCCATCTTTTATTTATAGCCTCGTTTATTCAAAGCCTCTCCCCTGTTTGGTGTGCTGTCAGCATGCAACTCAAGAGAGAGAATCCTGTGGCAAAAATATTTGCTCTATTATCACGTTTCACAGAACCACAAGATCAATTAGGTTGGGAAAGGGCTCTGAGATCATCGAGTCCAACCTATGACCCAACAGCACACATCAAGCAGACCACAACACCCCATCTGTGGACCCCAGGCAGGGGGACCAGGGGTAGTTTGTAGCCAGGTGGAGTCAGAGAATCACAGAGTATCCTGTGCTGGAAAGGACCAACCACGACCATCCTGTCCCACCCCTGACCCCGCACAGACACCCCAACTATCCTACTCTGTCCCTGTGAACATCGTCCAAACACTCCTTGACCTCTGCCAGCCTTGGGGGCTCTGGGGAGCCTGTGCAGTGCCCCAACACCCTCTGGGGGAAGAACCTTTTCCCAATATCCAACCCAACCCTGCCCTGGCAGCTCCAGAGCGGGCCCCTTCTCCCAGGTAACCAGACAGGGCAGGAGGCCACAGTCTTTGGCTGCACCACGACAGGTGGAATTTCTTCATATAAAGTGCAATTTATGTGGACACAGAGACACACACACACTCAGAGACAGAGACACACACAAACACACACACACACAGACTCATAGACATAGACACACACATGTAGCCAGCGACTGTTTTTGCACTGACACAGTTTCAGTGTCTTAGTATGAGGTTTCTAAGCCTTAGTAGTTAATTAAGACAACTTGACTGCATCAAGAAACAAAATGAGAGTTTATTCCTCTTTGTCTAAAGTTACAGTTCTATTCAGGAATGGCAGAAAAGTCTTTCTTCTTCCACCTCTTGTTTCCATTCATGCATCTTTATGTTTCACTGCACAGGGATTTCAAAGGACAAGGAACTATCTTTACACACAATTATGCGTATTTCTAAAACTAATCTAAACTTCATCAAAACTATCTAATAGCACACAGTTATAGCTAAATATCGACTAAGATATATTTTATAAAATTGGTGAGTTCACACAGTTATCTATCTTAACTTTATTAATAGAGCTCTTCACTTGTATCATTCCGCAGAATACTAGCAAGCCTCTCGTCTCAGTTTGCTGTTGGCCAAGGTCATTTTGCAGACTCCACCGTTATCACCGAGGCCTCCGTCTCGGGAACTGCTCCCGATTTCTTAGTATGAAAATCTGCAAATTGCGAATTCCACCACCTCCCCAGACACCCCCACACACATCTCTGCGCATGCGCGGAACCCACCCCACGCACCCCTCGCCGAGCCCGCTCCCGCTCTGCGCATGCGCAGACGCGTCCCGGCGGTAGCCCCGCTGAGGGCCGGTCGGTCCCGGTCCCCGTCCCGGTGTCTGTGTCCGTGTCGGTGTCCCTGTTGGTGATGTCGAGCGACAGCGCGGCCCTGGAGGAGGAAGAGGAGGAGGAGGGAGTCGGGGAGCCGCGCTGCGTGTCGGCGCGGTGCTCCTGGCCCTGCTCCCCGCCGGGCGGCCTGTGCCGGGCGCTGTGCCTGCGCCGGGGCGCGGCGGGCGGCGAGCCCGGGTGAGGGCGGCGGGCGGTGTGAGGGGGCCGGGCTGGGCCGG
>VXAU01002669.1:395-15212 GCA_013399695.1 Formicarius rufipectus | reverse complement strand
GGGGAGCGGGGCTGGCGGGACAACGCGTCTGTGTTCGCTTTCCCCCCTCCTGTCCGGCAGCGGAGAGTTCGTGGTGGTGGAGCGGAGGGTGGGCAATCAGGAGCCCTGCGAGCTGCGGCTGAAATGCCGGCCCGGAGCCGTGATGGTGGCCGTGGGTGTCCTCAGCCAGGCCCGCAACATGGAGGTGTACGTGGGAGAGGAGTACTGTGGAACCGGCCGGGGACAGAGCCGCGGCCAACGCCGGGCCCCGGGGTGAGTGCGGGGGGCGAGGGGGGCTCACGACGTGCAGGCGATGCTCTGTGTGTGTGTGTGTGAATATGTGAGGGGCTCCCGCTGTGAAAGACCCTTAAAAAGGCGGTGAGGGTTGGGGTTGTTCAGACTGGAGAACAGAAGGTACTGGGATGACCTAATTGTGCCTTCCAGTGACTGAAGGAGCCGGCGAGAAAGAGACTATTTAAAAAGGCATGGAGTGACAGGGCATGGAGGATGGCTTCCCACTGACAGAAAGCAGGTTTAGATTACATATTAAGAAAAATTTCTTACCTGTGAGGATAGTGAGGCCCTGACACAGATTGGGCAGAGAAGCTGTGGCTACCCCGTCCCTGGAAGTGTCAAAGGCCAGGTTGGACGGGGCTTGGAGCAACCTGGGATAGTGGGAGTTGTCCCTGCCCGTGGAAGGGTGTGGAATGAGATGATCATCACGGTTCCTTCAAGCCAAACCATTCTGTGATTCTGAAAAAGATCTCGTTTCTTTATTAAGTAATCATCCTACACTTCAAAGAACAAGAGAGAAAATTAAGAACGTTTTGTTTTCCCCTTTAGTACTTCTTTCCATGCTTTGCCAGGGGAAGTAAAGTAGCGTTTCTGTTTTGTTTATATGTCATTACATGGCACATCTCTTGCTTAATTAGCTAAATAAAAAACAGATGACTCAGATCCTCAGGAGAGATGAGTGAATAATGTAGTGAGCCTCAAAAGCTTCTCACTAGAGAATGGACACATACAAATAATTTTATGTGCCTGTTTCAGAAGATTCATTACAATTTGCATATGTGTATCAAAACTGCTATTAGAAACTAAAAAACTACCAAAACCTCAAAACTAAAACTGCTATTAGAAACATTAAAACTGCATTAAAAAATAAGTTGGGTCAGTCCTGTTTATCACCCAAACATTTACCAACATAGTGTGTTTCTACAAAAAAAATAGTACTACTCTGTGTATTGATGTCACTGCTTGTTTGTTTTATTTTCGTAGTGAAACTGGAGAGGTTACTTTATACCACAAGTACCTTAAGTTTGAATGCCCTGCAGCCTCCTGTAAAATTAAGGTAGGGAGTTGAACAAAATTGTTTTATTTTTCTTTGCATTTTTAGTCACTGAGCAGACAAAATTGTATTTCTTGTGGTCGAATTATTGGCTTTATACACTTCATATAATCACTTAAAAATCTACTAGCTGGTACTTTGTCTTGATAGCAGAGTTCTTTTAAATTTGTATCTCAGTTCTCATGATGGCTTTATAGGTTATAGATAACTTAGTCTTAGGGAAAAAGGGTCATAAACCAGATAAACTGCAGATGTGTAATTACAGGTGTTAACTCTGATGTGGTTAAATAAGCTTATGAAAATCATATGGCCACTACTCTAACATGCTTAGAAGATCAAGGCCTGATTTATCTTTGGGGCACTCCGACACCTCTGTTCCAGTCAGAATTTTTTGGGGAATAGTAGCAAGGAGACAGTGGCGTAATTTCCCTGCAAAAGAGTTCAGCGTAGTTTTCCCGTAGATCCAAAGAAGAAAGCACTGCCTCCTACATACAAAGAAGTTGAAACTATTTTTTTCCTAACCAAAATATTTTTTTTTCTTCTTGCAATAGCTGCTCTCCTTTGGTGAGAAACAAAGAGTACTCATCAGTAAAGTAATTATAGAAGTGAAAGCAGTGTCTGCGAAACTAGCAACTGATTTTCCTTCACTAGGCTCAAGCATAGATCTAGACAGAGTGCAAACTATCATGAACTCTATGGGATCTAAGTTGTCTCCAGGTGCTCAGCAGCTCATGGACATGGTCCGATGTCAGCAGAAAGTAAGTCACTGTGCTTTCCATAAGCATGAATAGTACTGATCTGGGGTCTTACCAGTTAAGAATGTTCTAAATTGATTTAGTGAAAAAGATTTTATGGTTTTTTTAGCCCCCACTTTCTGCCATTTTAATCCTGGTTTATCTCTTGCCACTCAAATGAGTGTGGTGAACAAAGATGGTGTATTCCAGGAATCACTGTGTGTATGCCAAGTCCAGAGTTAAGAACTCTGCATTATTACAGTTAATTTCACTGGAGTGTTTGGGATGTAGTAGATGGGCTGATTTTGACCTTTATGGTCATTATAAGCATGTCACCTTCAACTAAAGTGAACGTGATCTTACAGAGCATTTACTTGGTTTAATTCCTAGTCCTGTAGAGTGAACTGTTTCAACAGAATCCTGAATCCATTTGATGTTAAAAATGTGCAGCCTGAGGGTCATAGTGTTGTAAAAATGAAGTCAGTAAAGCTCTTTTCTTAGAGACTGACAAGATAATTAACACATCATATGTACAGGAGAAATATTTTCCTCTGCTTTTCTGTAAGAATATAATTCAGAACTATTAAAATCTTTACGTCACACTATAGAATACTGAGTTATAAAGGTGTTTATTGTTCTTACTTCCGTTATATTTAAAACTTAAATATGAATTGTTTTTCTTCCCATCAGAACAATTTACCTCTTGGAGACAAACTTATTTGGATCCTGGGGAAAAATGCTGACTTTGGAGGTGACCACGCAGTAGATGGATTGCACAGTGCAGCTGTCCAGTCATCGCTCAGTCAGTCAGTCAGTGAGCCTTTGCCTGTTAAAAATCATTTAACAAGCGAAGCAGTGTATAAGGACTTAAAAAGAAGTCCTGATCTGAACACCGAGAGACCTGAAAGACGGAATACTTTTGATTCTGAAAGACTTACTAACCAGCAGAATGCAGTTGACCTCAGAAATGATTTTAAAGTCATGGGACCTTTGCATGTGCAGGAACAAGCGAGTGAAACCCCAAACGTAGCCAACCCACAGGTGCTTCTTCCTTTTCTTCAAAACTTATGCAGTCAGGTGAGTCACCTCCGGCTAAAAGATGGAGAGAGGCAGCTCAGGAAAAACTCAGTGGCTAAAGAGGAAGGCATTCAGTGTGTTGGGTGAGTTAAGTTTGTAATATGTCTGAAAGTAGTAGCTTTACTGTATTTATAGACAATTTTAAACAAAATGCATAATGTCAGCATTTTATTCTAATTAACAGCAATGATAAATCTTAGAATATGTGGTTTTGAAGGGTGTGTTGTGGTGAAGTCACTACAGTTTTTCACATGAGCTGCTTGAATGCAGGAGTTTTTTCAGAAGAAATCACATCATTTGTTATTACTAAACTGTTTGTCTTTTACCTCCATTTCACCTCTTAAAATTTTTAAAAAGTATGTTCCTGGATTTTCATGCTCATTTAGTTTGTCCTCACCTGTTACTGCATTTTCATTTTGACTACTTCAAAATGAAGTACCTCCCAAATTCTCATGTCTTCCTTTTTTCACACAGTGTGACATGACCTTTTTGCTGTACTCAGTGTACAGCTCTTCCTCCTCGTTTGTTGATATTTACAGAGCAGACTTCAGAGGGCACCCAGTTTGATACCTGAGGAACAACAGTGGAAACTGTGCCATGTAGGAATGTTGTGTAGGAATGGGGATTCTAATAGGAAGTGAATATCTGCAGCTCCTAGAAGAATGCAGATGCAAAACCAGAGAGTTGTATAGTTTGAATGACTCTTGAAGCATTTCTTGTGAGAAGGACAAAGCCTGCCATGCTGACAGAATTTGAACTCTCTGTACTGTTGAGTTGTGTGGAATTTGTTTTAGCTAAGTAAGCTCTCTAAAGCATAATTGAGTCTTTGAAAAAATAAAGTTGAAGAAAGATTATACCATGTCATGTTTATGAAAAAATTGAAATTTAAAATGTGGTAGGCAGGGTATTTTACTTGTGATAAAAACCCAATGCCTTCCACAGTTCATTGCCTAATAAATGAGATTTTACATTTAAGTGAAGCTCAATTACCCAGCTTCTGTTATGCCCCTTGTCATTAAGAAATAGGTTATACTTACTCTTATATTTGCTCTTTTTACAGAGTAGAACAGCAGCCTATTTGCTCCTATTTGGAAAAGATCATCTCAAAAAATATGGATCTGATGGAGAAAAAACTAATGGACTACATTGATCACCAAATCCAGGCTCTTCAGACACACATAGACAAAAAAATGGTTCTCTTGATGGACTTGGTTCAGAACTCAAAGCCAAACAAAATTTCACAGGCACACTATGATTCTAACGAAGGGTTTTCCAATGGAGAGAGATAGATGAACAGATGTAGGGTTTCATTGTAAATACTTTAAGGGGGATTACACTTTACCAAGTTTAGTATTTATGGAGTTACAGCTGTAAGGAACCTCAATGTTGTTAACCTGCATTTTGTTACTGTACTTCTACCCACTGTTGTACACAGTTGTTAGTTTTATGAAAGATCTTAAAGAACGTGTGTTTTTTTCCTAAATGTAAGTTTTGTATGCCCTTTGTGGCTTATTTATTTAAAGAACATTGCTAAAAGCCATATGAACAGCTCCCCAGTTTCAGTTTGAACTCAATAAACTGAGTTACTGCATATCTTTTTACCTACGTGGAATCAGTTCTTTTTTGTGGTTGTATTGGTCTTTATGTTATCAGTAGAACAGAATGTTGTTTGTGTTTGTGGTGCATTTTAATGGCACTCCTGTTGAAGGCATTTATTACTCCATCTGTAAGAGGAAGGGTGGTATTGTCATTGCCTAATTTAGCCAGTTTATGGAGTTGTGTTTAGAGGGATGGGAAGAAATGACTGTCCAGATTGGACATGCTGGGGTAGGTCTAGAAGGCCAGAGCAGTTTCCTTACTGCATCATACTTCCTCTAACCTGTTGGGATCACTTCTGCTGTCATCTGGGGAGGTAGGAATGTCTCTCAAAGTCTCTGATGTGGAAGGTCACCCTTCATACTTCATTCTGTTGCTCTGTGGTTCTGGGAGAACCATTTTAACTTGAACTGTGTATGGGCTTTATGATAAAGCCCTGAGTTGGGTGCAAAGACATTTTGGGAAAAACTCTTGATGGGGAAGCAAGTGTTGCCTCAGCAAGCAGCATAGGCATGTACAATCCGGTATCTTTATTTAGTCTGCATAATGTTTTTGTCTCCAGGAAAACGTCTTGTCTTTTGAAGGCTGTCGCATCTTGATGGTTGTAACCCACAGGAGCAGATCTGGAAGAGAGAACAGTTTGCTTTGAACAGACATCTTACAGTTGTACTTCAGCTAAACTGCCAGATGCAGTTTCAAAGGGATTTGAAAAGATAAAGTTTTTTGGTTTTTTTTAAGAAAAAGACCTTCGTTATCTTGTACTTTTTACTTGTAAAGTTTATTTTTAGATGATTTCTAAGGAACACCCTGAGGTTGACACATGCTTTTTTCACTTCACTGACTTAAGATAGAATACTAAGTTGAGAAGGTTTTTTTTTTCTGTTGGTTTATTTGTTTTTAATTACAAAAGAAGTTGAAATTTGTTCTGAGTGTTGTTTCAATGCTGTTAATTCTTTTATTTTTCTTTTTTTATCTTTGTTTTTTAATTTTATTTTTCCCCTGTTCAGGTGACAAATCTAAGTAAGAGTTGACACAAATTCAAAATCTCCTGAAGTTATTAAAATGATCTCTGGGGTTTTTGATAACTGTATCCTGCTCAGTGTTTGTGGTGTTTCAGTATCACAGCTACCACAATGAGAGTATTTGAAATTAAACCCACAGATGCAGGAGTGTAGAAGATGTATTGTTGTGTTTGCTTTAGCAAGGGATTCTGTGACGAGAGAAAAATACAGTGTTTAAAGCTTAGAATACTGGATATTTTCAATGGAAATTAAATAAGCATTTTTTCAGATATTTTCATTTTGAGGAGTTAATTCACCCAGACTGCATATTCTGAATATGTAGTACTGAAGAGTTGTGAAAATTGGTAATAAAACAGTTGTGCAGGTGTTAAATGCTTTGGTGTTGCTGCAGCCAAGTTTCTGCCGAGGTGTGCAGTCGTTATCTTTAGAACCAGAGAGATCTGAGACATTTGCTGAAGCAAAACTGGGCAGAAAGGGAGCTTGTGGTTGTAGCCCTGTGCTTCCTTGTGGTTTCCCAGCTGGTTCTCAGTAAAACTCATTTTGTGCTTTGTGAGACTTTTGAGTGTGATCTGTTTACACCTGAGTCCTCCCAGATGTATCCAGTTTTGTGCATATGGATGCAAAATCTTTTACTGATTTATTGAAATAAATGGGAACATGCCTAAAATGTTTCTAGAGTTCAGAAAGGTTAATAATTTAAGCATATTTTCTGTCTTGTTTATTACCATTAGGATCCTGATTAATTCTAAATATTTCTTTGATCCGATATCTGGAAGCTTCGTGGTACAATGTGCTTTTCTCAGGTAGAGCTTTGGGCTCCATAAAGGTTAGAGCACTGAATAACAATACAAGCTTTTAAAAATAGCTTTTCCATATTTTATAGTTTCTGTTTACTCTCAGTACTTGACTACTGCAAAGAAGACTGTAAATGGTGCTGAAGAGTATTGTCAGATTGGGGCACTAAAGCTCAGCTGTCCTATAAAAAGCTCTGATTTAAAGGCATGGTGCTTTTGATTTCAGCTCCCCAGCCTGTGCTTCTCATGTTCCTGTTCCACTGGGCAGTGCGGGGGAGGGTTTAACCTGGCCTGGAATCAGTCAGCTGTGTTTATCAGCTGTAACACCAACAAATAAAACGAGTGAAATTGAGTGTAGTGTTAAAAGGCACACAGGTTATAACATAGCCTGTGGTCTGCAATGTGCTTTTTAAGTAGGCTGTGGCTTGAGAAATGGGCCCTGGTCCCCGTACATCCCTCATCAAAACAAGTCTTAATCTTCTCTTGCCATTCATAAGTCTTGGAATGAGCACAGATCCTGCAGACAACGTTTTCTGTGACTAGGAGCAAAGGATGCTTTTTCTACTTGTCTTAACCCAAAAGGCTCTTCTTCTGTCAGTTTGGAAGGTACTGCTGTGTTTTGATAAAACACAGGCTTTGTTGAACCCCTTGTTCTGATGGCATGTTACTTTTGAACTTGTGTAATTCCTTTATTTCATTAGAGGAAAGTAATTAACTTATACCATGGAAGAACTTAATCAGATTTTTATATATATATATATATATATGTCTTGCCTGAGTGATGAGCAGAGCTGAGACCTCTTTTCAGGTGGATGGGACCCACTACAGTGTCAGTTTTCCACGTGTCTGGAGAAATGGCTCTCTTTTGCTTGGAGATACAGCCTTGGGTGCAGGGGGAGTCTGAGTTGTTGCTGTCACAAATTACAGTGACATCCTGGAGATAAACTGATGGGAAGCTCTGCAGCAACCTAAAGGCATTACATTTGAACCTTCCATGGTGTTCCAGTGGTGGGTAAGAGGTTACCACTGTTGTTTTTCTTGCTTCTGATTGAACAAAGGAAAAAGGAACAAATCTCTTTTAAAAAGCAACTGTTTTCCAGTTAGTCACATCATTCCTGTTACTCCAATATAGGACTAATTTATAAAAGAAAATTTCCATTCCAGAATAAAA
Organism: Formicarius rufipectus; assembly: GCA_013399695.1. Lineage (NCBI taxonomy): Eukaryota > Metazoa > Chordata > Aves > Passeriformes > Formicariidae > Formicarius > Formicarius rufipectus. Next base: position 7,491 of record VXAU01002669.1, on the reverse strand, counting down.
CATCTTCAAAGTCAAGTTCTTATCTAAAAAATTTGATCTAGGGAGTGATATGCTGATTTTTTAATTATTATTATTTAACATTTTTAATGCTTCTTGGCACATTTAGATGTTGTTACTGTGTGTCAGCACATTAAAACCAAATGCCCTTTTAGAGATTTGTTCCCTTCCAACATGGAGTGGACACATCCCCAGCTGAGCAAACCGGTGCTTTGAAGTTTCCTGGACAGCTCAAATTGCAACACAGATCTTCATGAGTCACATCCAGGTACTTTTCTTTCATAACTTTTTTTTTTTCTTTAAAAACCAGTTTCTTTTATAAGCAAACTGAAATATGATGTACCTGCAATGATATTGTATTTCTAATCTCAGACCTGTGCCTTTAAAACAACTCCCTTTGACTCACTTAAAGCATTTTGAATGCAACTGTCTCTTCATCATAACAAAATACTTACACTTTAAGTATGGGAGCACTGAATATATATATAAAGATGCTCCATAGGATTTGAATTCCCTATTAGCTTCTGGGAATGCTAGATTTGCATTTACACTGTGTAGCCTTTCATTTCTTAAACCCACACACATTCTTGCAAGGAATTTTCAAATGCTAACCCCCATTTTGGATGCAGTCTGTGTGTGAGCTGGTGTCTGTCAGAGCCAAGGCTGAGCCCACCAGTGATGGCACCAACACATCTGGGGTAACACATTTAAGAGGGGAAAAACTGATATAATCTGAACACATAGCAAAAGAAAAAGGATGAAGCAGAGACTTATTACATTTATGTCAATTTTTAGTAATTATTTTTTATTTTTTTATAATTATTTTATAATATTTTGTATTTTCTAAGTTTGCATCCATCTTTGTTAATTTATTAGTTTATTAATTAAATTTATGTCAATTAAGACAATTTTTTTATACTTCTTCACTAATAAAACCTGACTGATGGAAAGTTTATATTATCTTGTATGTATTGCAGGGATTATACCTCAGTACATGTACAATATTTTATGCCAAGTATTTTCAAGTTCCTGTTTCAGGGAAATACTCTGACATTACTGGTTACAAGGGGTGCTTATCCTTTGTTTTATCTCTGTGAGCTGAGAAAGCGGAACTGTGATGTGTTAATTTTCCTTAATTGCCCAATATTTGAATTATTTGGTACAATGGGGAGAACCAGGAGAACTTTGAGAGGGAAACAAAATCTTGAGAAAAAACAGCCACTGATCCAATTATTCTTTGAGAGTATTTATTGAAGCATAGGGTTTTACAGAGCTGCAATATAGATCTAAAAGATCTGAAATGAAGAAACAAAAAGACAGTTATGATTAAATACCTTGAGATTTAACCTCCCCACCCAGGATGTTGTAATTTCAGAAATCAGCAGCAGATCCTGCAATGCAGCCATCACAGGGAGAAGGGCCCAGTGCGTAGTGGGTAGAAGGAGCATGACTGGGGCTGCTGTTACTGTGTTATAGGGACAACAGCAATATCTATGCTGGCACTTATGCTTCTTTTGCCTCTTGACCAATAGCCTGGGGGAGGATGAGGGTGTCGATTGCCTGGGAAATGTCCGGGAGGAGGGAATCTGTTGCCTGGGAAGGGCCGGGGAGGATGAGGGAATCCTGGTGGGTGATGAGGGAATCCTGGTGGGTGATGAGGGAATCCTGGTGGGTGATGAGGGAATCCTGGTGGGTGATGAGGGAATCCTGGTGGGTGATGAGGGAATCCTGGTGGGTGATGAGGGAATCCTGGTGGGTGATGAGGGAATCCTGGTGGGTGATGAGGGAATCCTGGTGGGTGATGAGGGAATCCTGGTGGGTGATGAGGGAATCCTGGTGGGTGATGAGGGAATCCTGGTGGGTGATGAGGGAATCCTGGTGGGTGATGAGGGAATCCTGGTGGGTGATGAGGGAATCCTGGTGGGTGATGAGGGAATCCTGGTGGGTGATGAGGGAATCCTGGTGGGTGATGAGGGAATCCTGGTGGGTGATGAGGGAATCCTGGTGGGTGATGAGGGAATCCTGGTGGGTGATGAGGGAATCCTGGTGGGTGATGAGGGAATCCTGGTGGGTGATGAGGGAATCCTGGTGGGTGATGAGGGAATCCTGGTGGGTGATGAGGGAATCCTGGTGGGTGATGAGGGAATCCTGGTGGGTGATGAGGGAATCCTGGTGGGTGATGAGGGAATCCTGGTGGGTGATGAGGGAATCCTGGTGGGTGATGAGGGAATCCTGGTGGGTGATGGGGAGAATCGGTGCGAACGTTGCACCCGGACACTTTGCACCGGAGGCAAACTCCTGGGGACATAGGACCTCTGAAATGGAACTGGACAGGCCTCTGGGCTGCTGCGCTCCCACAGGTTGGGTCCCTCACACACCTGAGAAAGGAGGAAAGAAGAAAGAAACGCTTGTAAATTGTCATAGAAAACTGGTGACGTGCTCGCTAAGCCTGTTTGTTTGCTCGGTTACAAGAAATTCCCTTCAAAATTTCTGCTACTTGTGACATTAATCACAGTTCACAGCACAGAACTCCTGAATGCAGGGGCAACTCTATAGAATTTAAAAGCCTCTTGGTATAACATGTACCACAGCATATACAAATACCACCCATGTAAATGTATAAAGGTAAAGCATGTGACTGAGTTTTAAATATGAAAGAAAGTATTACTACACAGGCCTGCTGCTACCTTTAAAAAGTCATTCTTTCTTTCAACCTGAGAATTTCTGAAGAGCTGTGCAGAAACTCTTCCATATCCCAAATCCACCAAAGCCCCTTTAATCACATGCTTCCTTCTTATTTACATTTTTTTTATATAATTTGTGAAATACCTTCTGAGAATTTATATGAATTCTTCTTCCCTAGCAGAACATTATGGTGAATTAAACATAAAAAGCCAGTGAATGAACCATAATAGCTATTTAATTTAAAATCCTGCTGCTTCTTGTATGTCCTGTCTTTCAGAGCTTTGTGTCTTTGGTGTATAAATTCATTGTTGTCCATGTACATTTTCATAAATAGTTTTGATAATGTCTTGGCATGTGATAATTTCAAACCCATGTGTTCCTAAGAGCTTTTGTGGCACAGTCTGTATTGCCATGTGAAACATGGCACTGATCCTAAGCCTGCACTCTGTCCCTGCACAGTATCCTCTGGCATGGGTGTAGGGGCTGCTGATGGTCACTCATGCAAATTCCCTTCCCTATCCCAGTCAGTCCTTAGGGGATGAAAGTGTATTAACTAATTTAATATATATGTCAGTACACACAACATAATTAGGTAGTGGTGTTTTACTAGAAACTCTGTTCCTGTTCATTCCTAATTAAAACAAAGTAAAGGACTTTGCTTCCTGGAAAAGGAATCCATGAAGGATTCCCCTGGACAGCCAAGATAACACCAGCATCCCAGCCACTCTAATGTGCCTTTGAAATCCTGCCAACATCATCTGGTAGTAGATCAGCAACTCCAGCAAGACTGTCTCCAGGGATATCTGGATTAACAAACAGGCAGCAAGAACACTGCAGGAATAGTGGTGTTTGGCCAAGTTTTAGCATAATCAGCAATGGGTAGTGTGGGATGACTGACTAGTCAAATTGAGTTGCACCTGAACATTTGAAGGGTGTTAAGAACATGGTGTAAAACTGCATTTGAGGTACCAGAGTTTGGCATGAATAAATATTTACCCTTCCACTGTTATACTTGGCATCCCAGGTCTCCTTGGCTGGCACACGTTGTTTAAGTATCTTAGTAACAACACCCTCATGTAGCTGGGCAGAGGAGTAAAGTTAGCTGGAAAAGAAGACATTTAATGTTAATAATGTTAATAAACCATATGCAAGCATAGAGCGGAGTTCAGCATGTATTGAACACTGGCATGGCTTTAAAATCTAATTGTGGACCTTGCTGCCATACCTGGAAAGAGCAGTTGAGTGGAGAGGAAATTAATGTCTCTCTCTTTGGTGGTGCACCATTAAAAGCTTGTTACTCCCTCCTACAACTAACCCCGAGGTTACTCAGTCCTGTTCTCTCTCTGGAAGAGGGTGATCTGTTTCTTTGCCTGTGAGCTCTCCAGAGCACATGGACACTGGCAGGGCAACAAAGCAGCCTGGCAGGCTAAGGGAGGATATTTTAAACCTGTTTTATCCCTAAGTGGTGCAGACATGGGCCAGCTCATCCCCTTGCCACTTACCACCCAGGATGGTTGGCTCCCAGCCCCTCCAGCAGCAGTCCCTGGATAAGCCATGGCATCCCAAGCTCCCTGCCTTCCCCCTTCACTGCACTCAGGTACACTCTGACATTAAACCTCTAGCCTTTCCCAGCTCACATCTCTTACCCAGTGCATCATGCCCCTAGGAAAACAAGTAATTAAAAAGAAGAAAGAATCAAAATACCTTACCTGAGCTTGTAGTTGGTGTGTTTGTATTTGCATGGGCTTTTAATGAAGAAAAGGTAAATAAGTGAGTTGATTGAGGAAAATACTTGTTTTATGCCATCAATTACTATGCACTGTAATCATCTGAATGCATTAGGACTAGGAAATATTATTACCAACAGTTCTGAAGAATGGAGTTGTGGACAAAGGGCTCATGTTAACAAAAGTATAGAGGCTTTAATAGTAAAGATGACATATTACTACTATTAATAGGAAAAAGATTTAATTCTATTTATTCCTCTGTATGAGGAGATAGTCCCATGCTTAAATGTGTGCCTTGCATCTGAAGTTCAGTTTCCTTTGGGTTGTCAACACAAGGAAACTGTGTCCCTTTTACCAAGGGGTAGCTGATAGGACCAGACTTTAAAAGAAAACCTTAGTCTGCTCTGTAAGCCTCTTAACAGAGTGTTATCAATGACTGAATTCGCAAATCAGGTTTTTATCAAAAGATAAAGCCCATTGTAGAAAACTAAGGTTCACACCAAATACCACTGAGTGTGTCAGAAGGATTCCCACTGACTCAACTTTGCTGCAGCTTTGAAAGTGCAGAGAGGATGACTTTCTAGGAGTGAGATGGTCTAGAGCAAATCTCAATTTATACTGGTGTGATGTGTCTACCCCAGTGAATTCCACTTCCTCAGTGCTTTCATCACAGCAGCTTTTTCTCCCATATCATTTCAACAGCATTTTTGATCCCTGATTTGTATGAAAGCCAAAAATAATGATCCCCAAAATTAAATACTAGACCCCTGAGATGTGCACAGTGCAGACAGGGAGCCATACCAGCACATCTGATCATAACTTTGATAGAGAACTAGGGATATAAATCAGAGTAAATATGCATTACTTACTGGTGGTAGTGGCTGTTGTTATTTCTGGGGAGACTGACAGAGCAGCCGAGCTTGTTACTGTGGGGAGGAAAAGTAGGGAGTTAAAACATTGTCCATGTTCTAAATACAATGATGACTTGCATGAGAAATAGTAAACTGCTCAGCATAGCTGAAGAAATGACCAAAAATAAATACCTGGGTTTTCAGCTGTTGTGGCCTTGGTTGTGACTGTGAAAGAGAAAACAAAAGCCACACTTCAGTAACTGTTCCATTGTTGTGTGGGCAAAACAAGGACTGTCAGAGGGCACGGGGAAGCAGGAGTTCACTCCCAGGGTTGTGGTTGATCCACAATTCTGACCAATACACTGGAATCATACATACCTGCTGCTCCAGGTGTTGTGTTTTGTGCAGGGGCTGGTTGGAGACATGAGAGAAAAACAAAACTCCAGGTTAAAAACTCTTTTCCCAGCACTGGGAAGGTCAGAGGTACCCAAACCACAGGAGACTTGCAGGTCTCTCTCGAGTGGCTGGATGATGGTGCCACTGCCCAGGGCAGGAATTAACGAAGTGCCCAGAGCAAGAGAAGCCTCAGGGGGAAGAAAACAAATCCCCTGTGAAAGCTCCTTCTGCCATGACCTCTGCCAGGGTCTGATCTGCCACGTGAAAGGCTCTGGAAACCTGAGAATATTTGCTAACCAGCAGTTTGGGGGTCAGTGAGATGAAGTTTGTGCCCCCAGTGCACCCAGCAGTGTGAGGGCACCTCGGTGGGCATCAGACCTGCCCATTCCCATGGGAAGCACATCCCACTGTGCAGTGATGGGGATGCAGTTCTGGGAAGTGCAGCAAGGCTGGCTTCCTTGGAGTGGCACAATCAGGTGCAAATCTGAGTTCATACTGGTGAAGTGTGACTGCCCCAGTGGTTTCCCCTTCCTGAGTGCTTCCATCAGTGCAGCGTTTCTCCCTTCCTCCTTTATTGTGTATGGAAGCCAAGGGAGAGACAATTGGGATTATCTCTGAATCCAGTGGTTAAACCCATGAAATTATACACAGGAGCCACTCAATTCATGATCAGAGCATGGGTGGACCACTAACCATGAAAGCCAAAGTAACACTGCGTTACTTACAAGCAGTGGTGGTGTTTGCTGGTGCAGCACTAGAAGAGACTGTCGCTGTGAGAAACAAAAAGTGAAATTAAATATGATTTACATTTTAAATGTTTTGGGTTTTTTCCACCAGGACCCATAGTATAAATACCAGAGTAATGTTGTATGACTCCATACAGAAAGGAAAGATAAAATTAACTCGTCTGCATTTTTCAAAAATACTTGTGGTCCGAGACCTGTAGCAAGTAAGTCAGAGGAACACTGTATTACTTACAAGCAGTGGTGGTGTTTGCTGGTGCAGCAGTAGTAGAAGAGACTGTTGCTGTGAAAAAGAAGAGGTGAAATTAAATATTTTGTGCATTTTAAATGTGTTTTTTTCCACCAAGACACATAGCATATAAACCAGAGTATTGTTGTATTAGTTAATACAGAAAGAAAAGGGGAAATTAAATACTGGTTGCATTTTTAATGTACACTTTTGCTCTGAGACCTGTAGCAAGTCAGTCAGAGGACCAGTGTATTACTTACAAGCAGTGGTGGTGTTTGCTGGTGCAGCAGTAGAAGAGACTGTTGCTGTGAAAAAGAAAAGATGAAACTAAACATTGTGTGCATTTTAAAGGTGGGTGTTTTTTTCACCAAACTCCATGGTATAAAAGCCAGAGTAATGTAATGTTACTTAATAGAGAAAGAAAAGGGGGAGTTAAATATTGTTTACATTGTAAATGTGGGGTTTGTG
>VXAU01002668.1:185935-196153 GCA_013399695.1 Formicarius rufipectus | reverse complement strand
TTGCTGCATGCAAGACCAAAGGCTGCTTTTCTTACATGGCAAGATGGCTGAGTGAGGTGTGAGTTCTCTTGGTGAGCAGTTCTCTTCTTTGTCAATAATTCCTGGATCTCTTGATTGTTTTCATCAAGCCAGTCTTTGTTTTTCTTGGAGGAGAACCCTAAGGATTCTTCAGAGGACTGCAGGATGCTATTTTTAATATGTTGCCAAAGCACCTTGGGAGAGGGATCTGTGGGATGATCTTCAAGTTTAGTTTGGAGGTTTACCTGGAAGCTGTCTCTCACTGCAGCTGTGCAGAACTGGCCCCACCCTTTACTCCTGAGATTCATCTGCCAGGGCCCAGCAAGCTTGGACAGTGACAGCAAGGTCCTCAGGATGTAGGTTTGGTTAGAGTATCCTTCTCTTAGATGGATGGCCTGACAGGGCTCAGTTTGCTCCATCTGCCCGGGTTTGGAGTCAGAGTTGTCCTTCTCCTAGGATGGTTGCCGGGCAGCTGACGAGCCCATCCTGCCCGAGGACACACTTTGTCTGACCCTTCAGTTGAGAGCTGACCAGCAAGGGAGACCCTACCAGAGGCACAAACCACCGCCAGCACAGCTCACAACCTCATAAGGGCACACAAGCTTCTCCCCCACCACAAGGGGTGTCCATGAAGAAGTGTGGCAACCCCTATTATTGTGAATAATGTGATTATTTATGACTCTAAGAAACAAGAATTGTTTTTACTTCCAGTCAAGTCAATCCACAAACACAGCCCTCCAGATCCCCTCAAAATTTTACCTATCAAATCCACGGAAACGTCAATGTTGTTCTTGATCCAGTCAAACCATTCACTTAGGACAGCATAATCCACCTCTGGCATTTTTCCACTGAACAAACACAAGAGGCATCACTAGAATTACCCTCCATTTACTCCAGCATATATGACATGAAAACAACACCAATATTAGTCCCACCCAAACTGAAGGTCACGTAAACCATTGCCTGTACAACAGAAATACCAAATCTTTTTTCTTAAGTACTTATTAAAATGAAGTTTCTATTATTAACAAACATTAATTACTTTTTTCCACTACAGTGAAGAATAATTACTTGGTGACTAGGAAGAAAAACATTACCACAGTGACATACATACAGTAACAACAAATTAGTGTGAGTGGTTATTTAGTGCTCGGGTTCTTTGTATCAGGATCATTTCAAATCTATCTGCAGTGCATGTCACCAGAAGGACTGGATTTACTCAGCAGCACAGACAATTCATTACAGATGCCACAGTAAAGAGCAGTGAAAAATAATGTCACTGTGTAAACAGATTTACTCCCACTGTAAGAATACATTTGTGGAAAGAGTAGTGGAATATTCAACATGCTCAATTGGAACTCTAAGTACAGAGAGCACAGACAACAATGGAGACAACTGTCCCAAAGTTATCTTAGTAAGAACAGTAAAATATCAGACCACTCAAGTAGAAGGGAGTTAGAATGGACATGTTAAGAATCACATTAATATTTTATAATAAAAACATTCTGGTTGTATTAGTACCAGAATTTTCACTTACTACCACACTCCTAGTTGTCAAATATTACTAGTTTTACATTATCCTGTCTTCCAAACTGGAATAGAAATATAAAGAGAGATGGAGTTGGGAGGCTCCTGTCCTCTCCAGCTGAATGATTCAGAGCAGTTACAACATTTTAAGTCGTGCTGAAGGACAAGGTTCCACAGATTTCTAGTATGTAAGAAAGCAAAGCCCATATTTGTACCACCTCCCTTCTTATCTGCCATCCAGCTGAATTTCCCACCTCAAAAAATGGGATATCCAACCCCAGAAATGGGATAACAAGTCACTGCTATTCTTCTAATACACCAATCATAGACAATCCTGAATAGCAGGGATCTACACAAGCCAAACACTGATTGTGTTACTTTTCTCCAGGATAGACAGGGAAAGCTAGAAGGTCAAAAAGAATTGGAAATAAGAAAAAGTCTCACTATTCTTACCCTAGAAGATGGTAACATCCAACTCAATTCTGCACTGACCTGCCCTGCAGACAACCTGCCTCTGCTTTCCCTGTGTCATGAAGTGCCCTGGATAATCCTGTGAGGATTCTGGATCAGACTCCAGATCCATGTAAAAGGTACAAAAAGGTGTTTCCATTTCTGAAGTTTGCTGACATTTAACTCCTACCACGTCAAGTTTTCACTGCAGAGGTTGAACAGGAAAAGACCAAGCTTTGTATCGTAACTAACCACGAATGCAAAGGGGCGGAGGGAACTGCTGGTGCCCACCCTGCAGCCCATCATGCCCACTCGTGCACACATTTAGAATTCTCCGTTTTACACCTGACTCGAGTGTGCCTTTCAGTGCCAAACTCAGACAGTTGCACTCAGTCTGCACTCACAGGATGAACTTGGACACTCGTGCCCGTCTCTGTGTGCCAGACATCCACTGCAGTCACTCCCAATTGAAGCCTTCAATCACTGCTCCAATTCTTCCTCTCTTTCTGGGACAAAGCCTGCAGAGCCAAAACTGCTATTTCTGATATTCCCACAGCTCTCCATCCCTTGGCTCAACTGATCACTCTCCTAAGGGAGCAGAGTTTGTGTAGACACGAGAGTACAGCAACAGGGAAACCCCCAGCTCCCTGACAAGAGGGAGAGCCAGGTGGGGTTGAGTTCTGCTCCCAGAGAACAGGGCAAGAGGAAACGGCCTCAGGTTGTGCCAGGGGATGGTCAGGGTGGAAATGAAGAAAAACTTCATCATGGAAAGGATGGTCAGGCACTGGCACAGCTGTCCAGGGCAGCCCTCCAGTCCCCATCCCAGGAAGGATTTAAAATCCATGTGGATGTGGCCTTTGGGGACATGGGTTAGTGGTGGCCTTTGCAGTGCTGGGGAACAGTTGGACTTGATGTTTAAAGGTCTTTACCAACTTAAGCAATTCTACGATTTTTCCCCATCTTTAGGACTGGCACCCTAAGCAAAACCTCCTCAAAGAAAAGAAAGCAAAAAATAACCTCTGCTCTGCAGTTTGCTGTTGGCCTCTACCAGAGACAGGACATGAGGGAGGCCAGATTTACTAATTTTTTACTGTGACAAAATAGCTGTTTTCATATAGCCCAAATTATTCCCTGTTTTACTTAAAATCCTTTTACACACCCTTTTCTTTTGTCTTGCTACTCATAGCATCAGCTGCCTCCTAGCTTGCTGCAACAAACAAAGCAAATGCTTTTCATCCAATATTAAAAAATGCTGAAGCCATGCAACACCTCAGATGCCCTTAAAATGCTATTCCAAAATGAAGAGAGTTGACAAAAGAAGACTTTGCCTCATAGCAACAAAGTTCTGAGTCTTTGAGACAAAAGCACTTGGTCTACAATGAAAAAGAAGTCAGTAATCCTAAATGAGGATATTGCAGGATGCTCCCACTGTATACAGACTGGGATAAATAATGTCTCTTTCTGTTTGCCTCACATCCTACTGTGCCTCTCCCGACTTCCAAAGCCATTCCTGCAGCATGGATGACACCTTGTGGCAACGAATTGGGTTCATCCCTCAAGGCCACTGAAAAACCCACTAAAACAACAATCTGTTACACAGTGCCCAACAGGTCAGCATTCCAAACAAGCCAAACCAAAACCCCCAGTGCTGATTGCTGCACTATTTGGGTTAGTTTGGGAGGGGTCAGTTATACACGGAGCAGGTAACAAGTGGTCTTTCTTTACTCACAGCCTACCAAGGTTTGCAGCCTGTTCTGATCCTGTGAGTCCCGACTGTCAGCAAAAGCATGTGACTCGAGTTCCTGCTTCTCCCTGGAGTTCCTGCTTGCAAGAAACACCAGTCCTGGGTGCTGGGTTGGATAACACTACCTAGTTCCCTCCTTCCCACAGTGTTATTTTTTATATCCTCATGGGTTTTTACCCATTCAGCATGTGTTTGCTCTGATTTAAGCAAGATTTTTGTATTCAGCTGGAGGACAGGTAACTTCAATAGATGGTGTCTAAACAGTAGTGTGTGCTGAGGACAGAGAAGCAGTGCTGGAAAAGGCTCTCCATGTCCTACAGGTTTGATTCCACCAGTGGACTGCCACTCCAACACAGAGCTGACAGATTTCACAGGCCACTTAGAGGCACATTGCCAAACAGTTGAGATATATATATATTTATTTAAATTCTTTAATTCAAGACAGCAAAGTAGAAGAGCATAGCCATACCTCCGATACAAATTTTCCACAAAGATGTGTTTTGCACTGTGGATTGATCTCTCCATCATTCGTATTGGGGAGATCTACAAAACAAAGCTTGACACTGTACACTTTTCAGCATGCTTCTTATCTCTCCAGACTCATATTGCAATTATGAGAAACACATATTATTTCCAGATCTTTCTTTCAGATTTTGTGACAAGCAAACCTACTGGCAGCATGGGAACCACAAATAAACACAGACTCCTGATCTTTCTTATGGCCACTGCCTTATTAAACAGTTACATCACTAATTTGTTACTCATACACAATTTTCATCATTCAGCTGAGCAGCTGGAAGTAACTCAGGGCACAAAAATGCAGGAATCTACTTGGGATCTGCAGAGCAATGGGAACTATTGCTGTCTGAATTCTTGGCCCTTGAGGTGTGGTACTGGGTCATAGCACAGGACTAACACCAAGCTCCAGCAAGAAACCAGAACTTTTAAAAGAAATAACTGCATCTGACAGCCCTGGCCTCAGCCAGTCCTGCATGTGTTCAACCAGCACTTCATTTTGGAGCAGGGAGACCCTCTGACACTCTTGGCCCCTGCAGAGCAAACCAACCTGGCAAAGCTCTTTCCAACCAGGGTTTCTGCACCTTAATGACCATGGAAGCAAAAATGGCTGCAGAGGGCTCAGGTGGCAAATGACAGCAAAGCTCAGACTAAAATGCAGAGAAATCCTCAGGAATGTTTGACTTAATCTTTTCTGCAGCAGAACCGGATTTCTGTTGTCTTGAAAAAACACCTCTTCAAATGTATGTGTGGTATCACTCTCATATCTGGTACTGCTGAAAGTCTGCCCTGACACAAACCCAGAAAATAAAACAAAATATATAAACATGATATCTAAGATCAGATCTTGTAATCAGGGAATGGAAGACAGCATAGAATGTAATGAAAGGTGTTTGAAGGAAAGAGAATAAACAAATCTTAATAAAAAGGTAAAAAATGAAAATCAATATAGAAAAAGAAAATATTGCAAGAGAAAAAGATGAAAAACATCTGGGAAAAAAGGCAGTAGAAAATGTTAAAAGTACTTTAAATAAACGCAAGAAGCAAATGGCTAAATGAATTCTAAGACAAGATTATTTCATATTTGCCAAAGACTTTAAATAGCAGAGTTACAGATAAGTCACTGACAAGAGATGAGGAAGAGATTTCTAGCTCCTAAGGCTGGTGCCAAACCAGCAGTACTAGTTTGGGACAGTAGAAGTTCTGAGCAGACCAGAAGCAGATGTTCTGCCCCCAGAGCACACGTCTGCACCACAAAAGCTCCAGTTCACTGCAGGAACAAGGAACGAACACAAACAGCACCCTAACTTTTGGATACAAGGTTGAAAGGATTTAGCACTCAGATTTATTTTTTTAATTATAAATGTTTCTTTACCATGGGTCTAGTGTGCTGCTCCAACATGGTCAGCTGGACATAAGTCTGTAACGTTATCCCCCACCTGGAAGCATCTTGGTACATTAAGCCCTGGGGTCAGAGGGGGAAGGAAGACATTTTTTGGGTCAAATAGCAAAACAATGAAGATTATATTTAGTAAGTTTTAGCAGTACAACAGCATTGCTAAGAGAAGTGCATTTATACAGATGACACCAGGTTTGACAAGAATTAAGTGAGCATTTGCTCTTCCCAATGCAGGTGTAAGCATTATGGCTCTAGTCCTAAGTGGAAGGCTCACTGAAGTCAGCAAGAATTCAGTATTCTGCACATGGAACAGTCAGAACCAAGGAGCACATGAGACAGTTCAAATACACTTAGTAATTAAAAAACCATATCTACTACTTTATTTTTGTGCACTGACAGACTCTCAGTATACCCAGTCCATCCAGAAATCATATATGGTTCCAGTAAGTATGGTCTGGGCCTCAGAACACAGACAACTGTTCTTCCTACACGATCCTCAAAGCAGGTCTCAGGCAGCTCCTCCACTCTTTCTGATTGCTGCAATTCCACACACACATACATCTACAAGCAACAGCCTATCTTGCAAGGCAGAGAAAAGATCTTACTCAAAATAAAACATCATTCAGTGTCTGTTTGATAAGGTGACAAGTTTTAAGGCAGCAGCACAGATTGAGCCCACAGATCTCACCTCCTCCTTCTCTCCCTGCCCACATCAGACTTTCTCCAGGTGCTCCAAAACAGACTGCTGTCATGATGCCAAGCATGCCCCACCCCTGTACTAACAATAAGAAAGTAAGGCATCATGACTCCAGGCAGGGAGAATTTACTTTTCCAGAGGACCTGTGGTAGCACCAATGGTGTCAAACACACCTTTGGGCATGTGTGGTGTGTGCAAACCCCACCGGCCTGAGCACAATCCCCTCCTCAGCCAGGAATGAGGTCTCCGCAGAGCGGGGGATCCCCAAGTAGAACCCTGACATCAGGAACCACTCCCAGCAGGCCAGCAAAGCCAGGGTGCAGGTACAGTCAGAGCCCTGGCTGCTGCTTCCCAGCACAGCTCCCACCCAGGGCCATCTCTGTGGGGGACAGTTCCAAGGAGCCAAGAGGAGGACTCAACACCTCTCTGGGCTGAGCCTTCAGCAGTCACAGAATGTGTTAAGGGGTTGGAATAGATCTTAAAGCTCATCTATTCCCAAGCCCTCTGCCATGGGCAGGGACACCTTCCATCAGCCCAGGTGACTCCATGCTCCATCCAGCCTGGCCTTGGACATTTCCAGGGATGGGGCAGCCACAGCTTCTCTGGGCAACCTGTGCCAGGGCCTACCCACCCTCACAGGGAACAATTTCATCTGAACGTTTAATGTAGCCCTGCCCTCTGTCAGTTTGAACCCATCCCCCTTGTCCTGTTACTCCAGCTCCTGAGGAACAGTCCCTCTCCTTGTTGGCCCCTTCACACACTGGAAGGTGATCTGAGGTCTCCAGGCTGAATAGCCCCAGCTCTCCCAGCCTGTCTCCATAGGGAAGGTGCTCCAGTACTGTTACCAACTTTGTGGCCTTCTCTGGACATGATCCAACAGTTCCATGTCCTTCTTATTTCGGGGACACCAAAACTGTGCATGGCACTCCAGTCAACATTAACTGATCAGATCCACTCCTGACTCTGAGTGAGATTCTCTGAAACAAGCCTAAGTTCTAAAGGAACAACTGTCACACTCAGGGCTCACCTTTCTGGGAATTTCTTTAGCTCATACCCTGTAAGAGACCCAGTCCTTGCTGAATCCACACTTTATATGCAATGTTTCTATTACATGCATGTCTTAATCACAATAAAAAAATCTTTTGCTTCCTGGAGCTTTATTTTTTGCTGTGGGAGATTCTGCCCACACTTTTCCTAACAGTTTTGTTGGTTGGTAATAAGTTGTCACACATGTCTTTCTAGAACAGTCACTGTGGTTGCAGAAATAATTTCTGCCACTTACCAGGATATTATGACCACGAACATCCCTCCACTTGGTCAAGGGTTCTTTCAAAACCTTGTTGAAAAGAATTACCTCAAGTTAAACATGTTTTAGATGCAAAATACTTCATATGACTCTACAAGTCTAAAACTACTTTTAAGGAATACTCATTCAGTAAGGCAGAGTATTCACAGCTTGTATTGGAAAGCTCATCCCTCAAAAAACAGCACTGAATCCTGTAACATAAAAGGTAATAACAAAAACTCTAAAAATAGAAAAATATCAACATACCCCATCCTCTTAGCACTATTAAACTGTCAAAATGAAACACCTAATGAGTCTGGATAGAATTTCACTTTTTTGAGTCAAAATCAGTCCCATGTGAGGGAAACAATAGCTTAGCAGAGTACTGACTGCATTTCAATGACCTGCCTATTGCCTCACAAGTTCATTTCTCAGCAAGTAGCACTTGGCAGAAAGAGGATCAGACTGCTAGCATGTTAGTTTTCATTTTATTGTTGTGTTCTAACAAACAAAATGTATTCAAAACTTCTACTCAGAAAAGTTTCTACCCTGAATAGGTAAAATCACAAGAGACTGATCTGGTTCAAGCAGGTTCTAAAACTCCAACCATACTGTAGAGCCAGGCCTCAGAGAGTAAACTAGCTACTTAGAAAATGTTGCACTATATGCAAACGAAAGTCTGCTATCCTTTGGGTTAACAGTTAATTACTCCATAAGAATCCTTCCTGTTAAATTACCAAATAACATCTGGCAACTCAGCATTTCCACGAGGACTCCTAAAACTCACTATCAAATGTATTGCCAGGTCTGCTGGGAAAAGTATTAATATCTATTGTACACAAACCCAGTTGTTCACTTTGTACACATTCACTGAGGTTTGATCTTCTGTTTAAAATACAAGCCTGACCTTTCCCTAATCTTGTTCTAAGCAATATGAAATCAAATACCATGTCAGTCTAAGAGATCTCCAGAAACAGTTCTAACAGATTTTCCATTTTTCAAAAAAGCCATCTATATCCTGGGATCTCTGTTACATGACATAAGAACTTTTACATCCTTTGTGCTTTACTTTGATTATTACAAGACACACCTAAGAATTTAGTGACATGAAGCGGCAAACAGGCATGTCCAAGCATGCCCAAGCCCTGGGGGTTGCTGTTACTTGCTGATCCGTCCACAGGTTTTACTGATATTTTGGTATCCAATACTTTATTACTTTCTTTTCTGCAATTTGACTATAAAAAGCTGGGGGATGGGGAGGGACCTCAGTAAGCCCCTGGCTCACAACCTGCTGCTGCTTTCTCATGCACCCGAGGACAACAATTCCACACTGCCAGTTCTGCCCAGAACATGCCATTGTTGGATGATGGAAATAAGGACAAAGAACTGTACATCCAGTACCTCAATGTTGGTAGTTTGTGCAAAATAATCCAGGCATGTTGTTTTTCCACTTGCAATGTTCCCTTCGATACAGATCTGATGAAAAACAGTCACAGTGAGAGCAGCAGGGAACAGTGTGTGTGCAAATGTACCCTCCCCATGCCAGCAGGTGACCTCCTTAAGAGATTATTTCCTGGGAAGGATTGCTTAAACCTTAAGAGGCACTACCATTTTTATTTTCAGAAATTTGAACAACTAAAATAAACTGATTTTTTTCAGATGTCTTAAAATAATGTATAGCTTCAAGTGATTAGATTCCAAATGAAAAACAAAACCACCCACCACCTCCCAGGGGGGGATTGTATATAGGGCAATGGCAAGGCTACACACACAACACTGACCCCCAGCTGACACCTGTCCTGACACAGTCCCTCACGATTTTATCCCTCACAACTGTTGCCCAAATCCCTCACAATTTTATTGGAATTTACAGAACTAGACAAGCATAGCCTTGCCCTGAGTATGACCCAGTGCCAGACCCAGCACCACAGGGACACAGCCACAGCTGCCAATACACTATAACGAAGTTGCAACAAAAGAGGCTGCACGTTTTACATTGCTTACTGAACAAAATGCAAATACTCACAACTCTCTTTCTCTCATCTTTCTTTATCAGAAGTTTATCTACAATGGAAATAAACAACAAAATCAAGGTCTTCATAACTTAGTTACACTGAATTTCTCAATGTGAGCCCCTCCATGAAGTTTTGAAGTTCTGTCTTGCTCGATATGACTGCTTGTACAGATATATATATTATATATATATATGTACCTAAAACAGCCCTGCAGGTGCCAGGCGTGCAGGGGCTCAGGCCCCAGGCCCGCTGTGGCTCAGGTGCAGCCGGGGCTCGCCCTGCCCCGGGCTAGTGCCCCCGGCGCTGTGGTACCCGCGCTCCTCCTGGGCACGGTGAAGACCCCGGGGTAGCTCCAAGACGAGCAGTTCGGGTGCCCCACACCCCAAAACTTCGGTGTAAAACCTGTGCGAGCCCCGCTGGGGGAACCAGAGCCCTCCTGGGGCAGAACAGGGAGGGCAGAGAGGGGCGGCCGGAGGGGGGGGACCCGGGGCTGCTCCCACAAGGGGTCACACCGGGGCTGCTCCCACCGAGGGTCACACCGGGGCTGCTCCCACCGAGGGTCACACC
>VXAU01002668.1:172577-185408 GCA_013399695.1 Formicarius rufipectus | reverse complement strand
CGCACGGCCCGGGCAGCGGGCAGGGATCGCCTCGCACGGCCCGGGCAGCGGGCAGGGATCGCCCCGCACGGCCCGGGCAGCGGGCAGGGATCGCCTCGCACGGCCCGAGCAGCGGGCAGGGATCGCCTCGCACGGCCCGGGCAGCGGGCAGGGATCGCCTCGCACGGCCCGGGCAGCGGGCAGGGATCGCCCCGCACGGCCCGGGCAGCGGGCAGGGATCGCCTCGCACGGCCCGGGCAGCGGGTCGCGGGTGGGTCCCGGCCGTCCCCGACGCTGACCTGGCCCTGCCGTCCCGCAGCTCCTGGGTCTGGTCACCTTCATCTGCTTCGTGGCCTCGAGTGCCCACGAGGCCTACGCGGCGCTGGCCGGCCTGGAGACGGGAATCACCCTCCTGTTCCTCCTGCTCTACCTGCTCAGGCTGGACGCGAAGATGCGGTGGCTGTTCTGGCCACTGGCTGTGAGTACCGAGGGGCCCTGGCTGGGAGACGTGCCCTGGCTGTGGGTGCCGATGTACCCTGCCTGTGAGTACCAATGTGCTATGAGTACCGATGTGCCCTGGCTGTGGGCATCAGCTGGCCTGGATCTGAAGGGATCACCTGGCAGAAGGGTCGGTCAGTCAGCGCAGTGATTGTTCCTGTAGTCAAAGCAAACCCCAGCGTCCCGGGGATGCCGAGACGGTTTTTCCTGGCACTGTTCTGTCCCATCAGTTCTGGGTAGCTGGCTAGATCTGATTACAGCCCCTCCCACGGCGGGCAGTGTTCACTTCCCTGTACAACACCTGCACACTGCAAACTAGACATACACTGTCACTCCAATATTAATGAGTTCTCTTACCTCCCTTTTGTACATTTATTTTCTGCAGTCTGTCAAGTGTAGCCAAGTTGCATAAATTTGACTGCAAAAAGAAGGAAAAGGAAAAATGAGGAAGTTTCATTACGAACACTTTTCCCATCAAACCACTAGGCGTCAGTGTCGGTCTCACACGGATATTGCTGTAATTCTTACAGCAAACCAGCCGTTTTTAACAACCTGTACCGGGTTGGGAGCTCTCCATATTTTTCTTCACGTGTGTTCAGAATAAATGTTTTGCTTCCACTGGCTGTTTCAGGATATTGTCAACTCGGTGATTGCAGCGTTGTTCCTCCTCGTGGTGTGCTTGTTTGCAATAATAATCAAGACCAACACGGGGACATTGGCTGGAGGAGTAAGTAGGAACACTGTTAATGAATTTCAGTTCTTAAAGTGCACGTGATTTGAACTTCTTGGTACACTTACACCATGATGGGACCATAGAAACAACTGTCTTGGAAGAATACACAAAGGAGTCGCAAAGAAAAGTGAATGCACATTCAATGTATCTCACTAAAAAGGAAATAATCCTCTAATCACTAATAATTTACAGAGAGTACAAGATCTAAGAGCTACTACAGAGAAGTACCAACACTGAAAACTAGAGTTTAACTAATTTGAGTAACCTACATTTACTTCCACAGCCTAAAATCCTAGGTGGGAAAATCCGTACATCTGTTACGAGTATCCAGTTTGGTTAAAAAGAGTTGCAACTTTTTAACAGTCATACCGGTACCTCCCTCCTGACATCTACACTGTTTTCTGTGACACAAACAGTAATTGTGTCAGTTAAAAAGGGGTTTGTTCATACTATGATGGTAAGACTTTTGCATTAAGATCGAACCAGCTTAATAATTTAAGCAACAGGTATTTTTCATTCAAATGGAAACTAATGTAATTAACATTAATAAACAAAAAGGAGGGAAAATATTTTTTAAAGTCTCCAGAAGTAAAAGCTAAATAAATAAATAAAGCTCCATAAGCTAAAACGTGACAAACAACCAGAAGAAACCTAAAACCTGCCACAGGGGTTTTCCAAACTCAGTTTAGGAGATGGGTAGATGGGAAGCTGGATGTCTTCACTGGCAACAACATCCTAAGCAAAAAGGAGACTCTCTGATCACATGACTGGATGTGCTAGAACAGGATTTATATTCTTGGTTGTGAAGTTAATAGAAGTTAAAGGTGAGAGCAGGAGACTAAGCAGGTAGGTGGGAAAGCAAGTTTGGGCAGAACATATGACATCTTTAATTCTGGGAGAAACAGAATTGCCCCATAGTCTGTACTCCTGGGGCACAGACTGCCATGAGCTGTGCTCTCCTTAGCTTTACTCCCTCTGATCAGATAATGCAGTGCTTGCATAAAGAACCTCTTGTGTGCATGTGAGATCAGGCTGAAGGGCAAGAGCTCAGCAAATTAACTCAGCAAGGCTGTTCTGCAAACACATTTTTTTCAGTTGTCTTTTTAACTACTTGCATACATTTTCTTCAGTTTGGAATGTTTCCCCTTCAGAGCTTCAGAGGAGAGGAGCACTGTTTTTTTTTCCTGCTAGTCTTGAATTTTGACTTTTCTCTGGGCCAGTCCCATTAATTAAGCAATCCTTAAAGGAACAGAAGGGCTTTTCTTTAGGATAAAAGCATTGTCTGGCATAATGCAGCACTAGCTTAGCTTTCAGAGAGCACCTCACCAGCTCCAAGGCTTCACACAAACATCAAACAGCAGGGTGCAGACAGCTCTGTGAAAGGCTGAGGGGATGTAAATATGGGTGTTCTTTAATTTATCAGCTGTCTCAAATCACATCCTTAGGATGGTGTGTTTACTGCTGCTTTGAGGAACAGTAGATGAGTCACTACAAGAGGCAGGAATTTTTAGGGGGAACTAACATTGTGGTTGTTTTTATAGGTGTGTGGTCTTATATTGCTTGTTCTCTGTGTTGTCAACGTCGTTCTTCTTTGCAAGAAGATTAGCCTTGATAGACCAAGAGGAAGGAATGCTCCTGCCAGATAAGATTGCCATGTTAGTAAAGGAATTTCGTCATTGGTGGTTGTTTTACCACTCTCTTTTAATGAATTTGTATTTTCATGTGTTCACCTTTGAATTTCCTGTGCGTTGATGTATGATTTTGCAAGTATTGTTTCTAAGGTTTTCATATATTTCCAATTGCAGTCTCATCGTTGCAGTTAAAGCTTCGCACAAAATGATCTCATTTTCCTAAACTTATTTACATTTTTAGCTGCATGAAAATTAACAAATAAAAAAAAAAAACAATAACAACAAATGGGCTTAAGTGCATTATTTAATATTAGTTATTTACTAAGTGTATTTAAAGTAAAAGTGTAACGTGCCAGCAAACACCCTTTTTTCCACGCTTTTGTTCCCTAATTCCCTAGCTCAGGCTCCTGGCCGATGCCATGGAAGTGCTCATTACAGCACTGGCTGGGGCGTTTCGATCCCTGGCCTCCCGTGCTGGCGAGAGGGACCCGATGGCCTCCCGGTTCTGTGCCTTGTGTGTCGGGAATGGCTTGGGAAGCAGCCCGGGCGGGACCGCACATTCAATGAACTTGGAGCCATCCGCATCCCGGGCGAGGCCGCCCCCAACTTTTGGGGATGCTGAAACTTTTTTTCACGTTTCCGCAGTGTCACGATTTCCGCTTCCCTCCTTCAGAAGGCAATAAAAGGGTGTGGAGGCGGGGAGGGCAGGGCCGAGCCCCCAGCCCGAGCGTAGCCCGGCGATGGAGGAGCCCGAGCCCGCGGGGTCGGCGCAGCCCGGGCTGCGGGCGCTGCTGCCGCCGCCGGAGCTCCTGCGGTCCCGCAAGGGGCAGCTGCTGCTCGCCGAGGCGGTAAGGCCGGGGTACGGCAGGGCAGGGCAGCACGGCACGGCATCCCGGGCACGGCAGGGCAGCACGGCACGGCATCCCGGGCACGGCACGGCATCCCGGGCAGCGGCGGGGACGGGACGGGATCGGCAGCGCCCGACGGGCTCGGCGCCGCGCTGCTGTCCGGGCACAGCCGAGGGGAGACGGGGGAAAACCGAGCGACAACGGGGAGAAAACCGAGGGGAAACGGGGGACAACCGAGGGGAAATGGGGAGAAAACCGAGAGGAAAGGGGGGTAAACCACACTGGCGTGGGGGAACTGCAGGACTGAAAGCGTAATTGGCTGAGTTGGAGACCGAAGGGCTGGCCACGCGGAGTTTGCAGGGCCGTGAGAGCGGTGCCGTGTCGGGAGCCCCTCTCCAGGGAAGGGGCCGTGCCCTGTGCCGTGCCCCGCCCGTGTCCCGTTCCGGGCCAGGCGCGGCTCACCAGCTCCTCTCACCTTACCCGTGAATTTAGGATCTGTGCCTATAGGGAGGGCGTCCCGAGGCCTCCAAAGCTGTGTTTGCCCCCGACCCCGTAGAGGGATGTTGGCTGGAGAGGCGGTGACAGCGGCTGGGCATGGGCCAGGCGTGCCCAGGTGGGCAGGAAGGGCTATGCCACATCAGCAGGACCAGGGCAGGGACTGTCCCCCTGTGCTGGCACTGCTGAGCCTCCTCCATTGCTGTGTCCAGTTCTGGACCCTCAAGACAGGAGTGACACCGAGGGGCTGGAGCGTGTCCAGGGAAGGGAAGGGAGCTGAGAAGGGGCTGGAGCAGCAGGAGGGGCTGAGGGAGCTGGAGGGGCTCAGCCTGGAGAAAAGGAGGCTCAGGGGGGACCTTCTGGCTCTGCAGCTCCCTGATAGATCCAGGTGAGGGTCGGGCTCTGCTCCAGGGAACAGGGACAGGAGCAGAGGGAACAGCCTCAGGCTGTGCCAGAGGAGGGGCAGGTTGGGCATCAGGAGAATTTCTTCATGGAAAGGAATGGGCTGCCCAGGAAGGTTTGGAGTCCTCACCCCTGGAGGTGCCCAAGGCAGGACTGGCGGTGGCACTCAGAGCTTTGGGCTGGGGGACAAGGTGGGCATCGGGCACAGGGTGGGCTCTGTGGGGTGGGAGGGCTTTTCCAGCCTCGGGGATTCTGGGATCCCTACCAGGAAAGTGCCAAATAAAGAGCAAATAAGGATCATTAGAAACAAACACAACCTGGCGATGGAAACAGAAATACACAGGGTACAACCTTTAGATGCAGGTTCTGAGGTCAGGGCTTGTGGTAATTACAGGCCTTTGGGTTTTGGGATGACACCTTCTAGAATTTTTCTTGTAAAGGCTTAAAACCTGACAGCTGAAATCCACATGGTAGGGAAAGAGATCACACACCCCATGGGGAGTGGGTATTTCACAATAAAATCTAACTTCTGAGCTAGCTGATTGCAGTTACATCTTCAGTGTCATTTTTGCTAGAAATAACGATAAGTTTAAACACTGTTTTCTGTCATTTTAGCTGGAGGTTGGGCATCAGGCAGTCAAATATCAGGGCAGCCCAAATGGATGGTGAAGTCCATGGAGTGCTGTTTAGTGCAAGGTGTGTCTGGGTATCCACTGTGCGAGCTCAGGGGAAGAAACAAGGGAATTCAAGCAAGAGAAGGGGAAGGAAGAGGCAGAAGGAGGAAGAACTGTCCGTGGCCTGGTGGTGGGGACCAGCCCCGGGAGCTTGTGAGGCTGCAGGCACTGCTCTGTGGCAGAGCACAGGGAGCTGTGAGGATGGCTTTGAGAGGGAAGAGCTTCCACCCAGGAGGTCAGGATGACTTCTGTGCTGGGCAGAGCCTCAGGCTGGGTGGCAGCAGCCCATGAGCTGTGTGAGCTCCACCGAAAAAGTCCCAGGTACCCGTCACTCATACACCACAGTTAACACAAACACACTTGTAGGAGATGCCAAAGCCCAGCTAACTTGGCTCCTTTGGCCTGTGTTTCTGTTACATACTATAACATACACTGGAATTTCCTTTACAAGCTTACAGCCAGGAAAGGAGGCCTTTCAGACAGCCTGGCTTTCAGCATCTCTGAACGATGACATATTTGAGGAATACTGGTTTGGTCATGGGATCAGACTCGCCCTTTTGTTGTCATAGAGAAGTACTGATTATGCTTCCTTGGGGTAATAAAAACTGCTCTGTCTTGACAAAACAGGGGTTTATCCTTTGTAAGGCTACTCTGGGCTTCCCAAGGGTTTGGCTGGCTGAAAGCAGCTCTAAAAGCCCATCTGCTGAAATCTGAATCTGTCTGTGTGCTCCTGCAGCCTGTGAGCTCAGGACGTGGTTTCCTGGCTCAGGGGAGGCAGCAGTAGTTTCTGTCCAGTTGTGTCAGCCTTGCCAGAAGAAACCCTTGAACACAACACAGGCCCCAGCATAAATGCAGTCTGTGTACAGAGAAGTGCAGTGCCAGATAATTGAAGATGAGTCCAAGTGAAATCTATCACAGTTTAAATCTGTGTTTCATCTTTAGCTTTGCATTTCCTGTCGTGAGTGTTTCGTTTTCCCTCTGTGACACGGCGCTGACGTGGGGTGGGGTCCTGCAGAAACACGTGTCAGTAATGTTCATGGCATGCACCTTTTGAACAGTGTCATGCTCAGCAGCAAAGCAGGGTCCTCACCACTGTTCCTCAGCAGCTTGGCAGCTCACCAGAAATGCACTTTATTTCTTGGCTTTCCCGCCGTGCAAAGAGCAGCATCACTGCAGGTGGAAACACCGAGGCAGCTCTGCAGCGTTGAGAGGGCAGCACAGTCTGCACGGTGCCTTGTGACACAGAGCCCTGCAGTGACTCTCAGGCAAACCCCGAGTGCAGAGAGGGTTTCACTTCTGCCCTGGGGGTTGTGCTGGAGTGAACAGAGTGGGCTCAGCACACCCTGCCCTGGGGGCTGTGCTCGCTGGCAGAACCCATGAGAAACCTTGCATTGTCCAGCAGAAGGGGCTGGCAAGGGACCAGTTCAGCTGTCCCCAGCTGCCCCAGGCTCAGAGGACTGAGACAAGTGCCACACTGCCCTTCCTTGCAGTGCTGCAGGGGCCTGGGGGTGCCAGGGTGTCCCAGGGCAGCCCCACGCTGCCAGGCAGGACTGCTGTGTTCGGATGGAAGGAAACTGCTACAGCCACTTTTTAAATAGCATTTCCACACATTTCCACGTGGAGGAGGAAGGATCTTTAAAATGTTAGGTGTAATTTTCACAGTGGCTTGTAAACTCCATGGGCTGTCGAGTCTGGGCATCCTGGTTCTTCCCCTAGAACAAGTCAGGCTGGAGATGGAGCTGGTTATTGCCAGAAGCTTAATTATAATCTCAAATTTTATTCAGATAAGGAAGTTATTCTCCCCTCACCCCCTGCTCCTTATTCGTTTGATCGCCACAGAATCACAGAATGGTTGAGGTTGGAAGGAACCTCTGGGGAGCATCTAATCCACCCCCCCCACTAACCTGCCTTATTAATTTTTTATTCCACCTGGGTTACCTACAGAGCCAGAAAGAAGCAGCAACATGAAGTACATGTATAAGCTTTGCTGTCTCCTTGTCCTGTTTACTCTCACTGCCTTGCTCCTCCACTTTCTAATTAATCACTATTCTTCATCTCCCAGGTTAATTTTTTTCTTTCTATTCTCCCCCATACCATTATTTCCTCCATATATTTTAACACTTCTCTTAAGCCACTCATTTTTCCTAAATACTCAAGTTGCTGTCTTGAAGGTCAGCATTTCATCCATGCTCTTTTCTACCCTTCAAGAGATGCAGTCTTCAGTTTCCTCTGTCCTGAGTTGGAACCATTTAAGGGCCACTCTCATACCTTCCACCAGAGCTTGTCCAGGCAACATCCCCATTCATGCATTCTGCTGCTCACCGTGGCTGCTTCATGTGTTTGCCCTGGTGACTATTTTAATTGGCATCTCCTTAGTTTCCTCAAGCCAGAATGCAGTTCACCACCTTTTATTTTCCTATAAAAATGCAGTATGAATATGTAAAGTCGTGTCACCTTTGTGGTGAATTCATTGTGCCTGTTTCTCTCCTCTTTTCCCATCTTTCTTCTGTCTTTTCAGTCTCTCTGAACTGACCTTCGTAGCTGAAACTTCCAGCTGCTTGGTGTAAGGTCTCCTTTGAAGAAGACTCCTGTGCCCTTCTCGGGGTCTGTAGGCAGAAGGTTAACCCTGCAGGTAATTCTGGGGGACCAGGAACGTCACCTGCAGGACAGGTATGACGAGAAATCATTGAACAGCAGAGCCCACTAAGGGATGGACTTTGCCTGTCTGCCAAAAGATAATAACAAAATGCACTCTTGTCCAAAAGACAGCACCAGGAGCCATTTTTAGAACCCCAAGCAAACCTGTTCTTTTCTGTGGAGGGGAGGTGAGCAGCAGCCTGCAGTGGTTCATCCCCATCCCAGCCTGTCCCCGTGGGCTGCACTGGGGCTGTTCCCTGCTCAGAGGGACAAACACCTTCTGATCTGCCATGACCTCAGACTCCAGCAGCCCTCCCTCCCTTAAGGGACACTGTGCTCCCTAACTCATTACCTTAAATTCCAAGCTGGATATACAATAAAGTGTAACTTCATAATGTCTGGCCAGTTTAAGAAGCCCAGCAACACAATATTAGGTAATAATTACATGGGAGAAAATTACTTTCTGAAACAGTGTGTCAAAGAAGTTCCTTTTAAAAAGTACTATGTAATATTTTTCTCTTTGTGGGAATGAGAATGTACATAAAAAGTGCTCAGTGAAAAGTCAGGCGTCTTTTTGCCTTGCCACTTTCCTCTTGCCACTGCCAAGCTATGAAAGGATCTCCTCCTGCTCTTTGCTGCATTAGAGCTTTGTGCATCCCACTATTCCTGCCCAGTGAAGCTGCCAACAGCCACACCAACCTGGCAGCAGCAGCAGCAGAACAGCTCAGACTGAGCTGCTCTCAGTGCTCGGGATGTGATCCCAACTACGGGGAAGGAAAACTCTCCGTGTGAATACAAATGCACCAAACTGATAAAACACTTTCATTTTCTCCCAGAAACAGCAGTGCTTTCTGAAAACGCTGGAAATGAACTTGCAACTGCATTGAGCCTCACAAACTTCCTCTCTTAGCTGCCTGTTTTTTTTAGAACAGAGCTGGTAACAAAACCAGAAGGTCCCTTTGCTCGACCTTTCCCTGAAATCACCCTTAAAGGCAAAGCTTCAGGAGAAGAGGTGCAAAGCAAGTGTGAGGTGCGGTGGAACACTTGAGTCTTCAGAGGGGCCAGGCTGTATTCTGAAGGTTGCTGTTGAGTTTTAGAGCAGCTTTCACTTCGCCAGATGCTTGTCTCAAAGACTTGAAGTCTGGAGAAGTGAGTGGGTAAGTGTCATTGTTTCTAGGCACAGACTGGCACTCCGTGTTTGTGTTGTGGGAGGAGAGGTGTGTTTTTAAATTTCCCAAATTTTAAGGTAACATCAAGTGCTTGAGTTAGTGGCACTGCATTTAAATGGTCAGACCAGGAAACAAGGTAACTACTCACTTTTGCAATTCAGAAAAGACAGTCATAGATTATATCCAGTATGGCTCAAGGAGACCATGCACTCCCCCTGTGAGAAGGGCAGATGAGCTCTATTCAAAGAGAAAGGAGAAACCATCAGAAACCTGCAGTTTGCGGGCTCTTGGCTTAACAGGGCTGTCCCCAAGCTGCCAAGTAGGTTTGGCATTAAAATTCATGTGAGGGCTGCAACAGGTGCCAAAAAAGAAGAAAGCAAGAAGGTGCAGCACTGTAGCCAGAGCCCTCAGGCTCCTCCTTCCCTTTGTTTCTCATGCCCTTTCTTTGCCTTGCTCCCCTTCCTGCACCTTCCAGCCTTCCCCCAGTCAAGGCTGTAGCATCTAAAACTACCATCCTTCAAACCCTCCTTCTCAAAATCTGGTCCACTACTTTATAGGTGGCTTTTTCCCATAAAATCCTCCTTGGGCCTTTTCAGCTCTGAGTGACCCCAAAATGATGATCGATGCTTAACTGGAGAGCAGTTATCACACTTCAGGTCACATTCTTTCCCCTGTACTAATATCACCAATAATCTCTTTCTGTGACTCAGAGGTTCCCTGTCTCACCTTGCCTTGCCATGCACTTCCCCTGCACAGTGGGGAGAAGGGACAGGCTGGGTTCATCCCACCCAACAGTGGTGATGGGGGGGATGCAGACCTGTCCTGCAGGGCTGAGGGACACTGCTGGGACCTGCCAGCCACAGAGGGCTTTGTGTGGTAACCAGAGTTTAAACTGAATGGCATTTCCCCAGCTCCTCTGCACCAGACTGAATTAGAGAGCTGAACTGATCTTTTTGTGCCTGCAGCAGCTCACCTGGCCCAGAGACAGGAATCCCACTGGAGCAGGAGCTCCTTGGCTTCCTCAGTACCCTGAGCTGTGTCACAGCAGCACTTGGACTCCTCTTCCAGCCCACATCTGGGTGAGGGGGAGACAGTGGGGCGCTCACCTTGCACAAGTTCCCATAAAGCTGGTAATAAAAGAACTCAATGGCTCTTCCTCTCGCCTACCAGTTTTTCTGACAGGAAAAGTTCTTTCTGTACAAAGGCAGACAGAGCACAGGACTTGCTGTATCAAACAGAATCAAGATCAAAGGCATCTCTACTGTGCACCATCAACTTACATATCTCAGGTCTGCCTCTACCTCCCTTTGCTGCTGCAGTGTGATGGGTTATTTAACACTCCATTTAATCCTTCCGTAAGAGATGACTGGGTTTAGTTCAGGTCTAATGTTCTGCCATTGGAAGGGTTTTGGTTGGTGGGACCCTGCTGCTGGTTATCCCTGTAGCTCAGTCATCACAAACTTTCAGCCAGAAAAAGGGAGAGATTTTCTCAACACCAGAAGAAAAAAATACCCTATACACATGGTGATTTCTTTTTAATCCAAGTAAACATTAAACCATGCCTAAATTACGTTCCACAAATGCAAGATAGATTCACAAAAAAGTCCAGTCTGTTCTTGCAGATGAGAAGGGGATAGGTGTGAGAGGAACGAGGAAGAAATCCTCTCTCCTCCCTGTAGTTTTCAAGCCCTGTGACATCCACTTCTCTTCAAAGAGTATTTATCACTTTCCACTCACTGAAAGAAAATACCTCAGTAAGGATGAGATCAGTGATTGAGTTTCCTCTGCTATCTGAAAACTAGAAAGACCTGCAAAGAGGCTGTGTAAGCAACAACGAAATACTAAAAGGATAAACAGCAACAAATAGGGTCAATATTGACAGTGACAGGCCTGTCCTGTACCAGAGCAGCTTCTTAGAGCCCAGTGAAACAAGAACAGTGCATAGGCGTTTAGTCTCCTACTAAAAATGGCACATCCTCTCTCACTTCACCACCTACTCCTAAAGAATCCAAACAATATTCTCCAGCTGTTAGCATCCTGGGCCAGAACTGCCTGCTTTCCCCAAAAAACAGGCCTAGAATAAAGGTTTCTTAATTAATTACATCCAAAAATTCCTTCCATGGGATTGAACTAAGAGTTGCCCCCTAAACTTAAACAGGCTCTTTTGATACATATATTTGAGGGTTGACTGACCTCTCATAGGAGTAATTATTAATAATTAATTATAGGAGCCTTATCCTTCAAGTATAATGAGTGTTTTTTCCCGAGGTCCAGGTGAATCCTGGGAATACATGGTAGCAGCAAGTAAAGAAATCCAGAGAGCTGGAATTCAATGAGGCAAATGCATTAATTGGCTTTGCAGGAAGCTACATCAGGCTTCAGATGGGCCATCTGGGGGAAAAAAATACATTTCTTTTCAGTACTGTGTGAGTGGGAATGTCAGTGTCCCAACTCAGAAGTTCCAAAAATCCTTGGAATCAGATGCTCAGCATCCAAAGTCCCTCTGAGCTCGGGGAGGGCAGAGGTTTGTCCCAGGAGGAAAGGCTGCAGAGAGCAGCCCAGGTGCAAACTCACAGCACTCCCACAAAAGGTGTCAGTCAGTATCTTCTCCCCTTTGGTTACTTTGAGCTGGTTTGATGAAAAGAGCAAGCAGTGAAAAGGCAGAGCTGGGGCCTCCTCAGGGGGGACCAACTCCCAGGACAGCATTTGACAGGGCTCTGAAGTTCCTCTGTGGTTCCCTCACCTCCCGCCCCCACAAACAGCAGCTCAGGGGCCAGAAGAGTAGGACAGCATCTGCTATTGTCTGCTATAGGTAAAAATGCATTTTCTTTGGCCATTTGCCCATTGTGAAGCTTTCTAGTTTGAGCCATAAGACTGCATCCCAAAGGTGAGAAAATAAATGCCAGTTTTATTATTTTGTAGTTAGGAAACGTCATGGAGATAAACCTGTGGGAGTTTTCTCTCCTGTTACTCTCTAAAACACCTTCTACACTGGAAAACTGGAAGCAGAGACTTCCAGAAACCACAGAACAATTAGTTCTTGGCCCCTTTCTATCCATCAGCAGTAGACTTTTTTCTTTCAACGCTAAGGAGATTATAAATGCTGCGTTACTTTGAGTTGTCTGAGCAATGATTTGGGTTTCAAATGAGCACTGTCACAGCTGAGAGCTTAAAACTCAGCTTGCCTGGCAGTGCTTCACTCTATTTTCAGAATTATGTTGTCAGATCTGTTTACAATCCAGAGCAAATGACTGACTCAGAGAGGTGCAAATCCACCCAGCTCTCCAGAAAAGTGACTTCACACGCAGGGAGATAAACACCATTACTTTGGATTTATTCCATGCTAAACAAGAGAATTCATCTGGCACAGTGGAAAAAGAAAAAAAAGGCAGAGAGCAGGCAATGCCAGCAGCAGCAGCAGCACTGACAGGAGCACCCAGGGCAGACAGAACTTCAGAGCGCTCAGCCGCCTGTGCCTTCGCTGTTCCATGTGAATAACAAGTTTTCCCTTTACTCCAGGTGCTGTCATTTATCATCTTTATCTGCTATATTGCATCTCTAGCAGCTTCTTTCATGATGGCACCACTCCTGGAGTTTCTGCTGGCACTGTTCCTTTTTTTTGCCTACGCCTCCAAACTTAATGAGAAGTTTAAAGGACTCTACTGGCCCCTGACGGTGAGTGTGCCCTGCGAGCCGGGTGTGACTGTGCAGGGAAATGGGAAGGGACTGCACCGGTGTGGTGCTTTTAACCCGGTGTCCACCAAA
>VXAU01002668.1:91254-171909 GCA_013399695.1 Formicarius rufipectus | reverse complement strand
GCTCCCCCTGCTACTAAAATTCAGCTACAGAAACCCCTGACAAGGGAGTTTGGGTTGGCTGCTCACAACTTCACCCCTTGTTAGGAACTTGTCTGTGCTGCCTCTCATTCAGGAGGTCCCACACACAGCACTCTTTAAACCACGCTCTGCTAAACACTGTGACATTTTTGGTGCTGACACACAGCTTGGCTTTGTCAAAGCACAGAGTTTATGCCAGATTCCAGGCACGTGGCTTTAGGGCTGGATCTGCAGAGGCAGCATCAGCCTCAGTCAGTCTGACCACTGCTGGGGGCTCCTTGCATTGCCAGCCCTGCAGCCTGGGACACAGGCACGCTGTTAGTGCTGGTTGCACTTCACAAGGATGGTTTAAATTCTCTGTGAGTGCTGTTGAGGAGCAGAGCTGTCCCACAGACAGACAGCTGTCTGGAAAGGGAGACTCCTGCAGCTTCTGCCAGTGCTGCCCACACGGGAGGGCAGTGCTGGGGCTGCAGGGCAGGGCTGGCCACTGGATGTCCCTGCTGCCTCAGAGATGCCCTGCACAGGGAGCAGCTGCCTCGCAGCACACACACTCCAAAAAACCCCTGGTCTCATCAGTCTGGAGTCTCTTGGTACCAGCAGCAGTTCATCATAGTGAGAACTGAACCAGAGCTCTCAGTGCATGAAGGTGACTTCACTGAGGCCACAGGTGGATAGAACAGTGTGAGTGGCTTTGACTGACTGTGCCCAGTTTGCAGTGGGTAATCTCAGGCCCATCATGTTCTCACTTTCTATATGCAGCTGATTGCAGAACTAAGATCATGAGTGTGCTTCTTATGGTCATTATCATAATATATTTTACTGCAGCCACAGAATGTAGATAAATGACCCTGTCCTGACTTCAGAAGAGTCAAGTTTCTTGCAGGATTTGTGCTTTGAGACATCATCCCTCTGTTCTGAAAAGGCAGAAGAGCTAATTGTGAGCAGAGCTCAAGATACTGTTAGTGCAGCTCCCACGATTTACACATCCCTGGAGCTCACTGCTCTCTTCTGCCAGCCACTTCAGAGTCATCAGTGCTGGTGTCCCAGGGACTGGCCCTGCCCTGCAGAGCCCCAGCTCAGCCACAGCAGCACCTGCTCTGCTGATCACAGCAGGCTGCTGGAGTCAGCTGGACATACTGAGGATAAATGAACACCAAACAGTGCTCAGTTCCTGCCAGAGGAGTTCCTACAGACAGAGATCATCATGTCGACCCACATCCATTGGAGACAAGCACACGATGGGAACTGTTCCCATGGGCGCTGTGCCCTCCTCCTGAGCCCCTGGAACCACAGCAGTTCTGCTTAGCAGTGACACCTTAAGGCACTCCAAATGATGCTTCCACTGGGCAGCAAACACCACAGCACAGCCCTGCTGAGCCTGGAGGAAGCTCTGCCCACGCAGGTTCAGAGCAGGAGTTGTGCAGCATCCCTGAGAGCAGAGGCTCCTGCCAAGGTCCTGGTGCCCAGCGGAGCAGCTCCCTGGGGCAGGACAGGGCTGTGCAGCAGGCACTGCCCAGGCCACTTGGAGAGGGCTTTGTGTGCTGCCACTGCCCCACTCAGCTGACAATGCACTGCTGCTTATTTCACCACTGCTTATTTCACAGGATTTCCTGCGCTGTGTCACTGCTGCCATCATTTACTTTGCCATTTCAATTGCTGCTGTCTCAAAGTACAGTGATGGAGCATCTAAAGCAGCAGGGGTGAGTCAACATGAGCTCTCCACTGGAGCATTTTGGGGGACCGCCTATAGATGTACTTCAGAAACAGTTCAATTATGACCCCATTGCAAGTAAGAGAAGTTCCCTCAATTAACTGATAATTACTTTGCCTAATGTAAATGGCCAGTTATTCAGAAAAATGTGGTTTGGATCAATGAATGTTTTTTCATGCTGATGGTGCTGCTCAGTGTTAACTGTGCTCCTTAGGGAAGGCACCTATTCTTCATTGTAATTTCCCCAGCTGAACAGGGAAGATGAACTCTGTTCCTGCAAAGAGTATGAAGATCCTTGAATGGAGGAAATTATAATAACGATAAAAGAAAGGAAATCAAACCTGTAACTGCTAAGGCCAGTCTAAATTAAGTAATTTCAGCCTCCTGCCTCCACTGCTCAGTTTTACTTGGACTGGTTGAAACAAGAGCAGTGTCATTTTACCCTCCAGTACAAGGACTGCCTTGGAGAGAGCCTTTGCCACCAGCATTTTGTGTTCAGAAATACAATACAGCCCCTCCATCTGCAACCCAATAAGTCATATCAATAATGTATGCAACATAAGGAAAATCTGCATCATTTTTAAATGTAGAGAAGAAGAATATCAGTAGTGCTGACCAGGAGCCCTTAGCAAACCATCCCAAGTCACACACAGTTCAAACAGAGAGCTTATTTTAACCTTTGCCCCCCCGTTGGGAGGTGGGGCAGTGCAGGTGCCTTCACCCTGGGCTCTCAGAACCCAGCCTGTCCTTGGCACTGCTGCTGCTCTGACACTGAGGGCTGAACTCCAGAACCATTTTCATCTCAGTCTAGTTCGCTCTGCATTAGAAATGTTTCCTTGCAAACCCACAAGGAATTCTTTCCAGAGAACCTGAGGTGATTCTTGGTGACCAACAGATGCCCTGGGGTGGTGGAGGTGCAGGTTTTGCTCTCCTGTAGCTCCTGGCAGTGCTGATGCTCAGAATGTGCCTAGAGTGGGATGTAGCCTGGGAAAGGGCTAAGGACACATCTGATCACTTCTCAGGCTGCCAAATTAGCTGTAAGTTAGCTGATGCCAGTGCATCAAATCCATTTCCCTTCCCTGTCTTTTTGGAAAGGCACAGGCCAAAAAAAACAAGCTCGAGCTTTCAGAGTCTTTTTCTTGTGTTGGTTCAGCTTATTTTGGTTTGTCATTGATGGACGTGGCCTGTTGCTAAAGAGAGTGTTATTTTGCCCTTTCAGGTGTTTGGGTTTATAGCCACCATAGTGTTTGCCATTGATTTCTACATCACCTTCAATGAGCTGGTTGCCTTCCTCAAGCAGGGCAGTTCTGAGGCCCCCGAAGGGCACAAGTCAGAAGGTGGGTAACATTCCCTGTTTGCTTCACGAGCAGGTAATGTGAGCTTGGCTTCTCCATTCCACCTGTGCAGGGGAGCAAGAGCATCACTCAGTAAGCAGAGTTTCTGCTCTTGGCTGCCTTCGTTTGTGTGCCACAGCTGTGCTCACTTAGGAAGCTGCTTGGTCCCCCAATACACAACTGGAATTTCAGTGACAGGAACACCATGAACAGGCCAGGATTGTGAAGTTTCTCAGAGTTTCACAAGATCTCAGTTTGAAAGGCCCCAAATCAATTAGAGAAATTATCATGCAGCACAGACTTTCTTCCCCCATCAGAATGTCTTACTGAGAAAACAAGCAAACATCTGCCTTTTTTATTTGGGAACTTAATAATGAACATCCATTAGTCTTTTATGTCCAGTAGTGCTTTTGTCTTTATCATCTCCTTACCATGATTGCCTCTTATGACCACCTTTGACCATCAGTGGACAAATGGCCTTGAAATCCCAGGGCTAAACAGCATAAAATTAACAATATGGTTATCGATTTTTCCTCTGTTACAGGAGGCACAGTCCACTTCAGATCAGACAGATCCACTTGTCTAAGATAAAAAGAGGGGCCCACTGTTGGGTGTTCAACTGAGCTCAAGTCAGGACAGAGGGAGCAGTGTTAGAGTACCCAGGAGCCCAAACTGGGCACCATGTCCCTGTGACACTGCTCACTGCACCCACACAGAGGAAAAAAACTGTTCCATGCTTTAAAAAAATAAAAAATCCCCCAAACCAAAAAAAACAACCCCCACAAAACCAAAACCCACAAACACCCTCAAAAACAGACACCCAAGATGTGCATAGAATCCTAGAAGGGGTACAGGAGCACTAATGGGCTTTTCTAGGGACTTTAGGAGGCTGTTAAATGTATTGCAAGGTTTAGGCCAAAAAGAGAGACCGAGCAAAAAGAATTAATGGAACAGATCACAGGAAACAGACTGTTAAGACTAAAACCTGAACTGACCTCAGAAGATGATCAGGTGACAAGGGTGCAAAATTAGGATAAAGGTTAGATCCCATTTCCGTGGAGATGGAGACAGAAACCCATAAAGTCACAGATGTGCAGGTAGGCAGCTCTGTGTGGGTTTGCCTGTGCCCTGACTGTTCCCCCAGCACCAGACTCGTGCTGGGGCTCTCACCTGCTGAGGCCAGAAGGTTGAACCTCTGCAGGCCTGTTGGGGTTTCTCAGCAGCTCAGCCTCTCCTGGCTGCCAGACAGGCTGAGCTGGCAGTGCAGGACCGTGACCCACACACAGCCCTCGAGGGCAGGATGCCAGCCTGGACCTCCTCCTGGGGTCCTGCCGACAGCAGCATCCCTGCCTTGCTCTGGGTGTCACCCAGTGTGGTGCTGCCTGTGCCCCTCAGCAGCATTTCCCAGCTCCTCTGAAACACCTCTGCAGGAATATCACCCCAGCAGCCTTTCCCCAGCATGGCCTGTCCTCTGGAGCAGCTCCTCCAGGAGCAGCAGTGTCTGTCCCAGCCAGGGCTGCAGCCACTCTGGGGCTTCCAGTTCTCATCTCCACTTCTCCTTGTTTTATCCCTTAGATGAAAACTCAGATTCTGACTCAGACTGAAGAACCAAACACCAACCAAGCGTGAAGGGAAGATGATCAAGCACTTTGCTCATTGCTGAATGCACTGCCAAGTGAAATATCTCCCTTATTTCAGCCTCCGGATCCTCTTTCCACCTCCCTGTTCATGGATCACCAAGACACGGACAGGGCAGTGATGTGGAAAAGGAGACTATTCCCAATGCCATTAGAGACTGGCAGAACTACAGATTGTGCAGTAGTTCAGCCTCTCACAGAGCTGTGTGTCCAAGCACAGCCCAATCCTCCTCTGCCCCTCCTTGCTCAGCTCTACAACATCCTGAGTAAACAGGAGCAGCATTTTTAATGTATAACCAAAGCTTTTAACCTGCTTTCTTTCTTCCAAATCTTTAACACTTACAGGTTCTGTACCTGACGTGCCAAAGAAGAGAGGTTCAAATGCCTCCAGTTGTATTTTTCTTTTTATCTAACAGCATTTCTTTATGTGAAGCCTCTCAATGTATTCCACTCTCAAGCACTGATGGCCTGGATTCCAGTGCCCGTGTTGGTTTCAATCCATCTGCATCTGCTGCCTGTCTGTGCCAAGAAGTGCCAACTGCAACTCTGCAGCAAGAGCAAAGCTCCAAGTGCAGCTCTGCTGCAGGGCAGCTGGCTCAGCAGACATTCAGCAGCACTGCTTTTAAGCTGCTTGGATGGAGCCACAGCCCATCTGCTGCTGTTTCACCAGAGATACGAGGCAGGACAGGTGAGGCACCTCTTGCCAGCCCCTTTCCTGCCCTTTGTGTGTTTGCTGAGCCAGGGAAGGCAGCCTTGCCAAACACCTCCCAGGAGGAGCTGCCTGCAGGTCTTTGTGCCCAGGACAGCTCAGCCTGTCTGCCCCGTGCTGGGGGCACTGGTGCTCCCCTGGATCTGGTCCATGGCTTTGCTTCTGCCACCCTGGGGATTCCTGAGCCCCACAGGAGGGCAGGGCATCCTCCCCACTGTGAAAAGGCAAAGAAACCAACCTCCAAACCACAGAATGTCTGCCAGGAATTCATCTTCCCAGGCCCCTCCCTTCAGTGTGTCTGGGGTTTGGGTTGGGTTTTTCTCCCCTGGAAGGAGAGGATTTATCTTGTGGTGCTGCATTCCAGGGAAAAAGCCTTCTGAATTTACAAGGTATTTTCACAAGTAGCACAACCTACCTTGAAATATTTGTATCCACCTATAAACACCTGCTGCTTGGGAGAAGCATGGCATGCTCCTCACAGATGGCATCACGCAGCTCTGCCAAAGAAACCTGTATGTGTTTTTAAAAAATTAGTACAGGTGGCCTTAACAAAAAATAAAATGAGAGCAGATGGTACTAACAGAGCAAAGGAAAAACAGGGATAAAACAATGAAGGCAGATTTCCCCTGGAACAGAATTGCCACTTGGGTTCCAGTTCCCTGCCAGCAGCTGGCTGCTCACAGGGGACCTGCAGGGAGCAGGTGCTTGGGAAGGTGCTGGTCCAAGCTGAGTTGTCCTCAGGCAGCTCCTGCATCTGCTGTGTCCTGACCACTGAAACAATAAAAGCAAAACAAGTGGTTGCTTCTGAATGTGACAAATGATTGTTTTTATGAGGAAGATCTCTTTGGACCTTTTCCTGGATGAAACCCCATGTTTCCTTCTCTTCTGTTGTCATATTTTACTGGCACACACTGTGACACCAGGGGACCTGGGCTCATTTTTATACTCCTTTTGTATTTCTCTTTTTTTTTTTAATTAAAAAAAATGTACTGCATGTCACATCTGGAAACTAGTACATGGTTAATATTTAGAAACCATGCTGGATTAAACCTCTTTTAATAGAAAGGTTGAGTGTCTTTACTTATTTTAATCCCTGATTTTACTGCCTTGCCTCCATCCAGCACAAAGATCAGTGATTTCAGAAACTCCATCACTGTGTGTTGGGGAGGTTGGGCAGAGCACAGGGGAACTTCATTTTTAGGGCATTAAAAATTGAACCAAGAATTAGTTTTGACATGCTGAGACACTGGAGATACAGAGCTCTCAGCTGGCAACAAATAACACTGCAGAAAACAGTCCCCTTTGGGTTCACCCTTCATGGATGTTCTAACCCAAAATGTACCGAGCTGTTCTCGTGGTTTTCACAGGTTGGGTCACTCCTAAAGTCAGCAGAGGCAGCAAACAAAGTGGCTCATTAGTTGCTTCGGGGCTGCTTTAGCCACCCTGCAGTGAAAGGCTGCCCAGAGAGCTGCATGTTGGCTTTTAAGTACTTGATGGTCTCATTCCTTGCTGAGCAGTTTGCTACAGGGCCAAGCACTTGTGTGAGGTCCCAGCCTTTTCTTTAAGAAGATCTGTTCCCATAACTGAAGTAAAACACGGTTCATATATTTTCCCACTATCATTTCAGAACATTAAATTAAGAAATAATTGCTTTAGAGGCAGTTTGGGCTGGGGGAGGTGGGGGCTGACTCAAGTCTGCTGTTCCCGTCCTGCTGGCAGGATCGCCCCGAGCTCACAGTGGTGCAGGGCAGGGCGAAAATCAGCCTGACTTCTTGGCTTTGGGGTTTGTTTGCTTGTTTTTATCAACTGACAAGATGGAAACAATGCTGGTTTCCCTGTGCTTCAGGTTTCCTGAGACAAACAGGGCTGCACCTGCAGAGTGGAGCCCTTCACCGAGTCTTTATTCCAGTGTCCCAGCAGGAGCATGGGGCATCCCTCTCGTGGAGCATCATCCTGTGAGAAATATAGGCTTAATTCATGTCAAAAATATAACGAAGTATCCTCTATGGCTTGGCAAATTATTCAGTGGGATTCCGAAAGCATTGAATGTTGTACATCTGGGCGGTGCGGGATGTGCTGTAAAGATTTAGCAACTAAAAGCAAGACATGAACTTAGTTTAACATATAAAAAGGGGGTAGAAGAAAGCCAAAGTTAATGACTAAGCAGCCTTTTGATACAAGATAGATGCAATGGAAACGAAGATTAAGCCGGGTACCTCAACACAACAGGGTGACAGACCCATCAGGATAAGGAGGGAAGTATCCCCAGGCGAAGGAGATAGAGCTTGAACAGTGGAGTGTCTCCAGTAAAATTTTAAGAATATCGTAATCCTTCCTGACCCACAATTACCTAAAGATTTGAAAGGGCAATCATTAAACAAGAAATAAGGAATATGTATGTTTTGACTGTCTATAAGCAGAGCCTGGGAGCTCTGAGGGTGTGCTGCTGACAGGGCGGTGACTCTGCAGGGCACCCGGCGCTGTTTACTCTGTAATTTTCATTACCTATACAACTAAAACTACCCTTTTGCTGAGTGACCTGGATTAGGAGAGAATTGGGAGGGTAAAAGCTGGAAAACTTATGAGTTGGGATAAAGACAGTATAATGTGGAGCAAAAGCTGTGCACACAATCAAAGTTAACCAAGGAATTCATTCATTCCCATGGCTGGGCAGCTGTTCAGCACCTCCAGGACAGCAGGTGACTTGGCAAGACAAAGTCCATCACCCTAAATGTCATCCCTCCTCCTCCTGCCCCCCGTGATATCCCAAGCGTGGTGTCTCATGGTCTGGAATATCCCTGTGCCCAGTTGGGGTCACCTGTCCTGCTGTGTCCCCTCCCCAAAATGGATCAATCCCTGCTCAGCCCTAACAAAAACCAACCCCAACACAGCCCCACATCAGCCACTGGGAAGGGAATCACCTCCAGCCCAGCCCAGCCCACCTTTAAAAATGAAGACAATGTTTTAGTACTTTAATATATCCATTTATTAAACAGGAAGTCCTTCACAAATGATTCCATACTATATTGATTGGGCTAAGTGTTAGAAAACTACCATTTTCCCTACATACAAAAATACAGACTTTTACCACTATGAGGAATGATCAGAAGAGTACCATGAAAACCCAGAGAGCTCAAATCTCCAAATACCAGAAAGAAAAAGACAGAAAGACAATTAAAAAAATAATTTACAAAAAGTATTGTGCCCATATACAAAAGACTGGGAAATCAAAATGACATTTTAAAACTGATAAATACATCATTTAAATTATGCCATAACAGAATGGATTTTAAGAACAGGACTGCTTTCTGTATTGCAAGACATTACAGTTCTTCAGCTCATGTTTTGGATTAGCATAGACAGCAGAAGAAACACAACACACTGAGAAATTGTTCCTGATGTAGGAACAAGGGGGAGGTTCTGTTTTCCTGGAAAGTACCTTGGCCATGGGTCAGGCATTAAGAGAACAACGTTCACACACAGCTGGCAAACGCTGCACTTACACTGGGCACAGCTGGAGGTACCACCATGGAAAACAGCTGCTTCACCAGCTGTCCAAGTGCTCCTTGAGAACCTCAGGACTTGCCAGAAACATGTGGAACCCTTCGTGGCTGTGAACTGTCTCTGTGTGAACATGTGCTAACTTGTGACATCCTCAGGTGCTCGCTCAGGACTTGGGGGTGGAGGGACACCCAGCCCGTGAGGCAGAGGAGTGCCCAGGGACAGGCCAGAGGTTGGTGCTGCACCTGCTGACAGAGGGGCACCTTCTGTGACTGCCCAGGACAGCAGTGACTCCCAAAGCAGAGCACCAAGGGTGTCACACCACAGACTGGGCTCAGCTGACAGAAGGAAAACTGCATCCCCTTCGCTCCGCCTGCCGTGCAATTGGAAGCTGCAACTTCAACCAATACTTCAGACTGCTCCAATTACAAACCTGCCAGTAGAGGACCTCTGTCCCTGGGATACGGTCCTCTGGTCAGGCCTGGGTGCTCCTCAGATGCCATAAATCACCACTGGTGAGCCAGGACCAGAATATTTAGGCTGAGCCTGCAGCGTTTCTCTGGAGGACCCAGCCTGAGCACCAAGGATCCAGATGCCCCACACTG
This sequence comes from Formicarius rufipectus, assembly GCA_013399695.1. NCBI lineage: Eukaryota > Metazoa > Chordata > Aves > Passeriformes > Formicariidae > Formicarius > Formicarius rufipectus. Next base: position 162,394 of record VXAU01002668.1, on the reverse strand, counting down.
AGCATCCCTCCACAGCTCCCAGGGGCAGGAACGTGGAGCACCTCCAGCTCCACCACGATGTGCTTCACCTCTGTGCCAGGGAGGGCAAAGGGGGCACAGTGCTGGGTGTGCCATGAGCCCGGGATCCCTGGCAGGGCACAGAGGGAAGGCAACGAGCAGCACCCCCCAACTGGAGGGTGGGAGCAAAGCACAGCGAGCCAGAGATGCATCAGGGACTCCTGTTACAAAAATAGTGTTTACTGCTTTAGTAAATTTACACCTCTATTTCTGTGAGTGACAAGTGTTTACACCACACATGGAAGGCACCCCAGGTGAAGCAGTTTTTCGGTATTTGTTTTCAATTCTGTGAAAAGACATACAAAGTGTCGACTTTTGAATCAAAATCAAGCATTAGAATGAGAAATAAATACATACTTTACTATTTTATTGTGGGTTCCTGAACCCTTACAAACTTCAACATATACAAACAGGTTCCAAATGACACTAACACAGAAGAGAGTAAGTCTACAGATATAATGATTAGCTAAGTCATTCGTTATATTATGTCATAAATGTTGTGCCTAAAGTATAGAAATCATTTAAAAATGCAATAGATTGGCCACAATATATAAATCAAAGTATTTTCTGCCTCCAGAACTGTGCTGAATGAATTAAAGCTGATGATCTGTAGTGCTAAGAGACACTCTCCCTCCACAATATCCAAGTAGAAATCAGTAAACATTCAAGATTAAAGTATAAACATTAGAAAAATGAAGGTAGCAAGTGTTGTAATAAAAAGGTTCCAGAACCACTTTAACCTGCAGACATGAGGACAGATGGAACATTACTAAAAATATTTAGACAATACTACTTTGGGGATTAAAAGGTTACCAAAAGTGGTAAATCAGCCTAGTTAAGAGAGGGTGTTTTCTTTCAAACACATGAAGGTTTCAATATGTCTATTGAGACATTTGTCCAAAGCAAAGCAACACAATCCCCTGAAATTCCCAGCTCTCCACACAATAGCCTGGGACAGTCAGAGGAGGCAGATGGGCATTCTCCACTCTGTTACTCACATCCAGATGTTACTGAAACAGCTGTAGGGACCAGCCCCAACCCCACAATAAGCAACCCCCAGATCTCTGTTACTACAATCTGGTCACTGCTTTTCCAAAGGCTCCCCTGGCCTCGTGTTGAGCTCATGAAGACAGTGCCCACATCCTCCCACAAAGGCTAACTGGCTTTTTAAAGTTTCACCCATCAAGTCCATGGTATACAGATAAAACCTTCATAGTAAACACAAAGCTCTATGTTATAAATATGTCAATCATGGTAACTATGTATATTGTATATAAAATTAAATATATTCTGTTTGCCAAGTATAATTTAAAAAGGAATATCTGTGGCTAGTTATAAAAAAATATTTATTAACCCATAGAAATTAAAAGGCAGTTTTACTAACTCATCCATCCAGCACATACGGAAGAGCTGTACTGGGATTTTGGATAGGTAACTTTATCTAATCACATTCCTATGATAAATAAGACAACTTTCATTTCTGGGCATATATAAGAACACTTCTGAAAGCTGCATATCCCAAAAGAAAATCAGATTGTGTTGATTAAACTAAAGGCTATCAGAAATCACAGTGTAAGCGAATTTTTTTTAAGATTATTTTTAGCATACAAATGGTTAAATTATAGAGAGATTTAAAAAAGACAACACAAAAGTAAGAACCAAAACAAAGGAACTTTTTCAGGTTGGACAGCACCTTTCTGACGTAGTCAAACAGATCCATCAAGGTGGCTAATGGGGAAAATAATATCCCAGGAAAAAATTCCTTCAGAGATTTCCTGTGTATTTGTATCAACTCATTTTAACCAAAAACACGGAGAGGAATATGGTGAAATCTCTACCAAATATTTTCAAATATTCCACTGGTTTTTGTACTGGTTTTGGGACAATTTTAAAATGCTTTTGTTGCCATTAAAATTCACGCCCAGGACACTTCTACTGCACAGTGTCTTTGAGCTTTGCTGGGCCTCCAAACAATAAACAGTCCATTATTTCAAGCCATAAACAGAGCCCTCCTGAGCAAGCACCTCCACCCCAAGCTGTGTCTCTCCTTCAGGAAGGGCAGAGGCATCTTGCCTTCCGTGGTTGGGGATTATTATAGATTATTATATCACTTGAAAGGACTGAATTGTTAAGAGTCCTTACTCTTCACCACATCTCAAATTCATGATGACACTGTGCCCACCTTTCATTTCACCCAAACACCTGCTGAGGGTGTTTGGCTCCAGAACTGATCTTCATGCTCTTCCATGCACAAAGTTGTTCAGGATCTCAGCTGAGCAGGACGGAGGATATTATTTTCTATCTGAATTGCTATTAAGTTTGGGTTTGGTTTTTAATTGTGCCCTAAGAACTTGCTTATTTTAGATTCTTGCTGAGGTTTTTTCCTCACAAAAGAAAACAAGGAGAAATGTCTACAAAGTTCTCATGAGACAAGAAAATAACAGATACAAAACAAGGACTAAGAAAGAGGGGGTGGAAAAAGGCTGCATTCACAAACCCACGTATTAGGTAAGCATTTGCTGTGCCTGCACATGCCCAAAACAGCACAGGGGTGACAAATACCAAATTTGTTTAGGGACCTTAAAGTTCACGACAAACCAGTGGTTAATCCACTCCACACAGTCCCACTGCAGCCTGGGAAAGATCAGTTCTCCTGCTGCATCCCACAGCACCTCAGAACCACTGAGGGTCAGGGACAGACCATCTTCAGGGGGAAAAAATAAACTCTTGTCTTAGGGGAGAGTGGAAGTTTCCCCTCCTCTTTCTCTCCTCAGCAATGACTGCAGACAGAAGGAACAGGTGGGAGATGCAGGTCGCACACGTGGACAGAGCCTGGAAGGAGCAGCACACACTGATCCTCTCAGTGACCCTCTGTGGGAGAGGCATCTCACAGGGAAAGGTGAGGAGCTGCCCCCAAGGCACGGGGGTGGTGCTTCCCTGTGCAAAGCCCTGATGAAACACACACATCAGAGCTCTGGAGCTGGTACCTTGTCGCCAAACCAGGCAGAGGGAGGGGACACTCTAATCCTCCCCACCACCAAGCACGTGGCTGCTCCCAGAGAGCCTCACCAGATGCAGGACACCACCACCAGGACAGCAGCTCCTCCCCAGTGCCAGGGGAAGGACGAGCAGACCCAGCCCGAGCCCCACAGGGCATCAGGGAAGGGAAGAGCACCAGAGGGCTGTGGGCACAGTCCTGACTCTGCACTGGGACTCTACACACAGCAAAGACCAAGGCTTAGCCAACATTAAAGCATTAGACCCATGAAAGTACAAAATTAAAGGGGTCAGAAAGAAGGAATCAGCTTTACTAAGGAACTTAACTCAGGTCCTGACTGTGGCTTTAGGAATTCCTGTTGTGGCCCTTTGCAACAGCACGACTGTGACCAAAGTGCTCTGAGCCTGGCAAAGCCGGGCAGGAAAATACAGCTCTTGCAGCACAACACACCAATTCCTGCTCCAGCCAGATCTTACTAATATTTTTGTGTCTGTGCATAGCTTGAAAAATTTAGTCATTTCTCCACCCGCAAGCACAGAGAGATTCTGTGTCTGAGGATTCTGCTGGACCAAAGAGGATCAGTCTGAACCAGTACAGTCTCAAACATCCCATTCCTACAAGGTCCACCTGTTCAGTTCTAATTTAGTCCTATTTACATTGGGTTCTGAGTCCCTTTATGGAGCTAACAGCACCCTTAAGAACTCAAAGAAACTATCCCTATGGGTAGCAATTACAAGCAAGCCTAACCGGCTGAGAGAAGAAATTTAATGTCACTTTTCTAAGCATGTTTAAAAAATACTCAAACTTTCTACCCTATTTTCTTCTTATAAGATTATTTGTGATCACTGCAGTTTGGGTAACAGTCTTAAAATAGTACCACTTCAGTACACTGCGTAAAATCAAGGCAGGGGGAATGAACCATGTATACATCAAATGATCTAAGTAGCTCAAATTCAGTTGTCTCTCACAGTTACTTTATTTCCCTTCTACATAATTCAAACAGTAAACAACACCTCTGCAGAGTAATAAGTGCTTAGGATCTTTTAGAAAGTATATACTGTACAATACTAAAATAATCTTTGGTCCCAAATATAAGGAAATTACAAATTTACATTTGCTTTTGTTTGCAAAGTGAACCGGTAATTTAAACATTAATGTTCTCTTCTGAATTCTGCACTGAAACTGTGCTAAGCTAAGTCATGATGCAAGTAATAAATAATGGCATTTTCAGGTGAAGAAAACTTATTCCCATGTAAAAGCCATCAAGACCATCCCAGTATATTTTAATAGAAGCCCAAGGATTCACTTTATTGGAAGTGCAAGTGTACCACTCTGCATCCCTCACTGCAGTTGAAAGGTAACTGTGATCTCACTGCAGAAGAAACTCAGTGAAGTCACCTTTTTTCCAGGCAAGGAAACGTGGAGGGATGTGGAAGGTTATCAAACTCACAAATTTCTCAGGGACATGATAACTCCTGCCACAGCTCTGCCACAAGCAGGATGAGCCCCGGGGAGGATCCAGGGATGCTCCTGCCTTGCCACACACCACCCAACCTCTGCTCCCTGATTGCAGCTGGCAGGTCCACTCTCAACACATGGATCTTCTGGAGAACAGTATTTTGTGTTTTAGAGGTGGTTTTAGCTTGCTTTTGGTTTTGCTGTGGGATGTTTGGGGGTTTTTTTGTTTGTTTAGGTTTTTTTACAGTCTTCATACAAACTGCTTTAATGCCAGTTTACAATTCCAGTCTAGGTATGTTTGTGCTACTTTTAAAAGGTTCTTTTAGGGTTTTTACTGCCAGTTACTAAAACCTGACAAAATCTCTCCACATACAAACTCTCCACAAAAGCATCCCCAAGCTCCCCTTGCAAACTGTGCCAGCCCAGGCAGTGCTGACAAAGGGCTGTGACACCAGCACTGGCACCAACAACCCCTCTTTCTTCCTACACTGAGGGTGGAACTGCATGTCCTGCTCAAGGGGTGCACAGCAGCCCTGGGGAGACACACTCTCCATGAAACGTCTCCAAACCCAGCACCAGGGGCTGGCCTACATGGTCCAACCTTCTTTTCCACTGGTGTTCCCTTTGGCATCAACTTCCAAAGAAGCACAATGAATGTTCCTGCAGGAACTGAGAAACCATCACTCACTGAGACAATGCAAACTTTAACCTCAGCAGTGACTCTGAATTTTAACCTCCATCCTCACTGCAGATGGCAGTACATTGAAAATGAAAGGACATCACCTCTGTCACCTTTTTTCCACACATCAGAACAATTCTGTGCTGTCAGCTGGAACTTTGCAGCATTAGGTTCACTCCTGGCACTACCCCCGTCCTCTCCAGGATTCAAAAGGCCCAGGCACTTCTGATCTCCTGTTTGGTGTGAGGCTGCAGGTACCTGCAGTCACCCCCTGCAGAGTACACCAGTTGAGGCACACATGGGACATAGTCCCACCAATTCCAGGGAATTTCATGTTCCTCACACCAGAAAGGAACTCAGCTCCAGAGATGATCTCCCCCACATTGTCTTCATGTGACATGCAGGCACAAAAATGCCAAATAATGAATTACAGAGATAAAAACACTGACTGAAGAAACATAAAAACATCAAGAGACATCCTCCTAATATTATCATCTTGTCTAGCCAATTACTGCAGAATTTAAGTGAAGAAAAGCATAATTTATTCACTGGAAGTACAATTACAGTAAGAAAACTTCATTTAGGTAAAACTATCCCTAAACAAATCAATAGAACCATATTACCCTCCAATTAGGTTAATTCATTTTCCAAAGAACCATTAGGGGAAAAAATCTGCAGAAACATCCAGTTAAAAAAAAATTAAATCAGGTTTACCTCCTACCAATGCTTTTCATTTTAGAACCACCACCTTCCCAGAAAGAAATATTTCTCTTACAATGAACCACAACATTGTGACCTTTGAAACACTTGATAAGCACATCCTAATTTTTCGCTGGCTCTCGCTTACCCTGGGCTCGGAGGGAAAGCAAGTGCCAGCAAGAACTTCTAGAAATGCTGAACCTCAAAATAAAATAAAAAAAAAAAAAAGAAGAAAGCCATGGCTGGAATGAAGTCTACTTGATGATGACCCTTTTCTTTTTCTACTGTGCCCCTCAATCCCCTTTTCTCCACCCTGTCTCCCAAGCCTGTTTATTCTCCCCCCATGGGATGGAAGGCAGGGCACGTCTCCCCTCGCTGCCCACCGTGGCCACGCAGCCACCGCTGTGAGTCCAGCCTGGCATGGGCTGTGTGAGCCCAGCGTGGCAGCTCCAGGGGCAGGAGGGCCATGACCCCCATCCCGTGCAGCTCAGAGTGCCAGGGGGAGCTGCAGCAGAGCCTGTGCCCCGGGCTGTGTGGGGTGGGCACACACGGTGTGCCGCGCAGGGTACGTGGCCGGAGTTATTGCTGTTTGCCCCTCGCTCCCTCCTTGTGTGCGTGGAATTCCTCCTGGGGGGGGTTTGTCCCCTCAGCGACCAGCCCAGCCCGTGCTGGGTGTGCTGGTTTGGAGCGTTCATGGCAGACGTGGATCTTCAGAGAGGGAGGGGAGTACTGTGCAGTTAATCCAGAACAGTAACATACTTCAAAACATATATATAAAATATATTATATAAGCTATATAATATATGCATATACATATGTAGAAATCTCAAACGGAGCTTCCTTTTGCATGGCCATGTACTGCCTCCAGGCCAGCAGCTTCTGACCCACGAGCCTCTGCACACGCAGGGCATTCTTCACCACACTCTGATCCTCCTCCTCTCTGCAAATCCAGAACAAACCCTTATTCCATGAGGGAGGGAAGCAGCTCCTTTCCCTTTGCACCTGCAGGTCCCTCACGCGTCCAGGCGCTGGATCTCGGGCCGATGCACCACCTCCCTGGACTCTGTCCGGGCTCGCATGTAATCGCTGCTCTGCCGGCTGCTCTGCTGCCTGCTGCTCACCCGCCACTTCCCCACGGCCACGAAGGTGTTCACAGCATACACTGCCATTGCCAAGAAACCAAACACCTACGGCAAGGACAGAGAAGTGTCACGGATGGGTCTGGGAAACCAAACAGAAGCAGTTTCCCAACCAAGAACTCAGAAGTTTAGTTTGCGACGCTATCGGCACTGACAAATCGTCGTGGCCTGGTACATTGTGGGGTTTTGCTTCAATCAACCAGAGAACCTGCAGAGATGACTAAGATCCATTATCCCAAAGAGAAGGCTCTCTGGCTACCAATAGGACAACTCAATACTGCAGGAAGACCCTCTTGTAAAGGGAACAGCTCTTCATGCAGGAGCTGCTTCCTCGGGGTGCACAGCGGTGAGGGAATGGCAGGAGGTGACCAGTCCAGGCCAACACTCTGGAGAAGGAGCTGCCCTGCAGTTCTTCCTCTGTCCTTTGCAGAACTCACGTGGGACTTTCAAAACCAGCTTTGAATAGAATATTAAAAAGGTTGCAAACTCAAGCACAAAATTAATTTGCTTGAACTTACTGTTGTAGATTTAAAGCCTTGACACGCTACCTGTGTCACTGCACAGAACAAAAAATCATCAGCAGTGAGAAAGAATTCAGCAAATGATGTGTGAACAGCTCCAGTTTCTTCTGAATTTTTGGGTCTGTCTTATCAATAGGCTTGCAGCATAGAGCAGGAGCACCTAAGCTGGCTACAGGGAAAGAAGCAAGGCCAGTTCAACTGTAAAGGGTTCTCTGCAAGCCACTTTGTTCCCAACTCAAGCCTTAAGACAAACAGCTCAAAGGATGTTAATACTCCTAAAGTAAGAATTATTTTATAGCAAACTGTACAATTAGAAGTAAATTGTGATGGGAAAGGCAACGGGTGTATTCAATGAATGAACAGAAGTTAATCTTTAGTTTTAGTAAGACTCAGATATAAAGAAGTTTAAATTCTTACCACAGCAGCAATTTCTGCTCCAGTTTTATGGTTTAATGCAGCAAGTACTACAGAGGCAATGAAAAAGAAGAAAGTGCTGAGTCCAGTGTTGACCAGATCCTAAAAAATAAATTCATTAGCATTACTAAATGGTGATTCTTTGCTCCTCCTCTCAGAGGTGATGACACAGAAGGTTAGAACAAGAACTGCAGTACATTTCAGAACATAGGAACATGTTCAGAAAACTCCTGCTTTGCTCCCAGCAAAGTGACTTGCTCCACACAGTTCAGTGACACACACACTGCACGTGTCACTGATGTGTCACTGCCAAGCCTTCCACACAACAGGGTCAGGAACAGAAGAATTCTGCATGGCAGCTCTGGGCACAGTAATCACAGCAACACAAAACTGCCTGACCAGACTGGAGGGGAAAACAAATTCAAGGGTTTAAAATAACAGAAGAAGTGAAGTGGAGATTCATCAGGGAATCTTTCAGGAGTTTAAAACATTTGATCTGTAAGGACACTGCACTACCTGCACACCACCATTAATTCAGGGAACACCACTCCCAAAGCAGGGGAGCTGAACAACAGGGGAGGTTGGGGTGGAGGAACCAAGGAAGGGCAGTTCAGCACAAACACCCTGCAGGAATCAGTGAGAAGTGAATACTATCACAGCCAAAAGGGATGGAAAGAAAACCTGTACACAAGATTGCTGTGCAACTTCCAGGGTTGAGGTAAAGAAAAAACCCCCAAACATACAACAAAACCACCCTGAACTTGCCAACTCCCACCATGACAGTAAAAAAATCACATTAATTAGAACCCAAGGACAAACTGTCCTGCTTGACTCCCTTCTTCCACATGGAAGGCAGGCTCACTTCTTGATCCTGCTCCTTCACTTACCAGTGGGGTTTTTTATGATTGTAGAAGCCAGGCTTAGAAAACTGAAACCATAAATCTAAACTTCCTCCCTGGCTATAAATCCTGTGACTATGTTCCACATACAGGGCGCAAAGATTTTGAAGAGACCAATATCATCCAGCCACCCTCTAAACATCTGTTTTTCTAGCCATGACTAGAAAATACTTTAGAAAGGAACTGCAGAAACTGAATGTTCCTGGTGCTGTGTTATTCACAGAGGAAACTACCTGAGGACACTGACTCAGCAAGGGCTGGCCATCAAAATGGGTTGTACCTGGGGGCTGGGGGTGTCACTGGAGCCTGGCCCTCACCTACAGGGGGCACTTCCACCACCATAAAGCACAGAGGCTTCCACTGCTCAGTGCTATTTCCACTCCCAGGTCCAATGTCATGAGCACAGTAAGACCCACGTTGTCCTAGCAAATAGTAAAGGAACAAGAGCAAACTGTGGGGCTCAGAAACTCCAATCAACTTTTCAGCCCTGCTCAAGCTTACTGAGACAGATGCCATTTAGTACTTACACAAACCAAAGTGGAATTCTATGAACTAGTCACTGCAGTTTTAATTGTATCACTCCGTGCTTTGCAGAGATAAAGCCTTTCCATAACTAGATGTGTTAGAAAACAATGGCTTTTCACCATTTTCTCCAGCTCTGAGTTTACAGCTCTAAGCGTGTTTCTGCAGATGCCAACAAGAGCTGTGGTTCTCACTGCACAAACCTGGAGGGGAAGTCTCACTATACACATGACAACAGATCCAAGCACAACAGTATTTAACATTTCCATCACATCTCTGTGCATCTCACAAAGAATTCTGAAACTAAATACTGAGGAGAGGGCAGCTGTGCTTCTGGATAATTTAAAAAAAAAATTAATTAATTCAACTCAAGGTCAGCTTGTGTATTTTACTACCAGAGCACAACATCTGGCATCTGCAAGAAGGACCAACAGAACAGAGACAAAATCCTAGCATACCTCAGCACTTGGTAATTACAGTAGGCAAGCACCTCGAGGTGTGCTGCCATGACCAAAAAAGGGGAGAAAAGCACTTGCAGAGTCCTTGGGTCATATGGACACGAAGGGTGCACAGTGGCAATCCCACCTCTGCAAGGACATGGAATGCTCACCCTGCTCCAGGATCCACAGCTTTGAAAGGGTGCTGAAAAATTGGACAGGGTACAGAGAAAAGCCAGAGAAGCCTTATTTGAAAGGAGGAGAAAATTTCTCACAGTATGAATCAAAAGAACCTGAGCTGCTTTGAATATTAAAAAGGTTGAGCTGTGTGCATGAAGAAACCAGTGTTCAAATAATCGAAAAATACGAGCTATTTAAAAAGCTTCACATCAAAGAGCACAACAAAATGAACAACATGACAAAATTAAGAGCTGCAAAGTTAAGGCAGAAATGTTCAAAATGAAGGGAGTTTTAATTGTAAGGGAGCTAACCATCAGAACAACCAGGCAAAGACGTGCTTCATATTCTACCTTTTCGCTTCTTAAAATCCAGATGGTGCTTTTTCAGACACCCCTTCTGCACTTCCCTAGCACCATGAGCACAGACCAAGGGGATGACACATCATGCTGTAGGATTTACGGGGTCAGATGTGCTTATTCATTGGCCCTGATGACCTCTGACTTCTTGAGGCTGTCAGTCTGATCACCTTTCCAAGGTCTAAGCAGGATGACCAGGCCTACCCACAACCCAACACACACTGTCCCCTATCTCCATGTTACAAACTGACCTGAAGTCTGACATACTGCACAATACAGAACACATAAAATAAAATATTGACTATAAAATTCAGAATATAAAATGTTTTTTCTAATGTACTTTAATATAACTACATTAGAAACTTGTCGTCATCATTGAATTGCATTTTGGTGTACCCTTTTACAAAGAATAAAGTTTGTCCTTGCAAAGAATTCAACAAAAAACTGATTCCATCTTGAGGCTCCGATTTATTCATCGCTGCAATTCCATTTTTCCTGTTTAGAGCAAATTTTTTTAATGCAATTAACAACTGATTCATATTTGTACAATAAGGCTGGTTTCTTAAAAGGCTAAAAGTAATATGATCTTTTATATCCACAGATGAGATTGTTTAGAGCTTAAGGAGCGATGACACCAGTACCACTGTCACAAAGATATATAATGGTAACAACACAGATGCAAATATCAGTGGAGGTTTTTAATCCAGAATTTGAGCAGAGAGATATGGGAAAAAAACAAACAAAAAAACCCAATGGTTTTGGAAAAAATCAGAGGAAAAACAAAAGAAAACAAACCACAGCAAAAATTCAAGAAGGACAGTCCCTAAGATAATCTAGCTTTTTCACCGCATCAGAGAGGATGAATAATCATGACATTAAGAATAAACTAATTGAAAAAAGATGAGCTGCTTCAAATCTGGCCATGATGCAGCTGAAGTTCTTGCTATTATATTTATAGACAAAGTAAAACCACATCACAGAGGTAGAAGAATGTCTGCTGAAATTACAGTGACCTCATGAGACAGTATGCTGTCCCATAAAACACTGCACAGAGCTGCCATCCACAACAGCAGCAAACCTGGGAGCTGCGTCAGAGCCACTCCAGGCTGCTGCTCCCCTTCTTCCCAAAATGATCCAAAATGAACAACTGGCTTCTGGTCATTTGCTGGGGATTTGCAAGGCACAGAATCAACGAGGCTGGAAAAGACCCCGAGGTCCTTGAGTGCAGTCCCAGCCATCCCTTCAGTCACCAGGGCCCTGGGAGCCCAAGGGAGTGTCCAAGGCCACAGACCTGGTGCCTGTCCCACTCACAAGGCAGAGGAGACATCACAACCTCTAGATGAAGATGGGCTTATGCCAAGATAAGCATCTTATGCTAAAAAAGGTGATGCTTTTGTTCAGCTGGTTCTGCTGTTAAGGTGGGGAACTCCATCCTATGATCATCCTGCACTCTTTCATTTCTAGGAGTCTGGGCAGCTTTGGATCCTGGATCCATGAGGATGGAAAAGCAGAATTGGTGCTAAGAATGTGACAGACCTGCCAAGTCCCACTGAGTGACTCCTGAAAGCTCCTGCTCAGCCATCCAGGCTGGTGCTTTACCAGCAGCTGGCTCTTGCTCAGAGCCTCCAGCAACACCCCCATCCTTCACCCACAGCTCTCACAGGACTTCACACGTGCAAACTCTTAGGAAACATTCAATCAAAATGCTCTGCCTTTTTATTCTGTATTTCATGGTGAAGTAAGTGACCGGGTACTATTTAAAGGGCAGAGAGTGCCATATTGCAATTGCAATTTGTAGAAACAAAAATATGACATTTTAAGTGGTGGTCATATGCTTTTGTCTTATGCTTTCTGAAATCCAGAAGCTTACATTTGAGATGGGGTTTCAAGGAGCTAAATTAATGTAATCTGGAAAAGCAGGCTGCACATTTCCACAGCCTGACTGTGCCATAAAAGGTGTCCAGGTTACCTTCCACAGGAGAGCTCAAAGCAACATTTGCTTTTAGTTCTGTTTGGGTTTGTGGTTTGTTTTTCAGTTGGCAGGGGAAGGAAAGGGGAGGGTATTGGTTTTTTTTTGTTTTTGTTTGTTTTTTGTTTGGTTGGGTTTTTTTAACAATGCCCTTAATTTTTTCCTCAAGCCACTACTCTACTTGCAAGGTTTGGCACTTCCCCCTTGCCTCCATCTGAAGCCACCAGGCTGAAGGTTACAAACACACCAGTCAGGCCTCTAAACAAAGCACCTCTGGTCAAACTCTCATCATTTTGCTCTGCAATCATACTATTAAACACTTTTTGAGCATTCTGCAACACAATCAAAAATGGAAACCTGGTTCCTCAAGCAAAAACAAGTCCTAGGTGGAAAGAACAAAATTAACAGTACAAGCATGAATTCCCATCTTTTTCCTTATTTATCTTGGCTTACAGGCTTTTGAAACAAAATACAGCCCTAGGCAGTGCTTCCCCAGTAACAGAGCCCATGGCCAGCCCTTCCCAGAGCATGCCAGTGACCACAGGCGGATTCCTGTGAAGATGCTTCAGGGCAGCCCCAGGTGTCTGGCACCTGCTGGAAATCAGTTCTACTCCCAGTACTCAAACTGAGAACGTAAAACACCCTCAATTAACATAGGAGACTTCCAAAAACTTTATTCAGCTCTCCAAAAGCTCATGAACAATCTGTGATTTTGAAGAGATGGAAGAGGTGGCCTCAAAACCAGTATTTCTATGGTTTTGTTCTTATTTCTATCTACTTTAGGAGTACAGGCTCTGTCAGGTGCAGTAGCTCTGCTGTAAATGACAGAACACATTCCTGAATGAATGATTCTGCAATCCCCATTTCATTTTGGTTTCTTGGAGATCTCCTCCCTATCTCCCTCTCAGTTACAAACTGTTTTCCTGCATGTTTTTTTCAACAAACAGCCCTGCACATGGACAGGACCAGCAGTTGTTGCCACAAAGCCACAGACTATACTTGCAGTAACTACAAAAACATATTTCTTGTATTTAAAGCCTGGGATTGCATTTATTGCAGAATAACATATCATTTACATCACACTGCACCAAATGAGAACAGTCCATGAGGAAAATTAACTCAGGGGAAATTAATTTTGAGAATTCTTTTAATTTATAAATTATTCATTTTTATGCTTAATAGATATTGACAGCTACTTTGACAAAGGACAGGGATGACGGACTTAATTTTTCTTTCAACAGCTAAGAAAGCCAAAGAAAAGCAGGATTTTTTTTTTTCCAAAACTGAAGGGGAAAAAATAAGAAACATTTTTTAAAAAAATCAAACTCAAGAGTGCCCTGTGAAGGCCTTTGAAGTGCAGCTTTGCAATGACACCCTTCAGAGCCAAGGCTGGCAGGAGACAGTCGGGCATCGTGGCACCACAAGGCACCTTCTGCCAGCTCCTCCAAGGGTCAGCTCCCTGCACCCAACATCTCACTGCTGCCACAACTGAACACAACAACCCTGCAGAGATGAGGAAATCAGTTTTCAGGCAGCACAAAACACGAGGACTGAGCTGTGTGGTCTGAAACACACTGCTGGGTCCCAGGGGCCAAGGCCAGGCTAACGAGTCCAGTGCAACCCTAATTTTGGGCTGTGCCCAGGGCTGGGCCTCACTTCTGAGGCTGCTCTGCATTCACACCACATACACTACTAGAGCTCCAGTGAGTGCTTCAAAAAATGAAAAATTAAAAAAAAAAATAAAAAAAAATCAATGGTTAAAAATCTCTTGGAAGATTTTTTCCCCTACACAGAGACATGACCAGTTCACTCCACTGGCTGACCCTGCAGGGCCAGCCCGTGCACACAGCTTGGCTGCCACATCTTCCACATCGTCAGCCCTCCTTGCCGACCACAGGAGATTCTAATACTGAATTTCAGGAAAGAAGGCTAATTTAGCCAAACCTGAAATGCTGTCCGACATTCAGTCATCAGTTCATGACTGAAGAAGCAGTTAAGCAGGAGCCTGTGCTGTGTTCTCCACTGCCTTGCCTGTCTCCCTGCAGAACAGGCTCCCTTTGAGCTGTGAGCACAAAGGAAATGGAAATTTCCACTGCCAGGTTCTCCAGCTCTGCATTTTTGCATAAGGGTGACAGTGCTGCACAACACACAAGTGGCTGTTCTTTCATCCTGCTGGAACAAAGCAGCCTCTCCCCCAACACGCCCAGCACAGCTCCCTCAGGCCTCAGCATCTCCAGGCTTCTCCTTTACTTCAGGAACACAGGGAAATCATTGGAAATCTCTAATCAGAAGCAAAACAAACCTCTTTTTCCCAAATGGCTAAAAATATGTATTTTTTTAAAATTTAGCAAATGTGCATATCTGTTAGGGGATCATATATAGATCCATATTTTCTTGCCAGCAGTGGGCATCAGACAGTATGTACAAGGCATTAAAAAGAATTCTAATTTGAATAAACTTAAAGGAAAGAATCCTGTGTTAGACAATAGTAGTTGATGGCCAGGTACTTTCTGATATGCAGGATCATTTGAAAGCAAATGGTTTCAAATGGCTCCTAGGAAGAAGGACTGGTTTTAAGTAAATACTTCTTCCTAAATTCAAGACTATTAAATTCCTTCCAGCACAGTCTCTTCTCACACAGCTTCTAAAAGCAACCTTTGAGACTTTCCATAAGGGAAATAGGCATTATAAAGTCATATATATTTTGAGAAGCATGTATGTTGATGAATTTATACATAAGCAGGAGTGACTTCCTTCTACAGCATTCAGGGCTGCCAGAAAACAACTATGCCATATACAGAGGTTGTAAATGGATAAAAATAACCCTCAAACACTGGAAAGTGATAAACACTGACAGAGGCAAATAATGTATGAATAGACATCTACATTGTAAAGAGCAAAATGTCAAAATAAGCAAAACTAAAAGAATTCAGCCACAAGCCTACATTCTTAAATTTCCTCCTACTCTGGCCAGAGTGACCTCCCACACTGTTGGAGCAGCAGCCTTGGGTCTCACACTCTCAGAAGCACAGACCAGTCCTGAGCACGGCTTAGTGAGGATGTTCCCTCACTCCTGTCAGAGAACAGCCCATCACACCGGTGATGGGTACCCAGGAAGGGATCCCAGGAGCAAGGATGCTCTCAGCAGTTCCTGCCAGACACAAGCTCCCAGTTCCCTTCTCACTGCTGCTGGAGATCTCTGGTATCATGAGGGAAGCTGCATTTCATCTTCAGGACTTTATCAAAGATTGAGACTTGTGAGATGATGACGATTTCCTTCTCTGTGGATCTGGGAACAGGAACTAAAGCAAAGGCATTTGCAGTGTTCCCTGTGCCCTTTGGGCCGAACTCTGACCATGTCATGTTGCTCCACACTGTTTAGGCAGAGTGTGACCATTGTCCAAAACCCAAAACTTCTTTAAGTCAAAACAAAACCAAAACCAACAACCAAAAAAACAAAAACAAAAAAACAAAACACCAGCAAAAAACCCCATACAACTGGTTGGATTTTTAAGCCCTCCTTTCCCTACAAATCTCCTAACAGAGTGCTGTGCAGAGACAGGTAACTCTGCCTCAAGGCTGACAATTCTTGTCTCTCAAACACCTTAGGAAGTCACAGTGGCTGAAAGGACCCACCAGTCACACACAGACACCTCCTGCAACACCTGAGGGGACAGGCACAGAGCTGCACCGGGGCTTCTGGACTCACCTGTGTCCCACTACTGCCAAGTGGTGTGGTGGGCAGGAACTGTGCCACAGGTACAAACACAGAACCAAGGGGATGAGAAGTCACTGACCATCCACAATAGAGCAAGGACAGCACACACACCACTCCTGAGGACACTGAAATGTCTTGGTGAAACTGTCTTTGCACAGATCTAACATTCCCTGTGGAACCACTCACATCACACCAGCAAAACCATCATGTATTGTGTGACACTGAGGCACCTACACACACTTGTTTTGCTCCTGTATATCCCACCAGCATGGACAGAATGGGTGCCATAAAAAGGTGGTCTGCAGGTGCTGTCGGGCTGTTGTGGTGCTCAGCACACAGCCAGGCTGGCAGCAAAAACACAGACCACCTTCCCCCAGCTGCTCTTAGGCTTGACTGCAAAGATCTGTGGTGACAACAGAGGCAGAATGGGAACAAGGAACAAGGGCAAGACAACCCAGGAACATTCCAGGGGTTCCACTGGTTTTGCTTTGCGAGCCACCTGGCTCTGCCCCACCTACAGTTAACCAGTCACAGCTCTCAGTCCATCTCATCTACATACCAAGGGCTCTCAGAAGGAGTTCACCAATTGATTATGCAGCCCCAGAACAGAAGGATCATCCACGTTCCACTCTCATTCCAGACAAGTCATTTAGGCTTAGATACCAAACAAACTGCAATACTAAGAAATTACATAAAATCACACAGAAGCCTAAAACCTCTGGGACCCAACTGTATTTATAGAATTACTGTTTCAAAGTAAAACAGAACATTGGCACAACTGTATCTCTACTGCCCAAAGAAGCTGATAGAAATATTGTCCTTGAAGCTGACAGATCTTTTGCTGGAGTGACTTAACATGTTGATTTTGTGCCCTGTGTTTATGCAACCCAATCTAACATTTAACTCGTAATGCAGCATGAAAATAGAGACTTGTACCAAAGGAATGTGCACTGCCAGCAATTCTCCTCCTCAGACTCCTCAGATGTGAGAACACATTAAGCATTGCCAGTCAATGTTTAATAGTTCTGTGTGTAAGCAATTCAAAACACCTGATTTTCACACAGAACACAATGTTCTACACACCTACCCAACAACTGCATTAATCTGTGTAATAAAATATATGTAGCAAACATAAAAAAACCTCAGGTTAAGAGTGAGCAACAGGTTACTGTAAATACAGCATCTGTCAAAGTTAAATAACCACAGGCTGCATTTTTATCCACTTCATCCACAAAGAGGAATTGCTGGCATTAGCAGGAAGTTTTTTTCTCCCAAATAGAATCTACCAGAAGACCGTTTTAGTTCTATTTAGTGTGGTTTAGTCTTGACACATTTCAAAGCTCATTCTGCTCTTGGCATTCAAAACAAATGTAAATAAAATGCAGACTTTACTCAGCATAAAGAACACTCATACTCAATCTTAAGCAACAGGAGAAGGCAAAGTTCAAAGACCAAACTTAAGCCAGATTTGCAGCTATTTTTTAAGAGAGTGCAGGGCAGGAACTTACAGTAAGATTCCAGTTGATCTGTGGTATTCTGGTGTGAAGATTTAGGCTGAAGAGCAGCAGGAGAGCCCCGGTGACCACCAGGGCACTGCAGCTCACAAACTCAAAGAAGTAGAGCCCTTCGCACGGGGAACATTCCATGATGGTCTCGATGCAGATGAAGGCAGTCAGTGCCAAAACCTAGGAAGAAAAACAAGGGGGAGGAAAAAATAAATAGATTTCCACATTTTGAAAGTAGCCACAAGTATTCCTGAAATTTCCATTGGGAACATGATAAGTTTACACTCAGGAATGTGTGATTTTCGTTTACAACAGGGCACTGTCTAAGGAGCAGAAACAAAAGCAAATTAATGCACGACTTTCTGGATCTGTCCTGTTCAAAATGTGCATTTTAGCAAAATTACAAGGAGTGCAACTTCAGAACGACCAAGACACCCCAAAAAGCATGAAACCCCTTCAGGCCACTGGCCCAATATGCAAACAGCACCTCAAACACTTCATTTTTCACTCATAATATGCTATTGCCAAACTGGAAGATGGAATGCACTTGTCTACGGGGCCAACCTCAAGCACAGTTACATAATATTGTCATATGATTGGGAAAGACATTTCAATAAAGACATTACTTAAAATTCACAACCACTTGAGATCTAAATCAATTCCAAGCAAAACAGACTCAGGATCTCTACCAGTCTCCAAAAATACCTCATTTTTCATGTTCACCATCATGAGGATACTCCATTTCATATAAAAACATATTTTATCATTCCCTTATAGGACAATAAAACAAGCAGCTCACAGATGACGGGAAACTTCCTGGGGCTGCAAACACAAACCTGTAACTGGGATAATGGGTAGTGACAGTTCAGGAGATACCTTAGCAGAGATGGCACATGCAGACTCTGACAAGAGGAGAGTTTAATTCACCTTTTAGGATGAAACGCTGCAACTCACTATACTTGAAAAGGTCTGCCCAGTGGACAAAACTAAAATACATAAAAATGAAACCTCAGTATGAGCCCCCACCCCACAGATACCATTAGATCCCACTGACAGCTACCACAGAGCACACAACCCACACATGCCAGGCTGGGCCAGACTGAGTCCTCCTTAAATACAACTGGCAAGACAAATGCAGTGGCAGGGATGGCCTTGTTGTGTTGTTTGGGGATTTTTTAATTTTTCCAGGGCAAGCAAGGAAGGCCTCAAGACTGTTCTGCTTTGGTTTGCAGGACAACCACCCCCACCCACCCACTTACATTTTTCAGAAAGAATTCTCTTCTTGCTCTGCTACAACATTCTGAGACTGCAGAAGTCACTTCAGAGTGAGGATGACAAACTAAGGGAGATGGTTTCCTCAGAGCTAAATATTCCATCACTTAAATGTTTTGCACAAACGAAAGTTCAAAAGATTGATAAAAACCATAATAAAAATTAGTTTTTTGCTAAATCCCTCTTGGCCAACTTCAATGTTTTACACTTTCTTCTAACACTTTGCTTCATCTATTAGTCTGTCTTTGCTTGTTACAACAAAGCTTCCATTAGTTTGTCTTTGCTTCCTACAACAGAACTAACAAAATTAAGGATTTTGAAAGAAGTTAAAGTTTTTGTCACTAACATCAGCAGTAATTCTAACTAAGGCATAATATCCCCCGTGCTTTATTTGCCAGAATATAGGGGCAAATCCATGTTTAAGAAATGGATCCAAACAAAGCAAGACTCTTCCAATAGAAAGCCTCACACTTGGCTGGCAAGTCTGTCTCAGTTCACATGCTCATTAAGAGAGCACATGCCACACTCACTCTGGTCAGCCACCAGAGATGGGCAAGTCACATCGAACCCATTCTGAATGGACATCCAGGGACGACATACTTCACATTTTATCTCTGACACTGAATGTTTCAGAGAAAAAGATCAGGCAGTGGAGTGTTCAGAAGAGCAGAGTCAAACTGTGAGTTCCACAGTGACGCACGTACAAAAAACCTGCTTTTAAAAAGCCCCTTTAAAGCACTGACCTGTCATGAAGCTCACTTTGTGAACATAAGCTCATAACTGAAGAGAACACTGAATACAACTTCAAAAGAAAAGTAAAGCTTTAAAGGCAATCTTACTTGCTCCAAGCAGAATCAATATCATGTATTAATGCTGTATTAGCCAACAAAACTTTAACTTTTACATGCTCCAATATAATAAAGTCTCTGCTTTTCTTTTATTGACAGTTGTTTTATTCTTTTAAAAAAACAGTTCTGCAATAGTCACTAGAAATACTGTAGGAAAAGCCCAAACAGTAATAGCTTACTTTCTATACACATGGACTGCTCTGAACGGTGCCACCACCACGAGGCTGAAGGAGCCAAAGTCCCTGGCACAGCAGTTGCTGTGCTGGGCACCTGCAGTCTCTGCTGTTCTGCTGACAGGAATCTCACATTGCCTCTTCTCCACACCAGGCAGCATTGCCTCTTCAGGGCCAACACACCCATCTTGGCTGTCAAAGCTTAAAAAACACCAAAGGGTTTCTTGCATCCAGCATTAGAAATTAATTATGCACTGAGGAGGCACTTGGAGCAATGAACTCTAATAATCATGGAATATTTACATACTCCCAAGCTCAGAATTAATAAACTCCAGAGCAATTCTACCTTAAGAGTTCATTTCATCCCTTCAGAAGCTCTAGAATACTGTGACTCACCCTTGTGAGAAAAGTGTTGGTTGTGTACGCTTTGGTTTCATTTAACCCAACCCATTCTAAATGCAAATAATGATATGCCATGACTTCAGTGACTTGCAGCAGCAGAGTACAGTACTCTGGGGTGGGTCTGTTGATGTACTCATCAGGGGCTGAGAGAAAACCTCAGCTGCTTCAGTGCCTGATGGACATCCCAGCTCCAAAGGGAGCCCTGGAACATGCCCAAGACTCAGCAGGAGTGCTGTCCTGGAGTGCACTGGCACACCTGAATCCCCGCTGGCTGAGGGGACCAGGAAGGACCACACTTTCACACAGTTCACTTCAAACACTCTGGGATTTCAAGTAAGATTCCAATTACAGGTATTACTACTTTTCTTGCAATAAAAATGCACCTCCCCCTTCTCACAGATTAGCCAGTCAGCCAGAGGTGCAGGTTAATACCTTTCTCTTACCTGCCCATTACATTTCTCATAACAAAGCTGTGACCAAAAAAAATGAAATCCAAATTAACCACTACATCAGAAAAAACCTGCCTTCCCACAGAAACTATCCTTTTCCTCATCACAAAAAAAAATCTCAGTCTTCAAGACAAAATACTTTCTCTTTGAAACATCAGGATAATCCTGTTCTCCTACACAACTTGCCAGCAGCATCCTTCCAATTAACTACAAGTAATATGAGTCTGCTGTAAAAACACCAGTTCCACTTTCACTGCCCATTCCCTCAGAGACAAATCTAATTTTGTTTTTAATTAAAAAGCACACTACTCTGAACACATAAAATGAAAGTGAAATACAAGGGTTGATTTTACAAAACCATGGCTTACTCAGAGAGCTACAACACTTGCAGGAGTTGTGTAAATGCGCACCATGAGCCAAAGCAGCTCATCAAAGGCCACGGCTCATCCAGGGGTCGAGGTCATCAAAAGAGAACAACAATGCCTTAACAACCATTTTCTCTTCATTTTTAAATGTATGAAGTAAGTAATTTTTGAGACAGGGTGCATAAACGAGGCAGTGAATGAACACAGTTGTGCCACCCAGAACGCCCTTATGGCATGGGCACACAGCAAACTGAAGTGCCCTGGGGTGTCCCACAGCAGCCCCACCAACACTCAGCTCAGGCTCAGCTCCCCCACCCCACCTGGGGGGCTCCAGTGCACATTTAGTGCTGATTGTCTCCTGACCCCTCAGAGAGCTCTGGAACTACAACTACACCTTTCTCACCTATGTTTATCTCCACCACCTGCCTGACCACCCAACCCTGCCTCCTGAATGAGCTCATCTACACGCAGCTCACACCTTACCCAGGCGCAAAGACTCAAAAATCCCTTTTCCAGAGCTTCCTACTCCCTCCCCTCTGCCACACCACATATCCGAGGTAAATTTGGTGCCCTGCCTTACCACGCTGGCTCCTGGGAAGGAGCCACACACCCTCCTGGGAAGAGGGAGGAAGGACCAAGGTATCCCAGCCCACCTAGAGTGGCACTGCCCCGGCTGACAGAGGCACAAAGCTCACCAGAGAGAGCCCTCCCCTCCCCAGCTGCTAAAGCTTTGCTCTTGCTTTGCAGTACACAGGAAACCTGGACACAGAATCCTTCATCTGCCTCACACAAGTGCAGTTCCAACACTGGCTGAAAAAACCAGACCTGCATGGTATCAGAGCACAGGGCTCAGCCAGCCAAATGCTGACACTCATCCAACACAGCACACAACCTCCCACCCCCTCTCAAATCACACGTCTTTTCATCCTTTAGGGTGATGAGATTTGACAAGTTTTTCCACAAGCCGAATTTCAGGTTGGTTTACCAAGAAAAAAACAAGAAGTTGAATGTGGTGGTGATCTCCTCTTACATGAATTACTGCTCTCTCCCTCAAATAACACAGCCACAGCTTTCTCGGGTGAGGCAAGAGGAAAGTTTCCTCTGATGGTTGAAACAAACCTTTTCAGCAGTTTTTCTCTGCACTGAGTACTCTGGAGAGTTTTCTATTCCACCCTAACTCCTCCAATACCCTAAGATTCGTACAGCACTCTTTTATTACTGTTATTCTTTTTTTTAACAGTTGCTTCCACTCTCCTGGAAGTAACTACAGTGGATATTGCACTAAAACGTTATTTTGTCACGATGGAAACACCTGCTCACCGATGCTCAGGTCCACACAGAGGCATCCTGGGCTACCTGCAATGTCACCTTCTTCTTGGACAAAGATGCAAGAGTGTGGTCCCCCAAGCAGGATCCAAAAGAGCAGGGTAAGCTCAGGGTGAGCTGAGCAAAGGTGTGGGTGTGCCCGTGTGTGCAGGGCAGCCCCAGCTCCGTGCCCCACCTCCCACCACCACACAGGCAGCAGGAAACATCCCCAAGGAGGACATGTATTTTCCAGTGATGACCTCCTGTGCTTTCAGCCTCCAGTAAGCTGGCAAAGTGTCCCCCAGTGTTACCGTTTGGGATGTGCAGCACTGCCAAGGTAACTGGGCACAGGGCAAGGCTCTGGCACTGGCACTGCACAGCACTGAGCCCCCAGGGCAGCCCATGCCTAGAGAACAGCCCCTCGCTGGAGGGGGAGGAAGAGACCACAATCTGGGGCCAGGAATCCCTGGAAGAGCCTCCACACTGGGATCCAATGTCCTGAAAGTTGGCTACATTGGCCTCCTACCACTGCTGCATCCATCTCGACTTCCCTGCAAATTCCCCTGGAGAAGGGCCCTTAATGAAGAAATCATCTGCCTCAGGGCTATGTAAATGGCTCATATTTACAGCATTTTCTTGGCAACACAGGCACAGCAGACATGAAACACTGCATTTCCCCAAAAGGGAGAAAACGTGCTGTGACAGGCACCAACGCTGAAAAGGAGCTTTTAGGAGGTTGCTAACGGTGTGTTTTTCCTGTCAAGAGTATGTTGTGTTATATTCTTGAGAAAAATATAATCACAGAACTTTGCACTAAAAATAAAAAAGACAGTTCTGCAATGAAAACAAAGTAAAAAATGAGTTTTCCTGTTTATCTAAAATATTACCACAGAAAGCCTTATTGTGTGGTTAAATGACATAATTACACATGATTTCCAAAAAGCCACAAAACGGTCAGCATTTTTTCTGCCTGAAAAATACCCACAGAATTTTAGTAAGAATGTCACACTACCAAGACATTCTTATATCCAGACTGTTTAAATTAACAGTACAGCAGAATACACATGCAGAAAATACGGAAAACATATATTGTTTTTACACCACTTAAAGTATCTGAAGACACTGAAGTTCCTTGAATTAAAATCTAGATTTATTGCTCTCATTTCCTTGGCCCAGCAGTCCCAGCTTTCCGCATGAAAGCAAGGGGGTCTCATTCCCTGCAAAGCAACTCATTTCCCACATCTGAACCAGCTGGCACAGACAGGAATATTTGGGATCACACAGCTCTAGCACAGCCCTGCTCCTGCAGCAGGAAACCATCTCCTACCCCGGCAGGGGAAGGACTGATCTCCCTTCCCACTCCCACTCTGCATCCCTAGGACTAAATGAAATGTGTTATTAACTCTGGTGATGGGGCTGCAAGGAGCCTGAAACCACAAAGGACCATTAAACTTTCCTTATGGGACAGAAAGTTTAAGAACACAACACTTACCAGGGAGGGAAGCTTAAGCACCACCCAGGATCCAGCACCCTGGATAAACTAATATTGTCCTCTAATGGCACAAATAAAACACAGAACAAATCCAGGGAAATTCAAGCAGACCTCACAATCCAGCTCTGATCTGGGTTTGGCGGTGATGACAGAACAGCACAAAATGTGAATTTCGGGTCCCTGTTGCATCTCTGGTGTTTTACATGTAGCTGCAAAGTTTTCATCATTTCTTAGTTCACCTTGGGCTGTAACACAGCAAGATTTCAACACATTAAATACTGTGGAATCTTCACCAAATCAGCTGATCTTTAACCACCTCCAGCAGTTTTCTATAATCCCTGCAAGATTCAGCTCCTGCTGAATCCCCCTCTCCAGTCAGGCAAAAGACCAATTCTAAACACAGAACACAGTGCTGAGCCCAGAAACATTTCCATGGTGTATTAGGAGAAAGGGTTAGATCTGAGGAGGAGGATAATCAACACTCAAAGCTCCCAATGGAATGACAGTTGTTTGGAAACATTAAGGAAACCAAAATAAACGCTTACTCCACAAAACAAAATAATTAGCTGGACTGAACTGAAGTGAAGGGATTCTCAACTGGCTAAAACGGAAGTGCATTAATGTTAAAACTGAGCTTAATCACAGAATCTAGAGCAAAAAAAAGCTACAGACACGAGGTGGTGACTTATTTCCTGCCACCTATGCACTAGCACAGTGCGTCATTTACTGCTTGGACACACTTATACAACAAACTTTCTTATCTGATAGATAAATGTAAAACCAATTCCACTTCAAAACTCATTAAACACATAGCTCATTTTTACAGAGAAAAAACACAGTTCTTCCTAAGGGGAAAGAAACGAACAAAAAAAAAAGCCAAAAAAACAACAAAATCCAAACAAACTCTCCCTCTGCTTTACATGTATTTCAGTTTTCATCCAACAAGCAGATGCCCAAAAGAACCACAGGAGAGAATCTGCAGCCAAGGTACACTGCAAGGAGGTATTTGCTTTAGACATATGACACTTCCCCCCAGAACCCTGAACGAGGTTCCAACATTGCTTCCATATTAGACAAAATGAGAATGTAACATGCCACCTGCCCCACAGACAAAAGCCCACCAACAGCCCCTAGAGGAAGCCCATTCTACAGGCAGGTTCATCTGAAGACCATACAGAGCCATGCTTTAAACAAAGGCCAGCAAAACATGCAAAGCAGCACTGGTTTCTCCCCCCGACTCCCCTCCACAGGAGCCTGTGCCTCCAGTCCCCAGGAACTACAATTCATGTAGAGCATAAATATATTTTCATAAGCAACAGGTGCTTCAAGACACTAGTGAACAGAATCCCAGTATGCAGAGTCCCACATTTCTAACTTTCCCATTCATATGCTGTATTATTAATCACTTCATTCCTAACCAACCATGAAATGAAGAACTCATGAGCAGAAAGGTTTATTCTGTATCTACAGGGCACTGAGTTGTGCCAATGGTTACAGAGAGTGGCCATCAAACAGAAAACTATAAAAAGTAGATGGTTCTTCCCTCCCTTTTCACCATATGCTGATGTTCCAAGCTTAATTGTCCCATCCATTGTCTCCCACTGATTCTGACAGCCTTTTCCAGGCACAGCCTTCTCCAGCCATTTCTAGTTCCCAAACCCACGAGGCTGTCTGTCTAACAGTGCTGTCTGTGTGAGGCTGCAGGTTCCTCATAGGCAGCTGCAACTCCCAAAGGTCACACAGCAAAAACAGTGCTCTGTGTGCTGGTAAAAAATACCAAGTAAACCAGGCACATAACACAAGAGTGGAATCTGGAACAGTAAGACAACCCAACTGAGCTTCCTCAAGTCCACTTCTATCACAATCTGAATAGCATTTGTAGATCATGTTCTTAAACACGACAGGTAAAAATAGGGCAAAAACCTATCATGGTTTGGTGCTGCACTGAATGTAATTTTGTGTACATTTAGCCCTCTGCATCTTCCTCAGCCATGCAGAAAGTAGTGGGGGCAGAAGGGAGAATAAAACATTTTGCCATTAGTCGCATTTGCTGCCAGTCCCAACTCGTGCAGGTCACAAGAGAGACACGGAGTAAAAACTAACTACAGGTAACAATATGGGGAACAAATCTAATTTAAGGCAATTCTGATTACAGGCTGATTTAATGGGTCGTGTCACTGAAGGCACTGGAGTCACCAGGTTTGTATCAGCACTTCAGAGCTGTTTGGTAACTGCTGCGTGGGACGCTCATGCACAGAACAGGTCCCTCTCAGCACAACACCCATCCTCAACCTGCCAGCAAGAGATAAGTGTCCTCTGCAGTCCATTTCCTGGCATCTTCTATTGAATGAAGTTGTAAGAACTCATATAACTCATCATATCTTTGCTGTTTAAACAAAATGGGTAGACACAGTTGCTCTGTTTTTGTCTCAAGGCTGCACACACATGTCCTGTATGACACACACATGTCCTGTATGACACACACATGTCCTGTATGACACACACATGCTCCCTGCTGGAACACAGCAGCATACTGAGATTGTGTTTGTATGACTCTTAAACAAAGTTCAAAAAGCTATTGCTTCACTCATGAGAATTCACTACTCAGCTCTTAAAAAAGAAGAAAAATCAACACTTGTGAACGGGCTTTGTGTTTCCACTCATGTTCACAGCCCAGTCTGTGTTGGAAATGTGGCTAGTCAAAACAACATTAAAACACAGTACTGAAAATCTGGTAACAAACAGTCAGGTAAATTAACTGATGTATAAGTTTTAAGGAAGTGTACTCACACGATTTGTCAGATGTTTGGTCTGCACAGCCTCCAGTTTAACAAGCTTGTTTGACTTTTTTAAAAACTAAAAGTTCTATTTTAACACGATCAGAATCAGCCTGTATCCTTTAAAACTCCATTAAAACTCAATTATGAGTAAACATCAGACATCCCACAAATACTAAAATGAGAAAGGAATTTTAATGAGAAAACAATCAAGAACTCCAAGTAGCCCTAAGGAATCCGTTCAAGTTTTTTGGGTTTTTGTTGGAAGGAAATGGTGCAAAATGTCCTTGCAATCCCAACGTTCCCAAGACTGCAATCCAAAGGCCCCCTCAGATGCCATGCCTTAAAAGGCAAAAAGAGTCTAGACATGCTGGTAAAACAGAACATTAAGAGAAGAGATGCAGGCCAGGCCGTGACAGAGCCCTGCCAGCTGCCCCAGGAACGCACCAAACCTCCAGCCCTGCTGGCACTGCCTGAGCAGGGGAAGCAGCAGGAGCCCAACCACGAGGGCACAGAGCCACAACCCCTCCTGCACAGGTGCAGGTCCACCTCGGGGGGTGTCCTCGTGCAGAACAGCTCTGCTCAGCTGCAGGCACGGCAGGCACACTGCACTGGGGCTGTCAAACACAGCTCACTCACACAGTTCTGCCAAGGGACTGCAGGGACTGACCAGCCCGGAACTGGGGGATGGCACTCCTTCAAAATGACTCAGAAATGTTACTAAGTGGTATAACATTTCAGTATCGTGGTGCTTAATAACAGTTTCATCTGCCTTAGATAAAAGAGTTTCTAAATGCAACAATTACTTCCTTTTAGAAAAGCATGTGGTCGAACAACTACATTTATTCACAGTATTCAAGGGGCATGAAAATAACTTCCTAAAACAGAAGTTACTCAAGGTTATGAAAGACTTGCAGAGCTTAAGCATTTCATAACACTCATGCTCGTTGCTTTCTTGCACGAGCATTTCAGTTTAAAAACGCACAAAAGTACAGCAAACTCCTCATATGGACACGGCTGCAGTCAATTCACACAGGAACCTGGGCAGAACGTGCCAGACCTGCCCCGAGCAGCACTGTCCCTGCGGCACTTTGTCTGCAAACACCCAGGCACGGGGCACGGGCTGCTGGGCTCTCACACTGCCCTGCACAGGGGCACCACCACAACCCCTCAGGAACACTGCCCAGGAGCACACGAGCTGCAGGAAATGTAGGGGGCTGCCAGGCACCAACACCTCAAGAGCAAGTCACGCTTTAAAAAAAGCTCAACTTGCAGATCGTACAGAAACACTTGTCAGGGTGGAAACGCACCATACTCTTCCCCAAGCTAAGGCGTTAAATGCCAGAGCCGTAAATACAATTCATTAGACACAATAGTCA
The DNA here is from genome assembly GCA_013399695.1 of Formicarius rufipectus. NCBI lineage: Eukaryota > Metazoa > Chordata > Aves > Passeriformes > Formicariidae > Formicarius > Formicarius rufipectus. The sequence continues at coordinate 134,381 of VXAU01002668.1, read as the reverse complement.
GAAGTGTGATCCTCTGAGTTATAGTTCCCAGTTTAATGTGCACTCAGTGAGATCAGAAGTTACCTGACCCCACACTGGGGCTTCTTTGGGCTCCACCAGCTCAAGGACCTCTTTGCCCAGAGTCACTCACATTTCTGACCCATCTTTTCTCTACATCGGGCTGGTGTTATCCAGCCTTTGCTTCCCTCCTAACCCTATCCCGGAGCTGATGGTCCAAGCTACACAGAAACCTAAACATTACTTCGATGTTTTGGAAGCAACTAACTACACAAATCATCCGAGAATGAGGTCGCTTTTGTTTTAAATCAGAATGCATTTTTTAAGTGCAGCTCTAATAAGCGGCAGCTTCTACTGCTACAGAGGAAGAGCAGCTGACCCACTGTTAAGATGCCTCTTCCTTGTGCACCTCACTCTTTGTATACAGAATTTCAGAATAAAACTCTCTGTCAAGGTCTAGAAGCAAGGTAGGTCTTTCTGAAATGCAATTTTGAGCACAGGATGATTGCTGTTGAAAAGTGTGCAAGTTAATTTAACAAAACAGTGCATCAACTTTCATCAGAAGTCACAGACTCCTCCTCTACTACTCCTGTTACAAGAAAAACACAACCTCTTAAATTTCTACTCCTTGTCTTCTTATCTCAAGACGACGATTAAATCACTGGGGAGCCTCATCAACAGAGGATATTACCAGAGGGATGAGAAGCAATGAAGGGAGCTTTCCAAACATTAATACCATAGGAACTCGTTTAGTGCATCTATTACTATTACACTGATTCATAATGGGAGGAAAAAACCACAGTATGCTTTATATAGAAACAAAATTTCTTCTGAAAGCAGAATTTTAAACCGTTCACCATCTTAGAACTCCAACAAGGAATTTGGAGTTTACCCACAGTAGGACATCAGCCCATGGCCAGATGGTAGCTGAGAGACACCATGAAAGAAATCAAAACCTATTCTCATTTCTGTGGGAAAACAACCACAGTCATTTCTTTAGCTGTTCACAGAACCAAAAAAAAGCAAAGAGTTATCTCATCATTCTTCCATGGCAAATGTCAGGACAAAAATATCACCACACCGCAATGCAGACCCACAACCTTTAAAGGCAAATCTTTCTGAAGGGAAATCAGGAGTTCCAGAGACAATGAAGAGACCAAGAGGTTCTCTAAGCATATTTGTGCACTACAATTTTGATCCTTCTGATATGAAATAGAACAGTCTTTTTCTAGGGCCAAATGCCAAAGATCCCCAGTATCTGCTGTCACACTCCACATCTTCCAGACAGGCAGCTACAAACACCACTGAGAATCAAAGCTCAACATATGACACACACAAATCACGAGGATTTCTTACATAAAGGCTCATTTACTGTCTGGAAAGTACGAAAGAATAAGAGATGGATGATGCAGTGAATCCCAGAACGACAGTAAATTACCAATGCAATCCTAGGGTGCAGGAGGAGAGGGGTCTCCAGATAAGCCCTGAACAGTGACATGCCATCATGCACATGGGTTGGACACACCTGAAGGTCCACTCCTGCTGAGAAACACCCCCCTCAGTCAGCTGGTGGTGCAGGGAGGGCTGGTCCACCCCAAGAGCAGAGCCCAGATCACTGTCCTGTCTTGGGGAGCAACACCAAGGCCAAGGCTGAGGGCAAAGCTGCTTCAAATGCACAAGGGAGTGAGGGTAGGGATGGAAGGGGCAATGTTTGCATGAGTATCTATAAATTCTCTAGAACTAAGTTCACAACAGAAACAAGGAAGGTTTCTGTTCCTCCAAAGTGCAGAAAACGTGGACAACAGCCAACTTGAAGGTGAAACTATCACCTGTGGATTAAACAGGGCAGATGCAGGGCTGCCTGAGGCCCAATGCTGCCCTAGAGGGCTGGGACATGTCCTGCAGTGCTCTCCTCTCACCAGGGCTTCACATCCAGCACCCAGAGCCTGAGTGCTGGGATCCCACTGTGCACAGAATGTCCCCTGGTACACACAGACTAATCCCCTGCAGCTTGGTTAACTCCCCACTTGCACAAAACCAAATTCTCCAGCCACCAGTGCAAAAGCCCTCTCAGTCTGTGCACAAGGATGCTATGGCCAGCTGGTAACTCCTCTGCTCTCCAGTATGCCAGCTGCCTGCAGGGCACCCACACCTGCCCTGAGGTGTGACACATCAGGCATGGCTGGGAGCTCGGGGGAGCCCTCCAATCCTCCCCTGCACAGCTGAGCAGAACGAGATGCTGAGCTGAAGGCACCAGGAGGCAGCAATAATTAAATGAGAGATAACAGAATAGCTTTTAACCAGTGAGCAATTAGCTTACTCCTTGGAACACAAATGTTATCACTCTAATTTTCCAGTATAATTAACAGTGAGAATTCTCAGTAGTCTTATTAGCCATGTAGGCCTGTATTCCTGGCTTTTAAATTCTGTTTTCTTCATGGGAATACAACCTGAGAGCAAAGGGGTTTACTGCAGTCCTGGCCTCAGCAACCAACTTCTGAACCTGGAAACGTACAGTGACAACCACAGAACAACTTTTTCCACAGTTCAGCTACTCTCCACCAATGAAAATGGAACTTCTTATTCCCAAAATTGTGAACATATGAACTGTTATTCCCACCAGATTTCACTTAGCTCAAAATCCTGCCTGGCCTGACAGGCAGTATCATATGCCACAGAGAGCAGGAGGAGAGCAGCCTGCAGTGACACTTCCCAGTGCTCTGCTCAGCACTCAGCCTGGAGACCTCCCAGGCAGCAGCATTATCTTCTTTAAAAGGAATCCCTGAAGGATTTTTGCAGCATTTAGAAAAAAAAACACTTGAAGAGAACGGTGTCTGGGGCTGTCTGAGCCACAGAAGCCATCACTAACTACCACAGATGCCATCCATCCTCTTTCCAGCTAGCACAGGCTACAGGTTTTCTGCCTCTTGCTAATTCCACCAGGAGGTTACTCTGGGATGCTGCTGCTCCAGTTTAAACCATTCCCAAGCACCACCAATGCAAGAACTGGCCAGGCACACTTTTCACATCAACTGGCCCAGCTGGTAGGGGTGATAAATGTTACTTTAAACCAAGTGCCTGTGCAAACCTGGCAGGATCCAAGTGAGAACCAAGGGGGCTCCCACCAGGAGATACAGCACCCAGGAAAACTGAGCAGCAGGGAACAGGCAGTCATGACTCACCATGGGAATTCCACTGGGAAATACGTCTACATCCAACTTTAATGACAGTGAGATCCATGAAGGTGCAGAATTACAACAATCAAGGAAAAATACTAATGCATTTAGAAAAGCTGAAGAGAAAATTAAAATGAGAGGAAAAGAAAAAATGAAAAAAAAAGGCAGCCAATCTCATCTTAAGTGAAACTATTCCCAGCAAAGAGTAGGTACCTGACAATCTCTTCTAGACATCAGCAATGAGCCCCTCCTGATTCCTCACATAGTAAACACCTTTATTCAACAAGAACATTCAGGAAAAGGAGAGGCTGTCCTTAGGAAATTCAAGAGAATGGGGGGAAAATACTGTAATAAAAGAAATCATTTGAGGATATTCACAGCAAAGTTCCAGAGATATCCATTTGATTATTGTCTCTGTGGGAAGTATTAAAGTCATCAAAAGCATGAGAAACAAATCCATGCCAGCAAGTACGGAGAATAAACGCTAAAGAGCATTTGTGGCTCTCCAAGAGCAGCTGTCTACTCTCTCACACCTTCCACAGGGCAAGGTACTGCTCCATCTGAACGGCAGAAAGTCAGCAAGTCAGCTGACACAGCCTCCCCACAGGAAAAGCATTCCTTTGGTTAGCATACAAGTGTACTGGCTTCTCCTTGACTCTCATTTCCAGTTCAGACTCTCATTAAAACACAGCAAACAAAACTTTAAGCCCTCCCTCCTCGTTTCCCACCTGTGCAGTGACACCCATGGGTGACGCGGTCCAACACTCACCATCCTCCTTCAGACTGCTGCTTCCAAAGAAGCTGCATCCCCAGTTACAGCAGCTGTTTCCTCACAGACACCAATAAACACACACACAACCATTTCACCAGAACAGTACGAGGCAGCAGAGCTCCTTCCTGAGCTCACCTGCCAGATCAGTTCCACACAAAGCTGTTCCCACGGGCCCTGCTCCTCAGTGTTCCTCACCCTCCTGTTGCTGCCCACTGGCAGGCAGATCCAAGCACTGAGAACTGTTGAGCCTGGCCACAAAGACCAGGAAGAAGCTCTAAATCATATGGTTTTCTCAGTCTGCATATCCAGCCTAAACAAAACCAGAATGCTGTTCAACCTTTCCTGGAGGTCAAGGCAAGAGAGCCAAAACAAGGCTCAGAAACAGGCTGCATATACTGCACATGAAACATTACCAGAACCCATTACGTGGGTGCCCCTGTAAGGACACTTTAGGGCATATTCTTGTTGAAATGTTAACAAATGAGTTATTTATTGCCCCCTTTAGCAACACTTAAATTACTCCACATGCCTAAAATGTCATACTGCTTTCCCTCTTGTAACAACTCCTTTATTTGAATCAATAAAGAGACATCTACAACAAAGTAATAGAGCCCTACACCTGTTTTTCTATTTTCAGTGACAAGGTTTTTTTCTCCATTCCCTTTTACTTCCACTTTTTACAGTCCAATATGGGCATCTGGAAGCAGAGCCATCCAAGCCACGATGCCCAAGGGTTATCCTTCACACACAGCACCACTGGCCAGTTTGTGCAAAGCCCTTCAATCCAAGATTAGAACAAACTGTGATAGTTGTCTTGAGCTGATACTTTTGCCTGCCAATCAAGTATGTATTTCAAGATGCTAAATGAAGCCCACGCATTGTAATCTTTCCTGTAACATTCTTTTTGCTTGCACATTTAGAGCCCTTTTATCTTAATCAATACTGTTTGGGGTTTTTTTGGTGTGCAACAAAGGTAGTTCCTCCTTTTTATCTTTTTTTTTTAAGACACAGAATTCTACACAACGGACTTTGATACATTTCAGTTCCTACACAGTATTTTTGCAAAAATATTGTTAAATATTATAATTAAAAGAATTATACTTGACAAAAAAAACAACTTCAGTACACTGTGGAATGTGCTCCCTGTTCTTCCTTTTCCAGCACTGCTCAGTTTCCCATTGGTTTGCAAATCTCAGTAGGCTTCTCCACCAGTCATCACCAGGAATTAGATGGAGCTGTTTTTGAGTACAACTGTGCAGAAACTCAATCTGTTGAGGTGGTGCACAGGCTTCCACCCTACTCATTTAATTTCTCAGTACCTTCTGACCCTCTGGACTCATCCACACAGCAGGAACCACACGCTTTAGCTCAGGTCACTCTTAATGAAAGGGCACAAAATACGACTCAGTTAACCTGAAGACACTGCTCTGCCCTTACAACGTACTGGGAGCAGCAATGTCCAAAGCCAGGAGCACTCCAGCACACTGTACTTTCCCATTTATCTTTCAGTGCATGACTTAAAAACTTACGAGGTCTACCCCATGTATCTTTGGGATTTGTTACAAGCAAGTCAGAGTTTAACAATAAAGGATTCACTCACAATCAGTAATGGCTCATTTTAATGACTGGTTTTTAAGATGACTTGCTACAGTTATTAGCATACTATAGAAAGGATCAGCAGTAGGAACTAAAAAAAAAATCCCGAGGGCAGATTATTTCAGTGTTATTAGGCAGCACCACTCCAGGATTTCTACCACACGGCCAGTTTTTCACAGTTCACAGACAGGTAGATGTTGCACGGTGATGACAGATCCTTTGGCTCTAGTCCTGAACACACACAATGCAAACACTGCTACTCCCTGTTGTTTGACTACTGAAGTACCACACTCACTGCTACCACTTGCTGACCACAGACTCTACTCTGAGGAGACAAAAACAAAGTCCTTCCAAGTCCTGGATTTTACTGGGCATTCATATAAAATGACCACACAGTCCCCTAGAAACTGGTGGCACTGCTTAAGTGAGGATACTTTCAATGTGTTCCACAGGAAACCTGTGTGTGCAAGCTTTGCCTTGTGCCAACCAGTGGTGGGTTTAAGTGCTGGAGGTATATATATGAAACATTAAAACGTTTCTGCCCCAACAGTTCTCAAAGAACTCATCCATCTTAAGTTAAAACCATTTGAAGCACTCTCTAAGAAACTACCTAAAACATTATTTCAAACTGCCATTTTCGTAAAAACACCTATTTTCAAATATCCTGAAAAACGCATTCGTTGATCTGAAAAGCACCAATACTGCAGTGACTCTCCAGGAGGCTCAGAGGAAGGCAAACCCCGGCCCCGCACTGGGGTGTCGCCAGCCGTGCCCTGCGGCCCCACGGGAGGCACAGACGGACCCGCCCGACCCACCCCAACCCGGCTGCACTGCGGGGCTCACACACGCGCTCCGCTGTTCGCTGGGGCTCCGAAGGGCTTCCTCAGGGCTTCTTTCCGTTCGCTCGTAGCACTGGACAGAACCCCAGCCTGTTAAGGCAGCGGGGAAGCGAGTGCTGTGTGAGTTGCGAGTGCAGCGCTGGGATACCCAGGGCACCTGGGGGAGCCCGGCCCGGGCAGGGTCCGGAGCTGCTCCGGGTACGGCGCTGGGCAGTGCGGGCAGGTTCGGCACCGCCTGTGCCCTCGCCGGCCGCGGCTCCTCACCCGCTGCCCGCCAGCACACCCGGCCGAGGCGGAGCGTGTTCCTGCAGCCTCCGACCTGCCCCTGCACCGTGGACCTGTCCCCGCACCTCGGACCGGCCCCCAGGCCTGTCCCCGCACCCCTGACCTGCCCGCACTCACCACCTCTGCCGCCTTCATGCCGCCCAGGGCGCTGCGCAGGTACTCGCGGTCGCAGCGGAGGCCGCGCAGCCCCCGGCGGTGGCTGACGGGCTCCGTGGTGGGCTGGTAGGGGCTGCTGGCAGCCGAGATCATGGAGGCGCTGGACGCCTCTCCGTCGAAGCCCTCCAGGTCCTCGCCGCTCCTCATGGTGCCGGGGCCGGGCCGCGCTCAGCTACGGCCGCGGGCGCTGCATGGCCGGGCCGGGCCCGCCTCANGGGAGGAGCGGGGCCCGGGGGTGTCCCGGAGCGGTGCCCGGAGCACAGCGGTGCCCCGGAGCGGGGGCTCAGGGGTGTCCCCGGGGGTACTCGGAGCGGAGCGGGGTCCCCGGGGGGGATCCCGGAGCGGTGCCCGGAGCGCTGTGACGGCCCCGGGCGCGCAGCTCTGCCCGGTGCCGCTGCTGATGCTGATCCCGATCCCGCTCCCGGCGCCGCGGCCGCTCCGCCCCCCGCGCTCGGCGGAAAGGGCGGGCAGAGCCAAGCGGGGCGGGCGGGGCACGGACAGGGAGTGGGACTGGGACAGGGCATGGACAGCACCTGGGCCGGGACTGGGCACCACTACAGGGACAGGGGCCGCGGCGGACAGCACTGCCCACACACCCGTAATGCCCCTGCGGCTCGGCCTGGGCACAGCGCTGAGCTGCCCTCTCTGCCCTGAGCAGCGCGCACTGCCCAAGCATAGCCCTGAGTCCCAGTCCTGGCCCCTGTTCCAGCCCCAATTCCAGTCCCAGTCCCATCCCTGAGCCCCAGTCCCATTCCCAATTCCAGCCCCAGTCCCAATTCCAGCTCCAGTCCAAATTCCAACCCCATCTCCAGTCCCAGTTCCAGCCCCAGTCCCAGTCCCATCCCTGAGCCCCAGCCCCAATTCCAGCGCCAGCCCCAATTCCAGTCCCAGTCCCAGCCCCAGCCCTGGGCTGCACTGCCCCGCTCTGACACGGACACTGCACCCTCAGCACTTCCAAGAGCAGAAACCTCCGGGAAACTCTTCCACCAGTGTTGCCATTATGCTTTCTCTGTTTCTAAATAGTGACATTTCCCAAGTAAACGATTAGTTTCTCCTGGCTCGGAGCCACTTTTTGGAGGCACGTTTTCTCTCTTGCTGTGTCACCACAAGTAAGCAGAAATTGCGACATACCCTGGCAAATGCAGGTGGGTGAAATGCAGCTGTGCCACAGACTCGGCTGAACTCCCAGTGCTCAGTGTTCCCTGCTGTCCCCTGCCGTCTGTGTCAGCCTCGGCCCTACTCCTGGCCTTGTCCCTCACAGTCGACTCTGTTTTCTCTTCCCCATGACAGGACTTAACATGTATTGACTCTCGGAGCACCGTCCTCTGCCCTCCCACTCTGCCTTCCTGCTGTGGTTCTGTTTTCCATAAGCACTTGGATTATTAGCCTGGGGATTTTCTTGCCGGTATGTTTTACTTCATCTCTCCCTTTCGGTTCTCCTGAAGCTCCTTTAATCCTTCTTTTCACGGGTTCTGCCCCATACACGTAATTTTTAATTTCAAGATATTTTTCTTCTTTCCTTTGGCCTCTGTATAAAATGCCCTTGAGAAGTGAGGACAAGGAGACAGGCTGGGAGAGCACACTGGGGGGAATGCTGGAGGTGTTCACCAGGTCCCTTCACTGCTACACCCTGGGGCTGGCAGAGGCCAATATTGTCAAGCAAGAGTCAGGAGACATGCATGATAAAAGGAAACCGTTGCCCTTTGGTGCAGAAAGGATAAAATAGACCATGAGCAAGGTATGGAGAAGGAGGGGTAGACACATGAAACCAGCCTAACAGTGTGAAATCATAAACCTAAGGGGAAAATCCTGCATTGGCATGGGGCTGGCCATGATGGACTAACAGGTTTTACAGTCTCTTATTTTAGGTCTTGTACAACTCTGGCAAAGTCCGAAGTCCCACAAAGCTCCTTTTCCTGCAGGAAGGATCAGGGAAAGGTGGGAGCCATTTAAAAGAGCATCTCTGTATTGTAATTTAGGCTGTTTCAGGAACGCAGGTTTATATCTATTTCCTATAGAGACCCTTAGCATTTGTTTTGAAGGGCAGTTGTGGCTCTTCTAGAAAACTATCCTGAGCAAAAGGAGGAAAAGAGTTTTGAAACATCCAGTGAATATTTTCTGATCTTCTGCAGCTCTAACCACAACACTTCAGTATATTGAAAGGGACTCAGAAGGCGGTGTTGCAAGAGGCAAGTGAAGGACAAAGGGAGAGAGGGTTGAGTGATTTAAACAAAAGGCAAAGTGATAAGATATCTCCGCTCTGGGTTTGGCTCTGCCGCTCCCTCCTGAGTGCCCTTCAGCAAACCTAATGGCTCGGTCTTCCTTCGCTCGTTTTCTTCCTTCTTATGACGTGGAGGAGGCGAAGTTCAGTTGCATTTACAGCGCCCGGCGCAGACACCGCTCCTCGGGGAGCGCAGTGCCCGGGCAGGGCTGTGCCCCGCCGAGGTGCTGCCCGAGCCACCGCGGCGTGTCCAGCGCCAGGAAGGGCACGGGGGACACATCCCCACCGGGGGCACAGCCACGCCCCCCGAGAGCGCACAGCCACACTGGGGGCACGGCCAGGACCCCCGAGAGGGCACAGCCACACTGGGGGCACGGCCAGGACCCCCGAGAGGGCACAGCCACGACCCCCGAGAGCGCACAGCCACACTGGGGGCACGGCCAGGACCCCCGAGAGGGCACAGCCACACTGGGGGCACGGCCACGACCCCCGAGAGGGCACAGCCGCGACCTCCGAAAGGGCACAGCCCCTCCGAAAGGGCACAGCCCCACCGAGGGGCACAGCCACGACTCCCGAGAGGGCTCAGCTACACTGAGGGCACAGCCACACCGGGGGCACAGCCCCATCCTCACCCCTGCTCCCGAGGGTGCCTGGGCACACCTGACACGGCCTCGGCAGGTGCTGCCAGCGTTAACAAAGGAATCCTTCACACACAGTCTTGCCTGATAGGGCACCTTTTCAGCTCCACAGCACTCCCAGGGGAAAAAATGCCTGCGTTTCGTATGTAAATAAAAGTAGTGATGCAGTGGGAAGGTCGCTGCGTTCAGCCGAGGCAGATCCGATCGCTCGCAGAGCACTTTGGAGTGGCCGAGCTCTCCACGCGCATTCCATCGGGTGCCTGCACAAAGGGAGGTGGGGAACGCGGTCGGGGATCAGCACTCGGGACACCCCCGGAGCTGATCAGGTCATGGAATCCCTCACAGAGGACTTCACATCCAGCTAAAATATGGCTAAAGGGTGAAACCACGGCAGAAGCAGCACAGAGGGGAACTCCGAGGAGGCTGTTCATAGGCACGGTGGGTAAACGAGCCCAGACCTGGGTTTTTACAGAAGGCTTTCCCCATCAGAAGAAATCTCCAGGACAGTGGAGAGAAATTAAAACCAAGTGATGATTTAGTTGTAAAAAGCAGTGGAAAGAGAGCCTCAAATATTCTCACGGATCAAACCCAATAAAGTGACCCTGAACTCTCAACTTTCATCCCAGCTATTCCTACAGCCTCTAATAAACTTCTGAACTACTTGTGTGTTCATTTCATTAAGCACTTTTAAGTGCTATTTCCAAGATAAAACTGTGTGATTCTATTCCAGCTGAATAAGAACATCAACTTAAAACCAGACTTTTAAAGCTGCATTTATGTAGTTTTAACACACTTAAAAGTATTTTAATGCTTATACATAAAATTTTGTAGATCTGAGTGGTGCTTATTAGGAACGGTGTTTAAACGTAGTTAAGAGTGTAAAAGCCATTAGAATCCTAACAGGAAAGTTCCATCTGTGCAAGTACCTGACAAGGTTCTTTAAAGAATCTGAGAGGTTCTTTAAGAAACTGCTGGGGTATTTCCACATGACCTACCAAAGGGAAGGAGCTCTGGTGTGCTGCCAAATTCCAAGAGAGCTGAGCAGTGATTAGAGTTTAACTCTGGCATCACAGAGGAGGCTTTTTTCCCCCTCAAATTTCTCAATGTAAAAAATGCTGAAGCTTTTTCTCAGCTTTTCAGTTGGGGAAAAATAAAAAACCCAAATCCCACCCTAAAAAGCTAATAAAGACCTTGCTTTAGGAAAACATCTGGCCGCTCTGAGTGCCTCAGTGCAGTGAATTGTCCCTTCCCACAGGCTGGAAGAGTGGCACGAACTTTGGGTCTGTGGCCATGAGAAGTGGGCAAATCATTTTGCTGAGTCAGAGTTAGGAATTAACACCACAAGAACAAGCTGCAAGCTGTGCCATGGGCTTCCAGCAGAAGGGAAGCTGTGGGGAGTGGTGGGGAGCCAAGCAGTGAGCCCTCCCCAGCTGGTGTGAGGGTTCCTGTGTCAGCACCTGCAGCCTCCTGCTCCTGAAGGCACCTCAGGGAGCCCTGGAATGTCCAGCCAGGAGTCAAAGCACAGTCCTACAACTGAAGGGAGTGTGGGAGAGCCAGAGAGGGGAACACAAAGAGACCCAAGTGAAGGGCAACCAACTTGTAGGAGATTCTTGCACTGAACATCCATGCCAGCCCTCCGGCTGATGGCAAAGACCAGGGGCACGCCCTGACACAGCTCAGAGAGGGGCTCCCAGGGCTTTTCCTCAGCTTAAAGAAGTGCAGCTGCAGTAACCAGGGTTGTCAGTGAGTGCTGTTGCTCCCCTCAGTTCTGGGACATTGGCCTGTCATCACCTCCACCTGCTCTGCAGCCCTTCTGCTTGGAAAGCAAGCAGAGCAGCCCTGCTGGGGGGGACTGAGACACTCCTGTGCCAGATGTTCCAGCCCCAGCTGCGCCAGGGACCATGGGCAGAGGTGGCTGAACTCCTCCAGGACCACCCCTTTGAGGAGACAGGCAACAGTGTCGCTCCTGGAATGGCACCACCACTCTTGGGAAACAAAATTTCCCCTCCAAAAACAAACTAAAAAGGGAACAATCCCCCCTCAAACACAAAACCAAGCAAGGCAATGCTGCCAGTCCAAGCAGTGAGCCCCTTGCCTTGCACACATGACCATGACTTCATGTGCTTTTAACAATGAGCCATTCACACAGCAATTTTAATTTTTTACTCCAGGACTAGAGACTGAGATCTCATTCTGTATCATCTACTGGCCCAGTTTGTTGGGTTTTTTTGCCCTCTGCCTTCATCACTGACTTTTTTCACCTCCACCAACTTCTAAGGGTATGTGCAATCTGCAAGGGCCAGAGAGGGGTCACCTGGCAGCCACAGCCGGGCTGCAGACACCGTGCAGAGCAGCAAGGTGGAATGAGTTTCTAGGAGAAAGAGAGGCAAAACCCCAGATTCTTAAGAAAAGTGCGAGCAGACCTTTAATGGTGCTGGGAACCAGCCAAGACCGAGTTATATTTCTTTTGAAAGAATCCTGTATAATGAAGTACACTGAAAAAATATGCAGGGAGACTGACAGCAGTGTTTATTTTATTCATGGCACTACATTTATTCAGGGAACAGAGGGGGAGGAAAAAAGCTCTGAACTGAGAAAAAAGGAGGTGGTCTTCCAATAACACCACAAAAACACACATGCCTAGAGCAGAAGGCCAGGAAATCCCTTCCCTCTGCACGAGCAGGGGCTGCTGTCCCTGCAACCTCCAGGAGTTCTATAGCAGGAGGTGGAGCACACGCTACAACAGGCCTTTGCAGGGAAAGATCTTTAATTTTTGAGGAGGTGAGAAGCTGGAGGGGAGGACAAAAAAATGGAACAAACCATGTTTTATAAGCAAAGTTTTAAAGATCCCTTAGCAGGCCTTAAAAAAAAAGATGAAGCACACTCATTGCATTCTTTCTTTGCACGGCCGAGATGGGCCAGCAAAAACAACTGAGCTCAGGTGCTGGAGTCCTGTGTGTGCTGCCCCCAGCCCAGCAGTGCCCTGCACTTCTGCTGGGACCTGCACCTGGTAGAAAAGCCCAGTTTTTCATTATCCTCCTGAATTTACTTGCAGCTGCCCTGCAGTTCATTGCTAACACCAGCCAACATAACAGCGATTCAAAGAATATTCCCTTTTCAACAGCACTTAATTTCTCTGTAAGACAGGACTTTGTATTCAGCTAATTTGGCTCATGCCCTCACTGAGTAGTTTTAGTTACATGGAGCTTTTACATGCAAGGGGAAGTTTTGGCTTCCTTCTTTCTTTCCAGTAATTTCAAGCCTTCCATCCCTGGCTCTAAAGCCAAGGCAGGCATATGGTCTCATACCCAGCAGAACTAATAAATCCTCATTCCTTGCACACATCTGTCTTCCCACCTTCGCCAGCTCCCTCTGAGCCCCCTCCCCAGTCCCCTCCCAAGGGTCCCTTCCACAGGCAGCAGGATTAGCTCCTATTTATGTCCTCCTTGAGCAGAGGAAGCAAAGCCTGTGCCAGGTTCCCGGTGTGCAGCCCACGGCTCTGCCTTTGGCCTGTCCCACTCAGGAACCAGCCAAACTTCCTTGGCAGTCCCCACCTGGAGCAGAGGAAATCTTTGCATTTATCATCTCCACCAAGTCACTAATTTTCATGCAGCTGGGATTAACTCAGCTGTCTGGGAGATCTTTCTTGTCACTGAAGTTGACCAAAAGACTGAGGCTATTTCTGAGGAGGGGGTAGAGCAGGACAGAGCACAGATGCAAAAGCAATGGAAACCCAGCAAAAAATGCTTCAAATATGACAGCATTCTCTTAATATTTGTGCTGTACTTCTGTGCAGCTGAAAGGTGACTTGGAGAGATTCTGAAGGCTTTTGCTAAAGCTGTAAGTATTTCAGAGCCTGCCAGTTCCTTTGGCAGTTTCTCAGCCCAGCAAGTCAGCACTGCAAGATACAGGTCAGAACCTCCAATCCAGTTGTTAAACAATGCTAATTATAGTCTCCTCCTGACAATCCCATATTGTCTGGGGCATGTGTGCTTGCCCAAGAAAATAAACCTGTGTGCAACAACTCAGGTTTACAACAGCAACACACCTCTGTGTGAACTCAATAGCCCTTATCTCTCCCATGGATCAAAGGCTGATATTCCACTTGCTTGTGTCCAAACCAACCCGTTACCACAGGAGCTACCAATTCCTCCCAAAGCACAAGCCCAGCTGGTAACAGCTCTACCACATCCTTACTCACCTGAGCTGCACAGACCCAGTTCTGGGTCAGGCTGGAAGTGCCAGAGGTCTCCCCTAAGGCTTCTTGTTTTTCTTTTGGATTCAAGAGGTTTTCTTGTCACTGACTGATCTTTCATAAAATGGAATTTTTTCCTACTAAACTCTTTCAGAACATCTGAAAATTTTGAACACCTCCACTTTCTAATAAGTCCCAAAACATCCCCAGTATGCCAGGTCCTTCCTGGATAAGGGCTTTCCCTCTCTGGAAAAGAGGTTTGAATTGACTGGGGCCAGACAGGAGCTGCAGGCTGTGCCACAGCCCCAGATCTGCCCCCAACCCCTCCTCCTGAGGCCAGAACAACCCTGAGCAGGTGTGGTCTCAGCATCCACGATCCCTCCAGCTGTGACCCCTCTGTTCTGCCAGTTCACTCAATTCCCAGCTGTCATTCCAGTCCCCTCTGAAAGGAGTCCCTGGATCTGGAATGCTGTCAGACTGGTAAGGTGAGTGCCAGGCACCTGCAATCACAGGTTTCCTTCCCTCAAGAACTTCCATATTTTACTGCACATTCTTGCAAATACTCATGCAAGACTATTCTCAGCATTTCCCAGTTGCAACCCCCTTCCTGGCATATTTTGAGGGTATTTGTTGTTTTAAGCATTTGACAACACTGAGACAAAGATGACACTTTTACATGTGCCATAAAGCTGCACTGGGTGTTACATCCAAACAAGTACCAACAGTTTGAGCAGGGAATGTTCTTAAACCTCAAATGCTTTGCAGAGGCAGCTTGTGCTGCTAATTCAGCCTTCTTGGGGACAGATACAACTCTGCTTTCTGTGCTGGACGTTCCTACTCCAGCTTTTGTTCTGAAAGACAAACCAGTGTCAATTCACAAAACATGAAATTAGGAAGGAAAACAGCTTAACTCAGTTTGACAAAATTCCTAGAGCTGAGTGAAAATGCTTTACTTTGGGAAAAATTCAGCAGCTCCCTCTGAAAGACTCTGCTGGAAACAATGACTTGCCCAACAGGGCAGTCTGGGGAAGCTCACAAGGAAGGCTCCAGCAGCTCCCAAAGGCACCGACCCCACGCCTGAGACCTTCTGGCTTGGAATGGACTGAAGGTTCCCGGAGTGACAGCCTCAGAATCGGCTGCAGGGAAAGGGCAGTGAAGTCCTTTGCTTCAGGTGAAGAGTTACAGCTCGAAGTGTCGATTCAGCCACACGAAGTCTGCGAGGAAAGGCAACAGAGCACAGAAATGGTGTCCCTCGGTCCTGCTGCACCCTCCCTGAGGGGCTCTGTGCTTGGGATCCCCAGCACAGAGTGGGGATCACAGCAGTGCTGCCCCTCAACTCAGCACAGGTCCCCAGCTCACCCACGGGCATCCACCCCCTGGCAGGCTCAGCACCAGGCTCGTGCTGCTGCCCTTGGCACCACCCATGTCCACCGTGCCAGTGCCATCACCAGGACCAGGAATGTCCATGGTGCCAACACCACCACCAATGTCCACAGTGCCAATACCAGGACCAGGAATGTCCACAGTGCCAATACCAGAACCAGGACTGTCCCTGGTGCCAGCAACACCACCAATGTCTGCAGTGCCAATACCAGAACTAGGAACATCCCTGGTGCCAACACCAGGACCAGGAATGTCCACAGTGCCAATACCACCACCAATGTCCACAGTGACAACACCAGAACCAGGAATGTCCATGGTGCTGGCAACATTACCAGCTTTCTATTCTTTTAAAGCAGAATTAGGTGCCCTATTCAGATGGAGATGGACATGATGTCGAAGCACTGGGACAGCACATTTATACTACCTCCTGCAAAGAGCTCCATTTGAGAAAGTTCCCTCCCTTAAGCTTTGTTAACCATTTGCATTTCCTTGAAGTACACGTGCGAGTCAGGGCTTGCATCCTTGCCCTTCTCCAGAGCCAGGAATCACACCCTCACCTGCACCCCCTCCATGGCCTGCAGAAGTCTCAGGTGTTTGTGGAACCAGAGCTCTGGGGTGCCCCCAAAAGCAGAGGTTTGGACTGTTGGCTTTTGTAACTATTTGTGCTTGTGTGACCTTCTTCTCCCCACCTCCTGAGGGGAGCAGTGTCATTCATTGTGACAAAGGCTGGAGATCAGGCTGGAATTTTCATGCAATGCTTTCTTGAAGGGGAAACTGAATTCCAGCAAAAGAGCGCTTTTAGAATTAAACTGCCTCTATTCTATGGATACATTATTTATTTTTAAATTAAAAAGACTGAATAACAGGCACCACTTAGCTCTACACACAGGTCCAGACACGTGGAGTCTTGTTCAGGTCATCAGTGATAACCCACAGCTTCTCCTCTGCAGGTATTTGAACTGCAAAGGCTCAGAAACTGATTATTTTATTCAAGCAAAGGTTCTTACCTGAGAACTTCATTCTCTAACAAAGTCCTGAAGAGCCAAAGGGGTCAACACCCCCACTGAGAACAGTACAGATAGTAAAGCTTCCTCTTGCCAGAGTAGCTTAGAGCCTCCAGAACAATTTTTCCACACCAAAATCTTATTATCTCAATTATTTTTTTTTTGTTTAATTTGGGGACATTTTACTTTGAAGAAAACCTGAACTACAGTTGAAGATCAGCAAAGTAAATGTAAGAATTATAAAGAGTCTTCTTCTAATTCAATCCACTGTTACATCTTTCTGAAGTCACCTGCAGCTTCAGCATATCTGAAGGTTGAATCTCCATTTGGGTTTCTCCCAGAATAACATAATAGTTAATTCTCTTCATATACTAAAAAGATACTTCCTAAAGTCCATCTTAAAGGACTAAAATTAATTCTTCACATTAATGAATTAATTAAAACATTATGGCAACTCCAAGATTGTAATTGTTTCATGGCCTCATAAGGATTCCCTTCTGGAAAAATCCTATTTTAGAGACCAAAAGCTTAGTTGATCAGTATTTCAGGGGCAGGGTGACTGAACAAACAGTAATACCAAGAACTTCAGCCTATGCAGGGGAATGCAGAGACAACCAGCTGAAGCACCAATGAAGTAAACAAGCAGAATCCTAATGAAATGTCTACTCTTCCCATGCTTCTTGGGAGGCACTTGCTGAGGGAACACCCAGCTTGGCCATTGCAGAGAAGAGGCATTTTCAATACTCAAGCAATTAACTCCTTACATTTTTCATAACCTCGACTTGAATCCTCCAGATTCAGGACCAGTGCTCTGCTTGGGAACAGCACTCCCCAAAACCCAGTAGAAGGTTTACATCTGAGCCTGATAAAATCCAACTGCTTCCCCATGCCCAGAAAACCCATGACCTGGCACAGGACACCCCCTGAATTCCAGAGGGGACCCCAGAGTGACGCCTGCACTGGCCAGGGCTGGGACCAAACCCTGTGAAGGAAACTGCTGCTGAGGTGCACAAGGCCAACTTCCTTCTGTTCACAGAGCTCAGCCATCCTCTGCTCCTACAGAAACTGCTCCAGAAGGGAAGCTCAAAAACAACACCAAGGCACAGCATAAAGCAGTCTGGATTCATGTTTATTGAAGCCAGTAATTAAAGACGTCCTCGTTTTGCCAGCACTAGAAAGCAAGATTCCACATGACTGCATACTGCACCTGGTTAAAGCCATACAACTGGACTAAGTTGGTTCATATATTTGCAGTCCTAATTGTAAGTTGGAAAAAGAAAACCCAATAAACTTAGTATACAGGACAGTGAACTTTCATTTACAGCATGTATATTGGTAAGTTCACAATGTACAGAGCAGTCTCTTCCAACGTAGTTAAATTAAATAAAATATGAAATTCTGTTCCGTTTAAACAGTTGGGTTTTTTAAAAAATGCCAATAAAAAAAAGTGCAAACTTAAAATCAAGCAGCATAACCACAGCATTTTTATGGAGGGCCAATCTTTAAACTTTTCTATTTGCTTCAAGTTGAATGCTTTCATCTTTTGTTTCCATAGTTTAAACATGAACAGTAGATGCAGTCACTATAATGCATATAAATATAGGCATATAATAGTTTAAACAGTCTACCATACAAGTGTATCTGCAAATAAAATGAAGTTTCACTTGAAAATGTAAAGGCTGTTTGCATTTGGCCTTTGGTTCCACTGCTTGAAGACACCAGAATAACAGCTGTGCAGCTCACCAAAGTCCACAGACCTTGGCAACCACAGGATGCTACATTACTTACAACTCTCTTCCATAAACTAGGAGCATTCACTTGCAATCAGGAACTGGAAATCTGGTTCTGTTTTGTCTCTCTGCAAAGCTGGTAAGTTATACATTAACAGTTTTGATCCATTTTAGTATACTTAACATTTTTATAGATCTGGAAAGTACTTCAATTTTAAGTTTTAGCCATATTGCTAGAAAAGTGCTTCTCAGGTTAGATGACTTTAAAGGCAGTTTCAGACTGAGGTTTTCAAACTCTTTTCCGTTCCCGTGACACACCTTTTCCATTTTCCTGTCGAATTTTTGATGGTCTGGTCTCCAGTCTCAATTCTCAGTGTCAGGAGGACAGTGTGTAATCACTTGTGGTGTGGGAACTTGCAGCTGGCACCTGTTGCGCCAGCGAGGCCCTGCACACCCCCAGCAGCCAGCCACAGTCTGAGTCTAACTTATCTAGACAGCTGGATAACTTCAGGTCATACCGTTTAGTACAAAAGTAAAAAAAAAAAGAAAAATACAGCATTTGCAACAAAAAAAACTGGCACAAGTAACATACTCATGTTAATGTTTGTAAGAGGCAAGTAAATACTCTTAGCTTTCTAGGTGTTTAGACAGACTTACACGAACAGCCTCTTGATGCAACGCAGGAGTCAAGGTTAACATCCAGCACTGTATTAGTGGTCAGTCTAATTCTGTATATTTAAGTAACAATATATATTAGGGAAGCTATATCCAGACATTGGATTTAGTACAACAAGTTCATATCAATAAAAAGTAAACTCTGTATAAATCAAATTGTGGTTTTTCCCTTCAGCGTTAAGAGCACAGAATATGCTTGGTAGTTTAAATTTCTGGTAGTGTCTCCATGTAAAACAAGCATTCCGTGTACAAAATCAAAGTGCCACTGCAGTAACCAGAGCAGTTGTGTTTGCTTTGACAGAATGGTTATGTGACCATGGACAGAGCTCCATTACAGCAATGGGGACACCCACAACCCATCTTTCCAAATGAAATGCTACATTAAAGAAAATACAGACCAGCTTGTTCAGCATGTCCATCTGTACACATTCATCCTTTTTAGGTTACCTTCAGAACTGGAGTTGGCTGCACCTGCAGCACGTGTGGTTGGATCTAGGGCCTTGAAAGGTTTTTTTAAAAACCTCCATAGGTGTAAGGCAGGAATCAAATTTAGCTTGGTAGCTAATATTTAGTTACAAAAAAAAAAAGTAAAAAAATACCGAGAGTGTTCTGTAGCACATTTCATTATGGGAAAATGATCCATCACCCACCATTCTTCATAGGCTTGCCTCTTGGCATAAAAAAAAAGGCAGAAGCTATCAGAAAACAGGATTTAAAATTAAATACAAATTGCCAAACTACTGTTTTTAAAATAAAACCAAACAGTGACTGTTTGTACTACAGTGCACAATAAGTTCAAGCACCTTCTAAAGACACATCACACACTGTGCCAGGCACTTGGATCTAAACAGTTTAGTTCTCCCTTTGTCAGCTACACCAGAAAGGGCATCCACACTCTTAAGACTTCTTTAAAAACTAAAACAAGATTTATAACAAGAATAAATTCCCATTGTTCTTAGTGTTTGGCCTGGAATTTTCCAATGTAAAGTAGTCTTTTAAAAACAGTGACTATTTACCCCCTGTGAAACACAGGATTTAACAACATTGCTCCCCTCCACTCAATCCAACATTCTGGTTTCTTGCTGTCCCAAACCTGTTTCCCCCCTTTAAGGGCTCCATCCCTACCTAGGCTTCCTTCACCTAATTAGTGCTGTTACACCACCACCCCCACCACTCCAAGAATACAATGCATTTGCAAACATACAAGTAGCCAATTCCAGTAACTCTGAAAGAGGATTCCATTTCTCTTTCTTGCCATGTGTGCAGTCAGTAGTACTTTAAAAACAATTCTCCATTTGCTTCCTGTGTTCTTCACAACAGGAAATGCAGCTGCACCTGCTTTACCTCCAAACCAAAAGAATTGCCCTATATAAACTCTAAGTGGTTATCTTATACAGAGGGATTTTATATGCAAACTTCCTGAATGTGCACTTTTTACTGGGACAAGGCAATGATGGAGTAAGCTCATTTCCCCTGCCCCAAGAAAACTGATAGCATCTGCCATAGCAGAAAATTCCTGGTCTTATCAGATCACTATACATAGTTATTTGGTCATTTACAGATGCATTTGTAACGTGCTATCAAGCTTCATTCTCTGTTGGAGGAGAGTTTGTTGTTACCATGGGGTCTGGCTTCCGAGTGATCCTGTCCAGCTCCTCCTGAGCATTTGCCAAAACTGTCTTTTGTCCTAAAAAGAAAAAGGACATGGTTAAAGCAGTCAAATTTCAATTAAATGTTTTAACACTTCTTCATAGAAATCACTTTTATATGGCAATATATTACTTATTTCTATTATTTTGCCACCCCCCCTAGACCACAGAGCTCGGCACAATGCAGGGTATTGCTGGTGTAAAGGCTGATAATTACTTAGGTTCGATGCCCTTTAAAGAGATGAAATGCTGAATTATCCAGAGGCATAAAGCACAGACATATCTGTGATATGCTTTCCAGCAGCTATCATTATAGTAACAACCACACTTAGCATCTTCCATAAAAATCAATCATACCCAATTCTGTTATTAGCACTGACAGCAAGGACTTCATTTAAACCCAAGCTTTACCCACAAGGTATGTAGGACACCTGCTACAAAAAAATCACATTTGGCTGCACTTGTACTTGCTCAATTTTAATATTAAACAATTAACAGGAAGAACTCTTCTATCTGCAGAGAGTCTTTCCCTTAAAAAGGGAACTTGAATTGCGTATTTATGCAATACCTCAAAGCAGTCAGTTCAAAGGGCTTCCTCAATTGGAAACAGACACTGTGAAGCATTTCATGGAAAGGCATATCTTACATTTTTACATCAGATTCCAAACTTTTGAACAATTTCCTAACTGAACCATCAGCTTCCTTCTATGATTCTGAAAATTATAAACCCACAGACAAATTCATCACTAAAATTGGAACAATGTAACTTAATGCATGGAGCATGCAAGCATTTAAGATTAAAAAGCCATATTTTTAGACAAAAAGGAGATTATATAACCATGAACAGCTTCATTACACAGTCAAAGAATTTAGCAAGCATCTGTTTTCCACCTCAAATGTGCGTGAAATATTAGGTGGATTTTTTCCAGGGCACATGCTGAAAGCATTAAGAAGGTAAGATTTGACTGTTAGAGATTTAAGTGTTTTTCTCCAAAGTACAAAGACATAACCAAGTTAAAAGGTTAGCTTTAATCCCTAGGTAGGCTTTAGACTTAGCACTAGTCATAAGCCATAGCACTCTTAACAGCATCTACTCAAAGTAGGAGTATTTCAGCAAAATTTAAGAATTAGTAAACTTACTGTAACAGAACTTAAAACACAAAACACTTTCCTGGAGACTGGTACCTTGGAGTTAAAAGATCCTAAACCTTTAGACAATACAACCCACACAAAATTCTTGCTTAAACAAAAACTGGGAGGGTTTTTTATGCTGGATGAACTGGAACCTTAAGCCTCCAAAACAACACCAAGCAACTGTATCCTGAAATACCTCAGGCTGGGCAGGAGGAGCATTGCCAAGCTCTTCAGTGAGGTTTGGGATAACAATCCCCTCTTGTCCACCACTGAAGGTGAGCACCTTTCACATGGAAGGACTACAGGGAGCCAATCAAATGAGTCAGTGACAGTGTCTTTCAGTTTGCGACAGATCCGTGGAGGATGCTGAAGGCCTTGGGTAGTCAGAGGTGTCCTGTGCAGTTAAATGTATTCCCCCTGCTAGACCAGGGAGAAGGGAACCCCAGCTCCTTAGCTACTGCACAGGAACAGAGGGGCAAGGCAACCTCAGAATTTGCAGGAATCTTCTTGTCAATATATAAATGAAAACTCTTTAAATGTAGAAGTCCATGTGAAGCAAAATAATCCACCACAGAAACCACCAACTGAAGTTCTTTGAAATATCATGGTATAGACTTCAAAGAGAGAGAGAGAGCCCAGAAATATAAAGGCAAACAAAATTACACAGCATGAAAAAGAGACAGGACACTGCAGCACCTTCCCAACTGAGAGAGTTCTCTCAGGTAAGAATTAGAGTAGAATATTAGGCTGAGCAGTTTGCTGAGATACACAATGTCTCTCTCATCCTGTGACAGAATCACAACATTTCAACCTCAGGATATTCAGAACTCTGAGAGAAACAGATGGTCTCTTTAAAGGTAAATATTTTTGTCATCAACACTCTGAAAATGTAGGGCTCTTTAAACAGTTTAGACATTTTAAATGCCTCCAAAGACACTTTCAGCACATTTACTCACCCAGAGGGTGCTGCTGTAAATAAGATTTTCTCCAAGTTATTTTTCTCAGCTCCTCCACAAGAGAACAAGTAATGACCAGGTACCTCACAAACTCAGCGAGAGCTTTTCCCACACCAGCATCAGGAGCCCTTACCTTCTCAGGGAGGGTTACTCTGACACTGGTTGCACCCAAGGGATGAGCACAGCAGCTGCCAGGGAAGAGGCACGCTCGGCAGTGCGCCTCTGCTGTTCCCAGAGACAGGGAATGAGCTGCCAACGAGATGCAGCCAAGAAAACCAACTCAGACCTTGAAATCACTCAGGAGAAGTCCTTCCACCCAAGAAAGAGAACTGCTGCACCAATTCTGTATCTGCAATGGGGAGTATCTGGAGTGCTGCATACAACACTCTCATCACTCATGTTCAAGAAAAGATGAGCCACCGATGGGAATTAATGAAGAAGAAACTAGTAAGGAAAACAGAGCTCAGCCTCTGGCAGAAGACTAAGTTGTCTAATTTAGTCTAACAAAACCAAGGAGGTTAAGAAAGGATGTATGATTGCTGTCTCTAGATGTTTCAGGAGATAAATGACCTATTTAAATTAGAAGTTAATGCTGACAGAAGGGGAAAAAAAGTAAATTACACAAAGCCACTTGTTATCTTTGAAAACTCCTGGAAGGCACAGGATGTTCTAGAAGACTGAAAGAGGAAAGAGTAAAGCCCATGACAGACTAGTTAGTTTTTACTCTAATGATCTTTCTAGACATTGCAATGAAGTTTACAAACAGCACAATAATCAACATGGAGCCGTTACCAACAAGTTCTGTCAAGCCACCCAAGTTTCTTTCTATGATGGGATAACAGGCCCTGTGGAGAAGGAAGAAGTGGTCGATATCACACCTCACAGAACCTTCACATAAATAAACGCCAAAGAAAAAAGCCTAGATATTTCAGAGGAAATTAAAGTATTCCAGTTCATAAAATTACCCATTAGTTATCCACAGTACTGATCAATACTTTCATTCAGCAATCGAGCCCATCTAACTGTTGAAGGCATCAGATCTGTAAGTAAGTAGTCTGAAGGGACAACAAAGAATTTTGAAAGATAGGACTGGAAAAAAAAGCTTATTTATATAGATTATCAAAGTGGTGCATAATGGCAGAATGGAAACCAATGATGAGGCAAACACACAAACCTTTGAAACACTAAAGTAATTTGATACAGACAGAAAACGAACTCAGCTGGCTGAACTGTTACAAAAAATTGCTGCTCAGTATCACAGAGATGACGAAAACCCAGCATCACACCGAGATGCCTGAAGAGAAGCACAATCTGGAGCACAGATTAAGTCCCCCCTACTTAGGGCAGACAAAGCCCTGTCTGACACACCACACTCATGTCTGAGCACCAAAACAAAGAGTCACCTGAGCACAGTCCAGGGGGAACAGCAAGATCAGTCAGGGCAGAAAAACACATCCTGCACAAAAGTCGATTTTTGCAGCCCAAAGTGACAGGCAAAGGGGAAGAGCTTTCAAATGCCAGAGGCTGCAGAGACAAAGGGGCCACACTGATCTCCATCTCCACTCAAACAAGACAAACAGTACTGGCTTTAAGAAACACTGACTGTACAAGAGAAAACAAGTAGTACTGGAATAAGCTTCCTGGAGAGATGACATTACAGCTTTTATTTCAGAGTTTGTTCACTTTTTATTCAGTAGTCAGGTACTCCCAAACTGATTTTGCTTCAGATAAAAAGCATGGATGAAATAATACCTACAAAATATTTCTAATTCTATTTCTATAAAAACAGTTAATTTGACATTGTGGTCAGTAACAACACAAGGCTGCCTTTGACAAAGCAGGAGACACCTTTCAGTGTTTAACTGAAGAGGGCACTCTGGATCAGGAAAGAATTAATCAAGTATTTTTGTAACACAAATACAATAATATTATGTAAATAATACATATCACACAAATTTTTTTATCTTTATTTAAAAAAAAAAAATCAATAAAGACAACCTTTCAGAATTAATCATGCCAAACCAAAACATACAAACCCCCCACCTGACTTGCTCTAAGTCAAATTCTAGTTTTTGACCTTTCAGAGCATGGAATGTCTCATACTGCCCTTCCCAATAAAACCAAAAATCCTTACTTTCCCTCTCCAAGAAGAGTTTCAGTTCAAATGCCCACACCCCAGCTGCTCTGTGACTCTGACTGACACACCACCAAACACTGTTCATGTCCAGTTCAGGATGTCTGGGCCTTACACTCCCCTCCCAGCAGGAGGAACTGTGGGTTTGGCATCACCGCGACAGTTTACATCATTTCACCAGCCTGGGATCAAGTCTTGTAGCTATTCATAATTTAGTGGTGGAAGAATTCTGGGAGGAAACTCCTGAACATTCTGTGTGATGGCAATGCTGGCATTGAGCAGAAACAGGAACATGACCAGGGTAGCACATTTCTAATTTCAGCTGGAATAACCATGCATTTTACACCACTGAGGTCTGCAGGGGTACCAAGTGCTTGGACAGGTTTCTTTTCAGCTAGACTGGTGAAATTGCTTCTCATCACATCTCTCATGCTGTGCATATCTCATACATGTGCACAAGAGTGAATCCACTGCATCAGTGTTATCAGCTGTGTTGAATCACAATAAAATACTAATGAATGAGAAAAACTTCAAGCTGTTTTAAGAAAGAATGCATTTCAACTTGAACTCTGAGGAGATTTCAGTAGCTTCACTGCTAACTCCAGTCCAGATCCAAGAAACAGCATCTCCTTCAAGCAACAGTAAAGTGGAAAGAAAGGAAGGAATTCTAATGTAGAAAAAGAAATTGTCACTTTCTGAGTATGACCAAGACTCAAATGTAATTGATATTCCTTCCAGCAGTACAACTTCACTTAGAGAAACAATTTATAAGAGGCTAAATAGAAACCCTGGAATTGTGAAGTTGCAGTAGTTTAGTTCTTCTCTTAAAGACTGCACATTTTTGCACTGCCATCTGTCAAGGTTGTCACTTGACTAACCACTGCAAACGATACACACAGTAGAGAAATGTGGGCCAAATAAAATATTACAAATATGCAAACCAAGCTACAATAACAAGTCCCATACCTGATTTCTTGGCTGTACTTTGCACTCCTCCAGCACCAGGACTTCCAGGAGAGCCAGTCTTTTTGCTCAAGAGACTGTTAAAGAAACTAGCCAAGACACCTTCACTTGCAGCATTATCTAAGGAAAAAGATCAAATATATTTACATCACACAGAACACTAATAGCTGGTAAATGACAGCACTTATTTTTATATACACACACACAACTCACTACTCAGGAAAATAAACCTCAGCTGTGAGTGTGTCCTTGCTCAGTTTCAAGACACTGGTCCTTTACATACTTTGGCAAAGCCAGAGATGACTGAAAGCACATTCCTGCTTTTCTGGAACAATGGGGGGGTGTCACAAAACTTTAATATAAATATTTATATGCTCTTGGGTTGTTACCTAAATGCAGAAGCCAAGAACAGAAGTGTTAAGTATGGATGTGCAATTCCAAGGTTGGTGAGCCATTAACAACCTGCACAGATGTGTCAGAGCAGCCTTTCATGGCTCAGTGGTGTCCACAAATCCCAACTTGGCAATCCAGCAACGAGACAGGACCAGCCGTGCATTCACCCCCTGCAGGGGAGGAACTGCCCTACAATGCACACCCAAAATCAGCACTGGCCCTGCCAATGCTCTCCAAGAAACAAACCTCCAAGAACATGGAGCTGCATCTTAGGGCTGAGGCAGGGAAAGGCTGTTGTTTCCAAGGCACTTCATCTGCCACAGAAAATGATATTGTAGAGAGGGTTTGGTAGAACAGGTCTCACTGTGGATCCCACAAGTGGTATGACAAACTCTGTGTTAGTTTAAAGCAGTCTCCACTCTAATAATCCAAATAATGTACTTAGGCAAATGAAGGAAATTAGTGTGACCTCTGTCTGACTGCTTGGCAGTAACAGAATTCTATTTCAAGCCATATAAATGACAAGAAATTAATAAAAATAAATAAACCTGATTTATGATATCAATTCACTTGTTACTAAACTAACCATACCATCAGTGAATAAATTCAGAAATCTTTCTCCAAAAGAGGATTCTTTTTTAAGGGAAATATACCACATGCTAGAACAGTAAAATGCTTATTCATACTTTTAATATTTGGATCTGGTTTCTTAACTGATGTTATTGGGGAGGCACTGGGTACATTGGTGGGACCACCTCTGCCTTGAGTCCTCGGGGATCCTGCAGGGCCTCTTGCAGGAGATTCCTAAAAGAGTCCAAATTACCCAGATCAGAGAAGAACTTCCATGGCTTAGTTGTAAAAAGCAAATGTAACATTACATAAAAATTACTCTCTCAACCTTTCTATTAGCACTGTAGTGCTGCACATTGGAGAAGGAAAACAAACACCCAAAACAGCAGTTATTTTGGGGCTGTGCCTCACCAAAAGAAAGGCTGAATCACTGGAGGAATATTTCAGTTCAACAATCAACAGATATTTCCATGTTCCCACAGGGAATTAGAATGAAGCAGTTTATAAGCAACACTTTAAAATATTGCCTTATCAATTATTTGCTTTCTGCAGTTTGAGGAGATTATGGAGGTTACATTTAAATTTGAAAAATTAACCTCTGCAGGTGAGAATCACTCTCTTTTCCCTACAAGGAAACGAAACACCTCCTACTCTTTTTTTCTTGGATCTACTTACTGATGCTCTTGTAGGTGTTGCTGGCTGTTTGGCAAGGAATGACTGCAAAAACAACATATTAAAATAATGAACACATTTCAGAACACATAAAGGAATAATGGTTAGTCAGCTTCACTGTATTTTAAGTTGATTTTCGTTTCTTGATAATCGCAGGATTCCTTTGATATTTATATACTATCCAACACTGCCTCTAGAGGACTGAGCCACAATGCATAAATAAGCTTTGGTCCTTTGTTTGCTATAGCCAGTCCAGAACTCTCAGCCAGAACCAGACACACCAGTTTGTAACCTCTAGGATATTTACAACCAACTGCAAAAAGTTGTTAGTATGTATTTAAACAAGAGAGCAGTAAAGAAACTAAAACAAGTCACCCCATAGCCAAATTTGAAAGCTTTCAAGCTTCTGGCTGGAAGAAAACTGTTACATTCAGATGTCAGGTTTTAAAAGTATTTCTGTGTTACAGATCAATACAACCATGTGGTGAAATTCCAAATTGCCCTCTTCCCCTTTGACACGTAAATGATTCTGTTCTCAGCATACCTTCCTTTCACCTTGCCAAGGTAAGTAAGTGGCTTTATTTCCTACTTCTACTTGTGAAAATACAGACTTACTTCACAATTACATCTGAATTCGCACAGCTGAAAAACAGCTCCCTAGTGATTTAAATGAGAGTGAAAAACTGAAGGAAATAGCCATGGAGAGCTTAAAGTGAAGTCTTATATAGTAAGGACTTATTTTCACTCTTCTATTCCTACCTGCTGCTTCATGAGAAACACTTGCTCATCTTCTGCTGCCAGCTCCTTATCATGGACTAACTGTTGAACAAAACATTTTGTCATTAGAAATAAAAACTTAAAGCACTGGAACTGGTTTTTTATGTTTTGGTGATCAAAAGGCAAGAGAGAGAAATCTTTAAGACCATCCTTTGCTTTTTCTTTTAAACAGTTCTTCCACATTTAAAATAATAATAATATTAAAGAAATTGCCTTTAAAAAAATACTGTAAGACAAAAGATATTGGAGCAGACTCGCATTGATGCTGTGAGTGCTGCCCCAGAAAGGTGAGAACTTGGCCAATGGCCACATTCTTCTGAAGTTCAGATATTCATCTCAGCAGCATCTCTTCAAAGTCCTGAGCCTGCCTTGCTTTGTCTTCACACAGGACCCTCAGTGCCATGCGTGTACACGTGTCAACTGCTGAACTCCTACATCAGAATTCTCCATTTTCTAAAAGTGTTTCTACCCCACACATGCAGAAGTGGTATAATTTGAAATACAGTATTTCTGGACTGCCTTTCACTCAATTAGGTTAATTTGCTTGCAGTATCTTAAATAACCAGAAAATGAAAGCATGATGTTTCACACATTAGGATTTATATTTGGAGTTCTTGAGTAACAATCAGCAGCCACTCAAGCAAACTGTACTTATTTGTGGGGGGCAGGGAAGAGTTTACTCCTTTTTACCTTTCTTACAGGAGGTTTCACAATGAAGTCCTCATAAGCATCTTCTGGTTTTACTGTTGTGAAGTTTTCATGCAAAATGGCAATTTTCTTCTCGTTGTCCCAACCAGCAGGTCTATAAAAAGGAGGAAAACTTTGCCTTTACAGTCACAAAAAGCTCTTCTACAGAGACCATTTATTCATTGCCCTCTACTTAAATAAAGCCATTTGCTTCCAGGCCAGTCCTAAGTCTCAGCTAAACGCCAAAGATACAATACTCTGAGTCAAGTAACCCAGGGAATATGCCCTGGGTTGGTTTTCAGTTGGGGATTTCACAAGACACATATTAAGCTTTTGAACAACACAAACCATTCAGGTTATTTTTCTATAGTTCTCACATGAAGCGCAGTGTTTAAGGAAACAGTGTGAAACCATGCTGCCTGCACAAGTGACTCACATAAAAACTGCATCCTTTTCTACCACTAAGGCAGGTGTGGTAAACTGGAAACCGTATGTTTTATGTACAATGTACTTATACAGCAGATCAAGGTTCTTTTCCTCCTTAACTGATGTATAAATCAAGGCAGCCCCATCTGAGTATCTATTTAAGGAAAACTATGTAGGATATAGCTAATAAATTCTAGTAAGATTTTTCAAAGCAGCAGTTAATAGACATTATCTCCCAGACTCAGTTTTGAGAAGTAGTTCAAGGCAAAACCTGGAGCCATTTCGTGTTCAGGGATGGGAACGGGGTGTAACAGGACACAACTCATGTTTTTCTTTGACATACACAGAAGTTACTCATCCTCCCAGGCACTTGTCCTGGAGAAAGTCAAACATTTAAGAGAGAGCTGAGATTTCAGGTCTATGTAGAAATTGCAAATTCTGAGGGGAAAACAAAAAAAAACAACCCCCCCTCACAAAACGTAAACCACATCCTTTGTAAAGGAACAAAAGCTCCACATCCCACGCATGATTTAAAAACTATAAAAAGCTTTATACATCTCAACACTTTCAAAACAACAAATGCTACACAGCAATGTTGAAGTGCAATTTCTTGGATTAATGTTATGTGCAATTCAACATTAAACCCCATTTTCTTGCTTCCAGATCCCAGCAAATCTCTTCAGCACAGAAAGGATACACTGTAAGCAGAATCTCCGAATGTGTGACTGAATGAAGTCAAAGTGTTCTTCCCTGTAATCATGCTCCTTCTCTAATACACTCACTGCATCACACTGGGAGGGAGGGAGGCAGAAAAACAACATCAGAAAAAAACAATAATTTCATCCCAGCACATCTTAGAATACCATCTTTTATATTACACATCACATCTACTTTGAGCCTCTGGTTTTAAAATGCCACCATTAAATCAAAAAATAAAGAAATTAATATATAATTGGTAAGGTTATTGCTATTCCATAAAAGCTGACACTGATGGCAGAAGCTCACTTGTAAAAGAAATCCTTTTACTATTAATCCAGAATTCATTCTGATTGTCTGTAAAAAGCATGCCTTCTAAAAGCAAAGGAATGAAACTCCTCCATAGTAGCCAAGAGAAGGAGGAACTCACTTTTGTACACACGACCAGCACAGGAATGCCCAGGTTGTGGGTCAGCACGTTTTCTCCAAGGGGCAAAGAAACATGTTCATCCTCCTGGCCAGAAGAAGGGCCTCTCCTCTGTGGTGATCCCTGGTAGCCTTCTTCAGGTTCTACATACTCTTGAAACTCCTTTATAACTATTAAGAGAGAGATCATCTTAAGGTACAACAAAGGAAGTTGTTCTTTTTAAACCATAACTAATCTATGACCAACTAGAAATCTCAGGGTTTTTTCTTATTTTTATACTACATGAGAACTGAATGCAAGTTAAGCCCTGGTGCCCCTTCAAACGCAAGTCTCCTCCATCAAAACTTATAGCAAACTAAATCAGGTGGAACTTGGAGCCATTACAAGTAATGAGTGAGCTGTAAGAGCTGTAGTGCCTACAAATGCACATTCCTCAACATTACAAGGGAGTTGACAAGAGAAAACATAAATGTAGTTTAGCAACACAACCTCTGCTCAGTGCATTCTGTACCTACTTTGACAGAAGGAGTGGTGAAAATGTAAGTGTACCCAGAAAACATCAAGCTGAAACAGTCACTTTTTCCTCTAAACCAATACTTAAGTTTCTCTTACTCTGCATTTCTGCTGCAGGTGTCCAGTGCTAGGAATATAAAACCTCCACTGCACAAATATAGAGCCAAGGACACCTACACGTTACCTGAAGAGACTCAGCTGTTCTCCGGAGAACTGCAGTGGGGCCCAGGGGGAACAGATGCTTTATATTTTCAGTATTTCAATTTTATGGCTACAATGAGTGTTCCAATAATGCCGAATATTGTCAAATACTGAAGCACCTAAGAAGGAGTATTAACACCAGTTTGGGAATGCACTGTGACCTCACACATACTTTATAGAATCTGGGCTGAATTTCCAGCTTTAGTGTCCTTTTTCAGGGCGAGAGCCCCAGACCAGCTAAACCTGTACAGGATGTGTCTGCTCCCAGGAGCAGCACTGGACCCTCCCTCACACAATCCCACCTGCAGCCTCCTCCTCCTCACTCAGCCACAAGAAAACCTCAAAGAAGGAGCCAAGCAAACTCCATGATTTGTTCCCATGAAGGCATCTTTATGTGGGGGAGCAGACTGACTGTGTGTAGAGCGAGGGGAACTCCTGGAAAAAGCCACCCATGCTCAGCCCAGTCACCAAGTGTGTTGAGTGCATCCTGCCTGTGCCAGGGAAGGAGCAGCCCTGAGGTCTAGGAAGGGTAAAACCTCAGAGGAGTTTTATACAAACCTTGCAAAATGAAGTCAGTGTACCTTTTCAAAATAGGAACCATTCGTGCAATAGATGGGGGTGTGGAGGGAAGAGCAAAGCAGAAAAACACTCCTGTTCAAAGCTACCCAATCTACAGTTTTGAGCTGAAAAACACAACCGTGTGATTCTTGTGGAAGAGAGTCCAGAGAAACGCTTAAAAAGCCCAAACTTTTTCTTTACTTGGATACCTAGTAACATAAACCCCTTCAAATCTGGGAAATAAAAGTCTCTCCTGAAAACAGTAAGACTTAACAACATAACACAAACCATTATTCAAGATGCCCCAAGAATTTTACTAATTTAAGTAGTAGAAACTTCAGAAGTTTTATGGCACATCCTTATGGATTTCTGCTGAATGGGAATGAAATCACAATCCCAAGTCTTCCCTCTCACCAAGAGAGGGGTACCAAACCACCACAGAGCAGCCACCAAGGCCAGAGCTCACTCTGGGTGATCCACTCACATGGAGGAAAAAAAACTTCTCTGGGGAGCTCAACAGCTGTGTGGATTGTCAATAATGCACATGGTCTGGCACTGATCCCTGACAGAGAGTGAGAAACATCACAGAAAACATCCAGCTTTAGTTAACAAGGACATCTGCTGATGCCCTGACCAAATAACTAGAGTTAAAAAGAAGTAAAAGCCATAGTAAGAACCTCTAACTACTGCACCTTGAACAGAGAAACCACCTTAATTTGGAAACAAGTGTAAGGGCCTGTTAGGAATGGGCTCTTAAACACTTCAAGACTTTCATTCCACACCCATTTCCATTCAAAATTCAGTCTTGTTAAATCCAAGTAAACCTGTACCCAAGTGCTATGGAATAACTGCACTCTGGGCAGTTCATAAAGCAGCCCACTGCAGGCAGAGTGTTTCTTTGACACCCAGCAATTTAACACTTTATCCAGACCTCCCACATCTATTTCTCACTTGATCTCCACTCCCAAGCTTTCAATGGACTAAGTCCCTTGTGAGCCCAAACAACTCAAACCATCTTTTCTTTTCCCATTTATCTAGCAGGCTATGAATATTTGCTCCTCCACATAATTCATATTAAGGAATCATCTTCTATGTAGTATGGAAAACAATTCTTTATAAAGAAGTAGGAGAAAATTACTTTGGTTTAAGGTTTCTGAACAGGAATACCCACAAAGGGTATGCACACAAAATAGGAAGCCAGAAAAGCAACAGTTCATCTGACAGATGAGTAATATTGTCCTCCTTACCAGTGAGTCTGAGCACTAGGATGTCCTGTTGCATTTGAAAAACTATCCCCAGGTGATGGCATGCCACTGAAATCACACTGATTCATCTCCCAAACTGGAGGCTTATGTAGGTAAAAAGCCTTTTATTTAGAGTTTTGCATTTAACACAGCAAGGTTCCAGCGACCAGTTTTGTTCTCCTGTTACTGCTTATTCATTGCAGCTGCCTCCAACAGAACAGCTGATCACTCCTGACATGCAATGACTGGAAGCAGCACCAGAAAGCACCCACAATTATTCTTAGGTTTGATTGTTCCAGTAACAATAAGATTCTCAGGCCTGGAGCAGTGTTTAACTGCAATGTGGAAATGGAAGGCAAACATTGTAACTTACTTAACTAGGTAGATCCCAAAGGCCCTGAAGAGCAGGAGAGAAATGCAGAGTATTTTTCTGAGACACTCATTCCCTCTTTACACTGTTAAGTTACACAATCAATTCATGCAACTTTTAGGTTTTTGTGCCCTACCTTTATTAATCATAAATTTCAGTCTCGTGAAAAGAGTTCCTAGACAAAAGATGCCTGAGCAAACTAGGTTTCTTTTATCTTTTAGCTTAAGAAATCTTTCAGCTCTATGACAGACCAAAAAAAAGGTAGACAATCTGAAACTAATTCAGCTTGAATGGGACACTACTTAATTTTCAGAAAAATGTTACTGTGTTTCAATTCTTTAGCTGCAAACACTCCAGAAGACATTGGTATTACTTTTACCAGTACACCTCCTTTCTGCAGTTCTTGATTCTGAACAGTTCTCTTTTCTGCTTTGTTGTCTTAAATGGGAAGGAAACATTTACACATCCCCTGAAATTATTCAAATATGTTATTTAAATAATATCATAATTAAGCCTGAATTAAATTAGAACATAGGCCATTCTGTATCTGAATTCATATCAGCCAAGCAAGGAATGTCCAGAGCAGGAGTGCAGACAGCAGGCTCTTGGTGTATGCTGGATAGCACCGCTTCTTTGAAGGCAGCCTGCTGCTCCCACGTGTGGGTCCTGCTCCCATGCCAGAAGCTCTAACTCGGATGGGAAGCTTCTCAACCACTAGCCCAGGAGAGTCAAGAGTCAGTATCTCAGAGCAAACACAGCACTAAAGGCTGGGTGGAGAAAGGCCCCACAACCCTGGCAGCAGTCTGAAGTCCAGCTCCACAGAGAGTGGTGAGCCAACTCAAGGGTTCCTGGAAGCTCTTCAGACCTTGGCAATGGAGAAAGAATAGCCCAGCAGCACAGGAAGATCTGCAGCCACCCAGTCTGGGCCATGAGGCTGGAGAAGAAGAACTATGAAACGTGGTTCTGCAGGCTGAGGGCAACAAACCCCTCCAGCCACATGGTGTTGTGGTGCAGGGGGTTCACTGCAGTTAGCTCAGCACATTACATCATTCTGCACCCTGGTGTTATGTTTTGACTGCCTGCTTTGCACATGTACTTTATTAGCCTGGTTTTTACACATTTGGGCTATCACAACACAGTGATTGTCCATGTTAAGTGGCAGTTTTCCTCAGGGAGCACACGCAGCAGGATTTTAGCAAGGAGCACTTTGCTGGTGTAGCTTTATGGATGGACAGTAGGTCCAAGGCTTTCTTCAGGCACTGCCTGAGCACTTACACTGGCACAGCTACAGCTGTAACAGGCTGTGAGGAGAATGGCCGAAGCTCCAAGCACAGACGTGGCCTTGGGGACAGTCCGCAAGAAGCCAGAAGACAAGCACCTGAGGTGCCACAGGTGTTCTGCAAAGTGCCTGACAACAGGGGTGAGATGAAGTTTGGGCATGGACACATCCAGGATCCAGAGGGACCCATGTGCTGCCACCAGCCCAAAATGCAAGGACGGGAATAGAGTCTTGCTGTGAGGGAACTCAGCTCCTCCCAAACCTGCCTCTGCCCTCCACTCCACCAGAGCACAAAAGAAACCAGGAGTTCCTACAAGAATTTAGAAATCTCTAAGACACTACTACTGGAAAGTCCTCCAAGCTCCTCAGAGAGGGCTCTAAAGCTTTGCCAGAGGTGTAACTGGCTCCTCCACAGAGGGCACTCTCAGTGAATGCTGAAACACTTCTCAAAACTAAAATTTAAATGCACAGGCTCCACCTTTGTCTGGATTTCAATAAAACTTGCTGTGTCTCAGAAAAGCACAAAATGGGTTAGCTGTTGTATTTTGATACTAGAACTGCCTTTCCATTTTCCATTCCCAAGAAATCTCTCACACACATAAACCCCCCAAACTTTCTTCACTCAGAACTGTCATATTTTACATTTTTTTCCCCCCAATATAACCTGATGATCAAACCCAGGGGGTTTCAAGTTTAAAATTTAATGTTCAGAAAGGATATCAAAGATACACAAATACACCTGAAGGATCACAGGCCAAAGAGCTCACACTGATCCCTAAAGGGATCCTCAGGAAACAACCAGA
This sequence comes from Formicarius rufipectus, assembly GCA_013399695.1. NCBI lineage: Eukaryota > Metazoa > Chordata > Aves > Passeriformes > Formicariidae > Formicarius > Formicarius rufipectus. The sequence goes on along the minus strand of VXAU01002668.1, from coordinate 99,262 downwards.
GGGATTTGCAAGTGTTACACACTCCAGCACAGAGAGCCAGCCCAGAACAAGAGCACCAACCAGCAGGGATCAGTCTGAATCTGTACTACACTTGAAAAGGAATGCATGTTCCTAAGGTCTTTTCCACTGAAGGAATTTATTTTGGAGTAATTCAGTATGAAAACAGAAAAATCTCTCAAGAAATATTCAGAACTATTTTAGGGGAAAAAAAGCAGCTGCAGGAAACAATATTACAACAATGACTACTTGCCAGTGCCAGGTTCTGTCCTGCCATGGATATACCAGGAAAGAAGATTAATTTATACAACATTCCTAAAGTCACAGGGCAGGAATGGCTGTAGTGAGAGACAATTGGTTGTACCAGGGTCACAGTCTGAGCTCTGAGAAAAACAAGGGCAAAGAGACCTTCAGGAAGACAAGCACAGGATGGGAAGGGGACCTGGCTTAGACACCACTGGAAAGCAAACACCTTACTTCATTACTGAATTTTGTCACCATTCTTTAAAAAGTGGATTGTAATTTCATGAAATTCTATTTTAAAAATTGCCCTTTTTAAAAAGTAAATTATCAAACTCTCATTATTGCATGGGATACAGACCAACAATTCACCAGATGTTTTGCTACCACTAGTTCTAACAGAGTCTATTTGAATTACAGTTGCAACCACCACTTCAAAGTAATTCTTATCCAACTCATTCTCAAAACACTAATCCAAAGAAATCTATGATCACAAGAGAAAGTTGTGAGAGCTAAGTTAAAAAAGAACAGGAATGTATGGATGCAAAGACTTACACTTCTGCTCCATGTGTCTCATCTCTTCTGGAGGAATTTTCATCTTATCAATGTGTTCTTGCAAGACACTGGCCCATTTCTGCAAAGACTCCATAACAGTCCAAGGTCTAGACATATCTGCCACGAAGACAACGAGGGTGTCTTGCAGGGATTCTGCAGAGACTGCAAACTTCAAGAGCCCTTTGTGGTACAAGTCTCCATCCAGAATCCAAACGTTACAGCGAGTGTGATCTGCAAGGAAAAGGGGCAGCTGTGAGGCACAGAAGGCCTGGCTTTGCCAGGAGCAAACCCACCAGGGCATTAGTGGTCAGTGGGAGGCCCAGGCCCAGCTCCCAGCAGCCTCTGTTTCTGAGATGGGTTTATGTGTTAATGCCCACATTACTCAGCAAATGCTTTCATTTCTGGGTTCAGAATATTTTCCTTCAAAGAAATAATTTTTGTTCTTGGGCTTTCACTAAGGACAGTTGACACAACAATCCCTGATTGGAACCACGCACATTCCAAGTGAAACCAGAGGACACATGGCACATGTGTAACTGTGGCTTTGAAGGGGGACCTGGCCCAGGCCAGCAGGAATCCTGCCCGAGGTGTCCCTCACACATAAGCTGGTTTAACACTCTGCAGACATGTCCCAGCAGAAACAAGCTCTAAACAAGATACAAGCAATAAGCAGCTTAGGTTTCTAGCACAGCAGTGGGAGGAGCAAACCTAGGACAAATTCAATGTACCCAACAAGGCTGTGCTCCCTGCTCTTAATTCACAAGGACTAAACACTGGCCACCACTTGCAGGCTCCTCCCAGGAGGAGCACTAGAGAAAAGACTTTTAGCTATTGTGTTTCTCCCCCAGGTGTTGTGATAGTGGCTGGGCACACTGTTGGAATGCAAGGTGGGGTGGGGAGGATCAGCTGGCATTTTACTCCAAATCTGAATCTTGGCAAGATTATAAAACCTGAAAATGAAGTATGCTCCAGGAATGAGGTATCAAGTACTGTGAACAAACAATTCTGTCCAAACTGAAAAAAAAAATAAAATTAAAAAATTACTTTATACTCAGAATTTCTTCACAAAAAGCGCCCTTATTTCTATCCATTGTTTCTATCTTCTAGACTCTTCCTAAGTAGCCCCTATTCTACTATAGCTATCCAGAGGGAACAGTAAGTCTCTCTTGCACTACACACAAGATATGTGAATTCTTGAACAGATAGATCTGCAAACCAATCACTGCAGAACTCAAATTTTCAAAACAGATACTGAGCTTCATAATTATCCTGCCTCACTGTATTTCTCTGTCCTGAATCTTTCAGCTTCTCAAAATAAATCCAGTTACTGTGGTTATCATAACTTAATTCTAGGAAGGAATCCATCAGGATCCTTCCTGAATCCAGAAAAAGGCAAAAACTTGCCTAAGAACTCCAGGAAGATTACAGACATACACATACCTTTATTCAGGTCTTGGGCAAAGTTACTGAGCAGGCACGGCTCACACAGATCACAGGTGGGCAGTCTTCATTCAGCATTTGTTATGCTGCTGCTTAAATTCTGTTGGCTTGTCCTAAGACACTCCAACATCAGCCATCACACCAACAGGCTATGAATTTGCAAATGTTCTTACTTCCACCTGCACCCCTCAGATCCACCCTTCAGCAAACAAGATAACCACTGTGCCTCCAAGAAATGCACCTCTGCATATTCAGCACTTGAGGACACGTCCCACTGGTATCCCATAGGATGCTCACAGCACTGGATGCTCAAATCTAAGGCTGCCAAAGATCTCTGGGGACAGAGGGAAGATCTGGTCAAAGTTTGGAAAAACAGAAAGCAAGGTAGGACACAATGTGAGCAAATTTACACATTTCCTATCACACAACAGTAAATGCAACATCGGGGCAGGACTGTTGCACTCTGCATTCTAGAAACATCCTTTGTATATTCCCAACAGCAACAACCTGGCAGTGAATAAACACCCCATGAGCTCTCTATGAGCTAAAAGCTATTAATAGACATGAACTATGTCTGTGCACAGCTGTCTCCTTGGAGCATGAATGGAAGTTTTCAAAACCTCACTAACCTAGTTCAAAGTTTACAGCTTTGACCAGGGCTTTGATGGATTCTCCTGTGGCAAGTGCTTGGATTGCAGAAAAGTCTCTCACACCTTGGCAAGTAACAAAAACAGATAAATAACCTGAGTCACTGCTTCTGAGTCACTTTCTAAAGCCACTATCTATGAGTTTGTTTGCTGAACACCTTTGTCCCACTTAAGAATGTAATTTTTACTTAACACCTGGAATGCAGACTGGAACTAGAAAGCATTTGAAATATCACTCTCATGAATCAAACTGCCACAAAGACTGGAAGCCTCTCACATTCAAATGTACTTTAACAAAAAAATGTAACACCACATGCAAAGGAAAGGTTTTGCTCCTTTCTTACAGGGAAGAGGTATGTCTTGTGACTGACATTTGCTAAAATATAAAACACACTTCAAAATGCAGTACTGGTTGCTCACAGTTTGGCAAGGACTTGATGGCAAATTCAGCTTTGTCAGCACCACATCAAGCTCCTACTTAATCATGAATGTTAACTGGGCCCTTCACAGTGGCCATGACACCAGACACCAAAACAGAGTAAACAATTACCAGATCCTGCTGGAAAAGCAGGTGCTACTTATTACTGCTAAAATAGATTCCTAAATCCTGTCAATAGTCCCTTATCCCTTTAGTCATGAAAAAGATTTGCCAGCTTTGATGAATTTTATTGCAGATGGTTCATTGTGTGAACTACATCTCCATTTATTAAAAGGTACAATGAGATACCCCTTGCCCAAGTGGTGAAGAGAAGAAAAAAGGAGAAAACTTTCAAGAGAACCACTTAAAAGATGTTGACAAAAAAAGGTAATTTACCCATTAGAAACCAGTGTACCAGCAAGACTTGGCTCAATGTGGAACAACCAGTTCAACTGGAATATGCATATGATATGACTGAGGCCAGTCCAAACTTGAGGCAAAACCCAGGACTACTCGATTTTGTTACAAGTAAGAATTCAACAACAGAATGGCTCTGTTTCCCTGGTACAGTCAGGACAGCTGTGCTGCATCTGCAGTCTGAGGCAGCTCAGAAAGTCCTGTGGTGTTTGTGATTGCCAGCTAACCCAACAGGACCACTGCAAGGCCAGACCTGACAGGCTGGCTCACTGCTCTGCTGCACATCTTCACTGCAACTCGGCCCTGTCACTGCAAGAGACTCAAAGCTCCCCTACAAACAAAGCTCCTTTAAGAAAATTATGCAGAGCTTCTCTTGTACCTCCTATGAACTCAGATTCTTGGTTCTCAAAAGCAGACTAACCAGCATAAACACCAAACATCTGCTCATCACAAAGACAGGCAAAAAATGAACACTGCCACTCTCTGAGAAATGCCCCTAACAGAGGGCTTTTGGGCCTGAGCTCCAAGCTCAGTTAATATTCCCAGTTAACTTCCCAGCTAGTGCCCTAAGTGCTTCCATCCAGAAGAACTGCAATGCAAAGGATGCAGGAGCTGCCATATGCTCCAAGGATAATGTACCTGGGGATTTAGGCGAATCCTCTCTCTCAGGATTGCTTCTCAGGCCCCTCCAAACTGCTTCTCAAACAAATCCCTCAGCCTAGGCACAATGTGGGACAGAACCCTAGGAAGGAGGCTCTTCAGGCCGAGATTGAGTAGCAGGCTTAGATTCTTAGTTAGCCTGAGCCCTGGGGGCTAAAGCCCTGCATGTTCCACTGAAGGACAAGCAGCTGACAGACCTGGAGCAGCTGGATGCCAACAGTGGCCATGTGAACCACCACCCACATCCGCCACCCTCGCTGGGCATCAGCCACTGCCCAGAAAACAGCAAAAACAAAGAGGGCACCTGCATGAGCCACAGGGTTCCTTCAAGCAAGAGGTGCTTTCTATGCATTAGTTGAACTCTCCTACAAGCTAAAAAGAACAACTTAATCCAAAGGTGAAAAGTAACTGTAAACTAAGATGTGCATTCAGCAATTTAAAGAAATTCTACTTTAAAGGTAGGAGCAAAGTTCAAATAACCCTTAAATAGGAGGGGGGAAGGGAAGTGATGGAGTAAGAAATAACTCAGATTTTCCTTAAAATTTCCAAAGGGAGGTGGGAGGTAGATAATGACTCAGCACTGTGACCAAAATATTTCTCCTGGAGCGAATACTCTTCTTTATTTCCAAGGAGTGCAATGCAAAGACAGCAAACAAATCTCCTACCACCTGAGAAAGAAGCTGAGAAGATCCTCTCACTCCACTACAGCGTTCTAGCAGCCAGTGTTGATCTGCCACCCCTGGAAAACCTTGTGGTCTGGTCATGGATAGGCTAGGGTGTAATAAAAAGCAGACTCCCTCCAAACCCGAGGTCAGGCAGTGAGCTCCTGAATGCCTATCTTGAGTTTCCTCATGGCTTCCAAGAATTGGGGGTCAGTTATAAAGCCTTTGTTCCCAAATCTGCATCTGAGCACACACATATGTCTGAAGCACCAGTTTAAAAACCAAATCCAAACCTGTCCTAGAGAATGAAGGGTGTTATCTCAGCCTGCTGGGAGGCCCTGACCCACTTTGCTATTTATTTTGCTTGTGGGTGACACTAATGAGACAGAGAGGAAAAAGGGATGTATTATTAGATTCTAACATACCCATTAGAGGGATACATGAAGACCTGAATTCTCCAACTGAGTCTGCAGTCAGTCAAAAAGGTCTCTTTTTCCCTGCTAGTGCTGCCTGAGTTCTTATGACAGGCCTCTCCTGATCATCTCAAATACTCATCACTTTCAGATACCCAGGAGTAGCCACAAAATATTTCCAAAGTAGGGATATACTTGAGGTTTGATAGATAACACCAGGAAAAACAGCACAGCAAACATTCTTCTACCTGTAATACCATATCCTTTGAAGTTGCCAGAAGCCTGATGACACAGGCTGCCTTCACACACCTCATCACAGGGCTTTTTCCCCCTGAAGTGTTTATGCAGAACTAAAGCAGATCATGCAGGAAGGAAAGCACTTACACCCAGAACCTGAAGGAGCCAAGAATGCCTCAGCACTTACATTACAGCCCCAAAGATTTTTAGGAACTGCAAGATTAGGAGGCCATGGACACAGATGTACTCATCCTCTTATTGTGCCTAACTTAGTATCCAAAGACAGTTTCCTGCCATGTGAGTCAGGACCCATCTCCATAACAACCAGTCACATATGGCACTTAATCACTCCTGCAAGCCTCAGTACACTTCCAGTTTCAAGATACCATTATAGGATCTTCCTAGTCCACTTGTTTTCAGGAACAGGGATGGACCACCATCACTGCTCCCCTCTTCTGCACTCAAAACTCAGGAGATCATGAATAGGAAAATTGTCATTCCTCATTTTTAAAGACAAACTAACCCAAGGAGCCAAGTCTCCAGCACATTGTCTGAAATAAGACAAGCAGAAGTAGATTGAGGAGCTGGCTCCCCATCTCTTCCCATCTCCAACCTGCCAAAAAATAGGACTGATCACTAGATCTTCTTTTAAATGTTCTCTTATCACCTCCCTCCCATACAGCAGAGACAAGCAATGACCAACAGCAACAAAAAGACATGGGCCAAAGAGACAAGCTGCAACTTGAGCAAAGGAAATATTAATTCTGACTTTAAGTTCTGTTCGTCAGTGAGTCAGCTCTAACCAAGCATCTCTTTCAGTTAAGCAAAGCGCCACACACAGCCCCCACACCAGAAATTCACACTGAGAATTCTGTTCTCACCGATGTATGACTTACTTTCCCCAGTCACTAAGTAGCCACACCAAATGCCATTACAGCTGCTACAAAGTCAACACCAGCAAATGTATCTCCTCTCCCACTGAAGGGATCCCGAGAGCTGCCTGGGGGTACCTTCTCCTCACACACACGTCAAGCTGCCGGAAGGGCAAAGGGAGAATTCACCTGTGGAATAAGTCACTGCCCAGGCATGGGCACAGCTTATAAAACACACAGCACAACACTCACCCAGCTGCATGGGTGGAACTCAAAACACACTCACGAAGCCACAGTTATTAATGTGGCATGTCAGCTACTTAATTACAATAAAGAGATTACATACTAAATGAACTTACCATCTCTGTCTTCATCGTGGATATTCAGATATAAGTATTCCAGTCCTCTTCCTTTCTTGCCATGCTCTGCTCCCTGTATTTTAGCCATGAGTGTGGTTTTACCTGAACCATCATCACCTGCCAGTAAGTTTGTACAGGAAAAAGGACACCTTCAGAACTACTTTTAAATTCATAGAAAAGATTCATTCAAAACTTGCTTAATTAATCAGAAGCAACCCTGTACATTTCCAAATCACAGTTATTTCTGGTTCTTTTTCAAGTATTTCAGCTAAATCCAGTGGCTTATACCAAAACAATTAGAATAAAGCACTAACTTATTCCCTACTAGTATTTATTTAACTATGTTGTAAATCTAACACTGTAAATGAAAAAGAAAGTAAATCTAGCAAAGACGAAACCACAGATCAAATTACATAACACAGCTGTAACAAACCCATGTGTCAGTCCGTTCACATCGCTGTTCTAAGCACGCCTGTTCCTACAAATAACAAACACAACGAACCAACAGCCAGCATGTGCTGCTTACCGAAAACCAGGATGTTCTTTCCCGACGGCAGTTTCGACCTGGACCGCGTGGAGACCTCGCTGAGGATGGAGGACCTGGAGAGGCAGTGCAGGAGGGGTGTCATCCCGGCAGGGGCAGAGGGCACAGAAACAGAGCAGGGGCACACACTGCACTCCCGGCCTGGCACCGAGAGCTCCGCATCCCGCACCGCGCTGTCACGGCTGCATCTGAACGGACCGACGGCCCGGCACCTTCTGAGAAGAGCTTTGACGCTTCCTGACACACCTGCAGCAGCGTTTTCAGCCCTTGGGCCCTACGAGAGGCCATGCTGCTGCACATCACCTCCCAGCCGCTGACTAACCCTCCCCACAGTCGGCTGCTGTATTTGTAGCCCATTCTCTGCCGCCACCGGTGTTTTCACAGAGATACTCGGGGACAACAAACAGGAGCCCTCCGGAGCCCCCTCCGTACAGCCGGCCCTCCCGCTGCCCTCAGCGCCGGCGCTGTCCCCCCCAGTCCCACACACCCATCCCACGGCGCTGTCCCCCTGATCCCACACACCCATCCCCCCGGCGCTGTCCCCCTG
>VXAU01002668.1:52716-90694 GCA_013399695.1 Formicarius rufipectus | reverse complement strand
CCCCGGGAATGGGGCAGGGAACTGCATCCCCGGGAATGGGGCAGGGAACTCCGGCCGCCGGTGGTTCCTCCTGCGCCTCCCGGAACCCGCCCCTGCAGACCCCAGCCCTGTCCGTGCCCTGTCCCTGCCCTGCCCCAGCCCCTGTCCCTGCCGCAGCAGCCCAGCTGTACCCCCAGAGCAGAGCGAAATCACAAATAGTCCCCGACTGTTGAAATCTTTAATCACCACCCCCACCCTTCCAGCCCTCACACCCGCCGTTCTTCCGACAGAACTGCAGGAGAACTTCAGGGGTTTTGCCAACACACTGTCCTGCGGGGTCTGTCAGCCAGCTGAGCTTCTCAGAGTGTGAAATCCTGTCTGGGTGGCTCCAGCAGCCTAGAAGTGACACTAACTATACTTTCATGATGCCCATTATGTGTGGACCTCAAATCACTTGTGCAATAAAATTAATAAGATGATTAAGACTGTACAGTCAAGCAAAAGGAGAGCAAAAGACATACTTGCACAAACCCACACATCAGGTTTCTGGTGCTCCTGGTCTGTGACTCCTCAGATCACTACCATAGTGTTTCATGGTGTGTTCCATCACCTTGTGTCATGAGAGGACCTGGAACTCCAGGACAACTTGCCTCAAAAAAACGTGGGAATCTCATCCTTGAATATTTTCAGAACTTGACAAGGCACAGAGCAACTTCCCTAACTTTGAAACTGGCCTGGCTCCGAGGAAGAGATGAGATTATGGACTCCAGAGGGCCTTCCCAACCTAAATTATACCCAAAATATACAGCACTGTCAGTGCTGGGATACTCCTAGGGCCAAGGAAACATCTGTGCCTTTATCCACTTGAAAAATATTTTAGGCCAGTATAATATGGATTATTAACACACATTCAGCCAATAGATGAAGTAACAACTTGCCTGGACTGGCTGTGAGTCCCTGGAAAAACAGTTGTTGGGGTGAGGAAGGGACCCAAATGTCCTGTTGTGCCCACCCAGCCTCGGGAGTCCTTCAGCTCCCACTGCAAATAGTTACCCCAATACTGAACTTCACTGCTGGCAACAGCTCCACTCAGAGACATCTTTTACACATGCTTGAATATTTTAATAAAACTCAAGTTGCAACAGCTGAAAATATTAGAAGATGCATTTGTTATATCACTGGCATCATCTTTACTGCAAGTCTCTCAGTTTGTGGTTGTCTTGCTTGTTTTTAAGCATTTAAGCTGCATCACAAAAACCTAGAGCTAACATGAGAACTAAATTTTTTCCATAATAAATTAACTTTGATTCATCAGTCCTTTATCAGAACAGGTGAAAAATACAAATGTAATGTTAAGGCTATCACAAGTTACTAAGGCTTTCACTTGCAATTAGCAGAAACGGTGGTTCTGCTCACTTACCTGAATAATAAATCAAAAACTGTCCAGCTGTAAACAGAAGCCAAATTTTATCAGTACCTGCTCAGCTCAGCAGGGAGTACTGGAACAAAGGAAGATTTGCTTTCTGCAAGCAGCAGTGCTTAACCAGTGCTTTCTGTCACAGATACATTTTTCTGCACATACAGCATATTAAACACATGGCAAAATATCTTACCTGCATTTAACATTTTACTTATTAACAGGAAACAAACTCAGACACAACAACATTAACACTTAGCAGTTTTGGACATAAAATATTCACTTTAGCAATATAGACTGTTTTTACAAAGGGTATAAAGCAAGCTATAGAAAGTTAAATCAAAAGTTACATGTGTCAAATGCTCAAGAAGGCTAAATCAAGTTTAAAAAATTAATGATGACTGATAAACATTTTGTTGCCTATGCTAGCACTGAATAAAAGAAATGGTCAGATTAGATGAAATTAAATTTTCGATTATCACTGGAGAACATGAGTCCAACCTAGATTCCCAAAGGGCTCATGTTGTTCTGGCAACACCTCGCTGCTAAAAATGCTGTTCTTCAACATTCTGCAGCAAAATCCAAAGTATTCTTGGGCAATGTTATTGATGATCTTTGGGGTTTTTTTGCATCTATAAAATGGAGATAAAAGAGAAAATATCAAGACAACTCTTGATCCAAAACATTTTACAATTATAGAACACCTTTCAGTAGACAAAGGCTTGCCACTTAACCACTCCAGTGGTATCCCAAGCAGGGCAGCAATGCTCCCTGGATCCATCGCAGGGCAGCAATGCTCCCTGGATCCAAGGCAGGGCAGCAATGCTCTCTCTCCATCCCCAGCGAGCATCTCTGTGTGAAGCCGGTACGGATCAACCACTGGGAAACTGCTGGAGAGTCACAAACCAGCACTAGGAAAGAGGCTGAACAGAGACGATACCAATTTCCTGATAAACAGAGGGATTAATTCAGAGTCTTTAACTGACTCTCTTTGTACCCTGGCAGGTGGCACTGGCAGGTTCAAAGACTCTCTGATAGTTCCCCCCTTCAGTTCTCCTCTCCAAGCACAAGCCCTGATGGAATTCCACTGGAGACCATTCTCATGGACAGCATAACTGAACCAACACAAAGCACAGTCCCACGGACTGCACAGTCTGAAAGCCTGTCTGTTTTTCCTGCAAGTCATTTCAGGGGCAAACAATGAAAACTGAGCTCACAGCATTTAGGACTAGTAGAACAATAAATTACAACTACCTGTTTCTGTAACCTGTAGTACTTCTTGGAAAGATCAACACTGGTTCGTCCTTTCTGAAATGGGTAAGACCACAAAATTAAATTCCAGTGATTGCCCATTTTCTTTACTCCATTCAAAAGACAGGTAATTTCTTCGGTTGTGAAATCTTTCCGGGTTCTTCTTCTCTTGTTCAAGATTCTTGTATTCATGTCCAGGGGACACAATTCATTGCTCTGGAAATATTTGTTTGGGTGTAATTACAAATTATGTCAATATACAAACTGTTTTGCACGTAAAATATCACTGGCAATACAGGTGCCTTAAAAAGAAATTAGGCAGTTCATAGTGCTTTTCTTTGGACATGTTCAAATATGTGAGTGTATGATTAGGCTTTGCAGAACTAACCTCATCTTTGTCCAGTGAGTGTACGCAGTTTTCTTTTAAGTGCTGACATTTCTCGTTGTACATTTCTCTGACTCCATGTCTCTTCAAGTTAGCATCTTGGGGTTTTTGTAAAGCTATGAAATTGAGAACAAGGAGGCTCTTAGTTATTTTAAACTAACAGAAATCTCAATGCCCTGACCTAAATGCAAAATCTGATAAGTTTAAGTTATGCATATTAGAGAATTAATTTTCTGGTAATACTCACACTTTTCACAGACAGGTGTCAAGTTATAGCTGCCAGTCCATCTAATATTTTCATTATATTCTTCTCTGTTTGAAGTATTAGATTTGGCTTTTCTACTTGGAGTTAAAAGAATACCTTAAAAGAAATCCCAAACAATAAAACATTGTACATCTGTCTTATTAAAAAACAAACCACAAAACAGGTAATATTTTAAGAATTAAAATTTAAGAGAGAACCATCTTTTGAGTCATACTATTTTGTGGTCTTGGAAGAAAGACTGGAAAATTCAGTTCAGTTCACAGAAACTGTTTACTTGCTAAGATAATACATTGCTCTAAGAGGCTCGCAAGATGAAATATAGTTGGTTAGTGGTTTTTTATTTAATTTTAAAGTCCCTCAGTGGCTATCACAGACAAATTATTAGATTTCTGAATCTGGAGAGGGAAAAATATAAACAAATTTCCAAATCAATCCACTAGCTTTTACTGGAAATTAATTACAATAAATAACCATATAAACAACGCTTTTGAAAATAGAGTCCTAAATATAAGTTCCTGATGGGTGAACTGATTTTTCCAAAGAGAGTGCCTTTTAAAGGCATCTTAATGTTTTAGAAGTGAAGTATTTATTTAGAGAACTGTTTCAGCCTAGTTTAAAAATTCTGGTAATCCATCCTAAGAAACAGTGTCGGTTACTAGTTGATGAATGTAGGAATTGTGACTGTAGTGGGAGCTCTGCAGGTACCCACAAACAGCACATTCTGAAAAAAAATCATGGTATTATGTAAAAATATATATTAGCAGAGTAAGGGGGGAAATAATAGAAATGTTTTTGTTGTATTACAGAACAAAATCTGTAAAAGATATGGTCTCTGCAGTTGTGTATTATAAATACCACCAGGTTTTCTGGACAACTGATGGTTCTGCAAACACAGAGCTCCTAAACTGCACTGCAGAAACTGGTGGCATTTATATTCCCTTTTCTATCTGTGCCTTGTTAATACATTGCCATTCAACACTTCATAGCAAATAAATAGATAACAAGTAAAGAGATGTGAACTTCATTTTCTGATAGGTTGTTTTCATGCCCCACATGTTGCACACGTTCAGGGTTCCCCCTGTTCCAGCACAGAGACCCCAGTCCTCAGCACAGCTCCTAGCAGGAACAGACACAACAGCATGACTGGAACTGCAGAATGGGGTGAGGCTGAACCCAGGAACACACAACTGACCTCTGTCCTCATCCTGACTAGACTTCTCCATTGTAAAAATTAATGCCACAAAATTGAAAAATAGCAGATGGTGTGGAAGGAACCTTGACAGGATTCAAAGCAGGATCAACACAGCAAGTGTCAGATCACTCTGCAGTACAATAATGTGTATGACACAATTTCATGACTATAGAGTATGCATTTTCTGCATACTAATACATAGACTATTCACAGAACTTGGAGAAGAGAAAAAACTACCATAATTCTCTATCCACAGACTCCCATGGTAAAGCTGTGCAAAAGAATTAATAGACATTAAGAGCTTTTGGCATTAAATTCCAAACCCAGCCCTTACTTTGGAAGCTCTCCTGTTTGCTTCTAAAAGTGGCTATTTCTGTATGCAGTCTATCTTTCTTCACTGGAGTCAGCAGTATTTCTGGAAAACAGAAGATGAACATCAGTACAAAGGTCAGTAATTAATAACTTTTTTCCAAAATGCCTCCTTTAAACCAGAAAAGTATTAAGAATGTTAAGATTTATAAACATCTTAGATGCTTAAATATGTAATATTAGAATTAAATTACATTCTTATGATGTCATACATCTATTCACAGTTATTTCAATTTAATACATTCCCTTCTCTTAGTACTGCACTACTTCTGTCAAACATGACAGTCTCGTCAAAGCTTCTTAAAAAAAAGAAAAAAAAAAAAAAGTGGCCTGTTCTGATCTCAGTGCAAATCAAATAAATGAGCGAGTTTAAAACAGCAGGACAATCAGAGTCAGATCACAAAAAGTTCACAATGTTAAATGCAATTTAAAACAGTGGTTACAACTGCCAAAAATAGAACTCTGTAATTACGCTCCCAGGTCGGGTATCTACTGTTACAAAGGACCAGCTTGCGGAGTTCCTTCCTGTGTCTCTCTTCAGCCTCTAGAATGACTCTGTGGTGGTCACACTGGTGCAGACAACTTTGTAACATCTTGGTAAAGGTTTTACTGTTGAAGGACAGTCCTCCTGCTGTACAACCTGAAAAAAAACCCAAAAACAAAAAAAACCCAAACAAACAAACAAAAAAACCAACCAAACAAACAAAAAAAAACCAAACCAAAAAAAAAAAAGAAAAAAAAACAACAACAACAAAAAAAACAGGATATTGTAGAAACAGCAAGCAGAAGCCACCATGAGGTCCAATGTTTCATTTTGCTCACTGTGATCTGCAATTTGACCCCCGGTTTTCCATACAAACATCTCAAAGAGGTTTCATTTTTATGGACCCTCTTGAAAATACTTCTTGCTTTGTACTTTCTAACTTAAAAAAAAACATGACACCAAGTTCTACTACACTTGAACTCCACCAGTCCTGAATAAGGAACAGATTCTCTACAGAAATAAAAGTATTAGTGGGATGGGAAGAAAGGGGCCTTAGTGCCATTTTCATATTTATCCATGAGCACAAATATGAGGTATGTCTTTGCTACACTTCGAAACCTGGTGATGTAACAGTTGTCTGTATTAACCTGAAAAAAATATGTCTAGCTTAGGCATGAACTCCTTCCCAGGAAACCTTCCTGTTTATTTTTGAGGACATTCCCAGGGTAATTTAAGATTCTGTTATTCCTGGATGTTCTCATGGTTAAGTTACATCAGCTGAAGGAGAACTTCTGTGAGGAATCCTAAGAAGGGCACACTGTAACATTCTACCATGAGACAAGAGCTCAGCTTGAATTTAGTTTGACAACTTGGATAAAACTACTATTCAAAGGTGGGGAATGGGTTGGTTTGGTGTTTTGGTTTTTGTTTGGTTTTGTTTTGTTTTTTTTGGGGGTGTTGTTTGTTTGTTTTGTTTGGGGGGTTTTTTGGGTTTTGTTTTGGTTTTTTGTTTGTTTTTTTGTTTGGGTGTTTTGTTTTTTGGGTTTGTTTGTTTGTTTTGGGGGTTTTTGTTTGTTTTGTTTTGTTGTTGTTTGGTTTTGTGGGTTTTTTAATACAGAAATATGGGCTTGACTACAAAATCCACACACAAATCCTGAGTACCAGCAGCATTCTCATGACCTACTGCTGGAGTATGTTGAGGAAGTAGAATACAGGGTGACTGAGGGCTGCAGTCCTGGATTGCCATAAATTTGAGTGCACTTAACAGCAGTGAGGCAGAGTGAGCAGAGGGGCTGCAGAACAGGCAGAGGGCTTAGCAGGAGAACCACTGAGGGAAACGAGCAGGGCTCATTGTTCTTCCTCCCTCTTTCTAATCAGAGAAAGGAGGAAACACCCTCTTGGAAGGACTCTTGTAAGGAATGTGCCATCTTTCAAGCTGCTGTATGTTGTTTGTTAGCAAACCCACATTAAACTGCAATATGACAGCTTTATTTCAATATTTACCTTTTATTTTAGAGGCACATAAAGGAAATTAAGTAGTTAAGATTTATATAACAGGTCATAGGACAGATGTGTTAACATTCTTGTAACGTCAGTCCACTTACTGCATTGCTGACTCTTTAAGGCTTCTTTGATGTACTCTGGAAAGAAAATCCTGAGATAATATTTACCTGAACACCTTAAATCTGCCATTTTACGGGATGAAGATGTAGCAGAAGTACTTTTGTGTTTCCCGGTTATCTCTGAGGAGGATGAATTTTGATCTAAATGAGGAAGGAGGAAAACCACTAAGTAAATGTCACTTTCTTTTGCTATGGTAATCCTGCATTGGTAGGCCTATATTCAACTGCATTTTCTGTTTGTAGATTATTAAAGTTTAATTAACATAACAGCAAAAAAATCCAAGTGAAATTCCTCAAGTTAAACGCATCACATCTACATTTTTGTAAATCCAGAGTAATTATGTTCAATTCAGTGCTTTTTCATCACTCTCTCAAAGAATATTACTTCAACTTGAACACAGCAAACTAACTCTGTAAACTAATACTGCTTAACTAAGCCCTATAAACTTTATTTCTTTTGGAAATTTGCTGCTGAAGAACAGGATTCACTGGAATAACAGGTACTCTCAGTTTAAACAGCTATAACCCAGAGATCAGCTCATCGCCTGCAAAGCCACCATTCTGGCAAATACTAATCCAGTGAATGATGAATAAAGATGTGATTGAACAAACCACAACTCTGGAATAACTATATCAGACTAAGATCCATGCAAATCTGAAAAACACTCATCTTCTGCACATGTTCAGCATGCAGGAATAGCTTCAGGCAGAGGCCACTGTCCCAGGCAGGACAGAACCAAACCACCATCCTCATGCATTTTCTATTAATAGCTTTCACTGCTCAGTACAGATTAGAGACTAAACTGTATTCAGACTAAACTTGAAACATCTATCTGGGGTACATTCATTTGAATAGTTAAAATCAGTCACACACACACAGAAAGAAAGCTACAATATGCATTAGAAGAAAAGCAGAATAAATATTTTGGTAAATTTGTGCACAATATAAAATTCCAATACTACACAAACCAGAAGGATATTAATTACTCTGTCATGTAATGATACCTAACTGATAAAAAGTAGTGATAAAAGTACACAAAACTAGTTAAAATCTCATTAAGACCAAAATCATCTAAGAAAGGAATATGTTTAGCTGTTTGTACCTGATGTGGATGTCTGCTTGCCATTTCTAACAGGCTCTGATAGTTGTTTAAATAACTGTTCGCTGGGAAGACAACAATGTGAACAAATAGAAAAGAATAAAATGTCACAACATACATTTACCTTCAAATTAAAGCACACATTCCAATGGCAAAACAAAAAAAAACCCACATATTGAATATATAAAAGATAAACCTCTAAAAAATTATTCTAATTATCCCAAGTTCCTGGGCTTATGGCATCCAGTATGTGACCACTGTGTGTCAGGACCCTGTTTACCAGGGTCTGAGATCAGCAGTCCTTGCAGTGTTGTTCACCATGGAATGCAGAATTTGCAATTTTGACTCACAGAAAGATTACTTAGTCCACACAAAACTTGCACAAAGTCTTCAAAAGACTGTAGCCCTCACCATTTGTGGCAAATATTCTAAAAGGTAATGGATTTTCTTCTTTGCTTACACCAATTCACTTCTATGCAACCAAAGTGCTCCCACAATACCATGATGGTGCATTTCTGTGTCCCTGACTGCCTCTGAATGCTGCCGGAGCAGGGACCCCAGTCCACAGTTATCCCTCAGTAACTCCTGTTTTCACCCAAATACACTGCCAAGGAGAGAGCATTTTGGTTGGTTTTAAATAAATAAATAAATAGAATAATTTTGTGATTCAGAGGCCAGAGCAAAAATAAAGAAGTGGTGTGAAATTACGCTGATTAGCAGCAAAGCAAAATTGACCTGAATATGCCACGGACAATTGCCAGGCTCTTGGTAATTTCTACGGTGTTGTAAAGTAACAACAACGCATACAAGAAAACTCCACGGAGCAAGGTGCAGCCAGCCCCAATAAAAAAGCACAATAAAAATGTGGGCCTCAAAAAAAAAAATCCCCCCCCCAAAAAACAAACAAACAAACAAAAACCCCTAAAAACTAAAAAAAAAGGCTCAAAACCCTCTAAATCCCCCTCACCATAAAACAAAACACCAAACAAACAAAAAATCAAACTAACCAACCAAACAAAAACCAAAACAACCCCTCCCAGAGAAACACAGTTTTGCTCATCCTCTCCCATCAATTGTCTGGAGAGATATTATTGATATAAATTCAAGAGAATGGATCTTGTATTTATTTTTGCAAGTTGCCTATTATTAGTTTATTTATTATCAATACGAAAGACGAACGTAAGAAGTAAAAGAAGAAAAGGAAAATAAGCATTTGTGTGAGAGGAATGAGCAAGAGAACAGGGAATGCCTGAACAGTGCTGCCCCTTTCTCTTCCCCTGCAGGGAAACAATGGAACATGAGGGGAGAAAAGTGGAGGTGGGAAAACTTTTTCCCCCAGTTTGTAGCCACTCCAATTTCAATCTTTTTTCAAGCAGTTCCTTCCCTGCTGTCTTCCTGGCAAGTGCACATCACATCTTGATTTGTGACATCAGTGAGAACTTCGAGGCCAAAGCCACGGATTTCTCACCACTGTGCTGAAGGCACGAGAACATGACCTGGGAGAGGCTCTCTGTACAACCCATCAGTTGCCCATCACTCAGAGAAAAAGATCAGAAGGTTTTACAATGTCTACAATGCTTGGCCTGTGATGTCAAAGACACTCCCACAGAACACTAATGGGTCACCAAAAGGCTGTGTCTTTTCACTAGAACAAAAAGACACAGTTACTAACACAGAATTTAAAAGGTTGACTTTCAATTTGGAAATTACTAAGGAAAATCAGCTTAGTACTTCCTCTTAGGTGTAGGATACTTACCTTGCCTGGGAAACAGACTGATACCTGCCACAAGCAGTGTTTTCCTCTGTCCTGTGGCTTTGAAGTGCACTAGTTGTTTGCAGCTCATCAGCTGGACATGCCACACTGCTCTGCCCACTCTGTCCAGCAGGAGCTGCAGCCACAGCCTTCCCTGTTCCCTTCTGCCGTGGAGGACAATTTACAGGTGAAGCAAGAACCCGATCATCCAACTTCAAAGTCAGTGGGCAATTATCTTCTTTATATGCTCTCTTCATGTATGTTTTTTGATCAGCAGGATTCATTTCATGCGATTTTAATGTTTCAGAATTGGTTACTGAGAGTCCATCTGCAAATACGCCTCCTTGCACTCCCTCCTGCACCGAAAAATACTAGTTAGTGACTATACAAGCTTTACAGAAAGGTTGAATAAATCCAGTAACAAGATTAACTAGATAGACCAGTGTAACTCTGAAGGTAAAGCAAATTCCAGAGAGGCTCCAAAAAACCCTGCTGAGCTGAGAGCCAAGAGGACGGCAGTGCTGCAGAAGGTAAGGGAGGAGTAGTTATTAAGAATTTGCTATTAATGCAAGGCACTGCTAGAAATGAAAGGACTTAAATTTAAGATCCATCTAAGTAACTCATAAACTTGCTGTTCCAAACCCAGAGATACCAAGCAGCTGTAAAACACAAAGAAAACATGAAACTATTTATTCCACCTTATGTTCACATTCTTTTTATCATCCATCCCACCACAGCCAAATCAAGAGCACTTCATGCATTCAAATAACATTTTAGATTTGAATGTCTAGCAATGAAAAATAAATTCAACTTCTTGTTTCTCCAAAAGAAATGATCTCTATTTTGTAGAAGATCTAGTTTTATAATTAACTAAAATACTTCATAAAATACAGATACCTCCATTCTGTGATTGGCCTGCACAGGTGGAACTTGGTATGATCTACAATAATGGCAAAAGTTGCAGGCTGTACTGTGACACACACACAATGTTTTTTTCTGCTTTTTTAGCTCACATTGAAATTATTTTAAGGGTTTACTTTCTCCCTCAACTGAAAAGGTGAGTTTTATCCTACTTTGGTAAATAGGCCAACCTCATTGTGTTCTTGTTCTATCAAGTTTATTCTGTGCAAAATTTCTTTTGCTTTCTTCCAGTAATCTTGTAGACTTCTTTTCCTGACTTGCACATCCAGTTCTTCTGCACTGCTCACATTTGAGTTATCATTTCTTTTCAGAGACAACTGTTCAGCTTCATAAAATATAAAACAACATTAATACTTCAAATTTTATCCATGAACATCTTGGCAAGTAATTTTTATATTTTAGTATGCTGAGGGACAGCGCCAATAACTTAATGGAAAATAAAATATCTGAGTAATAGTTTTTGCAAAACTTAAATTTACACATAAGTGTCAACACACTTCAAATACAAACTGCAGTTACAAGAGGTGAGACTGCAGCTATATTTACTATAAGCTGTTTGTACAATGATGCTGTGTAAAAGATTACTTTTTCAGTGACTTAATGCTAACTCTGTAGGTTCTTTACCAGTATGTCTCTGCTTTTGTAAAAAACAATTCCATATTAATAGACACTACTAATCACCACACCCTCTCAAATAAAATTCTCAGTTATGGTTTCAGTACAAAAATGTAAATAAATCAGCAATTGCACGCCTTCCATGCTCTAGAGATTAGAGGACAAGATGTCTTTCTGTTTCATTGGTAGTACAGATAATTAATAAAAAGCTTTACCAGGGTGCCTCAAAATACACCCTACTTTAAAAAGAAAGATCAAGATTATTTAATATTGCAAAATTACTGTAGTCGGTGATTTTGTTTGATTATCTAGTGCTTTATTCTCTATATAATGGTCACATTTTCCACATAATTTATAGAGGGAAAAGCTTTTACGAACTGGCCCTACACATGTAGGTTTCACAAATGCATTATTGCAACATTGATGAAGTTTTTACTTGTCCTTTTTCTGCCTAAATGCCATAATCAGTTCATGGTGGCAAATAGACAACTTCTCTGCAGAAAACAAACCCCTCTTGGAGTACACAGAATTACAGAGCTGCTACTGTCAGAATCATTTAGCAAAGCAGCAGAACACAGAGATGGAAATAATCACTGTCATTTTTAAGGCAATAACAGGACACTTACTCATTTGCTTGCAGTTTTGCAGCACAAAAGTAGCAGCTTTGATGAGTTCCTCATCCTGAGATTCTGTTAATACCTGGATCATAAGTGGAAGACCATTGTTCTGGAGCAGTTCACACTGGTTTTCTTCTAAAACAGGGCATTGCAAAGGAAAATAGATCGAGCTTAGTCAGATACATTCAATCTTACAATAATTTTAGGAGTTAATACTTGTAACTTCCTGGGAATTCTGATAAGGATGTTTCCTTCCAGATGCAAGCTTGCTGTAATGACCTACTACCTGGATTGCAGCAGCAGAGCTTTAGATCTCACAGGGTGATTTCACCATAACTCCATCTTCTTGTAAGAAAATTGAAGGATGACTGAGTCAAATTATATGACAGAGTTCTAAACTCACTTAATGCTTGCCTAAAATGTTTGAATTGTGCCTTCTGTATCACTTTTCCTGTTATATGCTCTTAAAGTAGATATACTACATTTCTGTGAGCCATGAGATGCAGAAATATCAAAAGCTTGAAGTATATAATTAGCAAAAGTAGTAAAATTAGTAGTTTAATCCTGGTCTAGCCACTCTGTTCCTACTTGCTAACTATGCCACTAGCTAAATTTTATTATTAATGTGATCTCGTTTGCATAATAATAAAACTGACAACTTGCTAAAAACAGTTCTATTCTTTAAACTTGATAAAGGAATTTTAAAAAATGAAATATGATTATTTTGACAGTGTTGACATTTTAAGAGAAACTTTTATTCTGTTGGTTTAATCATATTTCTATTCAAATGACCTTCTCCATTACTCTTTGTTTCAAATAATTCTTCATGAAAAAATGTCTTTTAAGATAGATTTATGACCTACTGAATATGCTATTGATATTCAGAGGATTATAATAAATCAGAAGTTTGGAACACAACCTCCTTTTCTTTTGTATCTGAACACACCTGCAAAAAAACAGTAGTATAAATGAACAATAATCAGTGTGTCTCATCCTGCATCCTGTTTGCTTGTATTATCATCAGACACCAACTTAAGTGTTACATTTTCACCAGATATGCTTGGGTGAGCCCTGAAAAGCCTGATAAAATTATTTCAGGGCTACCTCCTGTTTGTGTTATTTCAAAAACAATGCTATTATGTAATAATTTTATATAATTTATTGACATAATAGTAAAAAGAAAATTGCTCTGTAACCAGAGGACAGAACCTGTATATATCAAGGACCATTAAAAGAGAGGTCAATTTGGTATGTTCATACTGAGTAGATTTTAGGTCTGAATTAATTTCACCCAGTGATACCTAAGCCCTGCTCTGAACTCTTGCATAATAATCTGCTTTTTCAAAGCTCTTAAAGATATCATCTGCTAAGAAGTTTTGAAATTTAAAGATGGAACATTATAGAAAACTTTTTTTCTGAATATTAACGTTACATTATTTAACAGAACTTGCCCTCACATTCCAGTCTGGATGAAATGACACCACTGAAGGAGTTTGTGTATGAGAATTTAGTAAAAGCTGAAAAAAAGAAAAAAACAATCTTACCACAAACTTCAGTACAGTGTCCAATTGTTAGAATAATACTGATCTTTTCTCCTGCACTCAGTGTCTCACTGGTCAGCAGCTTCAGCAGCTCAGACACCGTGTGGTACTTTGCCAAGACAACTCCCGTGGCAGCTGTGAAGTTAAAAATAATTGCGAGGAAAACAAACCAGATAAGCAGCGCACAGGCATCGTGCAAGTGCGAAGTGCTGTCCTTCGGCGGAGCTCTGCAGAGCTCTCCAAGCGTCGGGCGGGCACAGCCCTCCCCTTCTCTGCCTCTCACCCTCCAGACTCCCACACCCCGCCCAGGTAAGGCTGCCCAGGCTGCCCAAACCCAGCACTGCCCTTCCTCCCACACCGGGCTGACCAGCTGGGGGACAACATCTGACGAGCAAGGGCTTTGCAACGTGCATGTTTTGTAGGTCTCTGCTGAGTTTCTCCACATCCTTTATCAGCTCCAGCAGAGACAGTGCTGAGTAATGTTTGACACCCAGAGTAGGGGTCACAAGAAGAGGCAGGAATGTGTCTGGTAGAGAGCAATCTCTTCCTGAGACTGGGAACACAGCTGCTGGTCCATCCATGCTGAACCTAACCCTGTCACATTGATTTGAAACTACATTCAAACCTAGTGCAGGTGTATGCTTTTAAACTCTGTGAGCTTCCATTAGTGAACACTTACAGGAGAAGTGTCAAATATAACACCCATGGCCAACAGCAGAGTCATCAGGGTCAGAGTTTCCCCCAGATTTTCTGATGGAATACACAGAGACCTCATGAGGATGGCACCACCCAGGCAGCAAATCAGAGTAAAGGTGTGTTATGCAGACATACCACATCTGTCCAGCCCCACCTCTGAGTTACCGAAGCTCCCTAAAGCCCCCAAAGTTTATCATTGAGGCACAGGCCTAACTCCAGACTGCTATGCCCAGTTCTCAGCTTACCCAAAGCTAGCTCTAGCATCTTAGTTTTCATTTTCAGTATGGCTTTCACTATGTTTATTTTATCAACCATGGGAAAGTAACACACCTCAGATGAACTGAATCACTCCTCATGTAGGCACTTCAGTTTTAATAAAATCCCAAGCATCACCTGATGTATATACCTATGTATATACCTGATGTATGATACCTATGATGTATATAACTTCATAGCCTTTTAGCATCCATTTATGTAACTTTTCCAACAACAGGAGACATCAAAAATTGCATTTTAAAATTACCACATATAAAAAATAATAGCTGTGTTTTCACTCACAGTTATTAGCAATGCAGGCATCCAGAGTCTTTGTTACTACTACTGCAAGTTTTGTGCCAGAGTGACTCAAACAGGAATCATGCATAAGCTCAACTAGGACTTTAGCTAATGTATCCAATCCTCCAATTGAAACAAAGTATTTCTGCACATGAGCTTTGTGGAAAAAAAGAGAAAAACATGTGTTTTAAGTAATACAGTTTAAAAATTACTTTAGTATTTTGCCAGTTAAGTTCATCACAGTTTTTCTGTGCATGTATCAATCATTACATTTCCAGCCATACAAGAGAAGCTGGATGTATATTAATCTCAAGAAATGTAGTAACCATAATTTAAAACAATCACAGGAAACAATGACCCTAATACATGAATACAAATGGCACATATTATGCCCAAGTTCTACCTAAGGCATTGTTTTCAATGTAATAATGACTCTTATTTATAAAATAGTTTTAATCAAAGCAGCTTTCAAATAAGTTTTCACTGACTTTATGGAATGTAATCAGTTTGTGGCCACTTATGGACTTAAGCACATTGTAGTGCAACTAAAGATAGTGGAATAGTTTTCAGAGCAAAAGGTGAAAGAACAGTAAATGAATTCATAGAGATTGACAAAAAAAAAAAAAAGGAAAATATATTAGCTACCTAATTAAAATTACTCTTAAGAAAAGCAGAAGTGTGTAAAGCTTGAGCTGCACTTACAGTTATTGGCAACTGTGAGACCGACAAACGAACAAATGGGACGAACAATCTCAGGCTCTGTGCAACTCTCGAGCCACTCTTTGGCATATGGGAAAACTGAACAGCAAATGTTTTGATTATCTTCTGGAAAAACAAAAACACAGAACCCCAAATCAGAATGTAAAGTGACATTCCCATAGAACAGTAAAAATGAAACCAAACTGTTCCACTGTGGAGAATAACTTTGGATTTCCTGCATGGTTTGCAGAGCAGCACGTACCGTTCTGAGGGTTGTTGACACAGGCACAGAGGGCGCTGCAGACTGAGGACCACAGCTGATAGCACTGATCGGGAGCTTCACCTGACACCGTCATCTCACACGTGGAAAGAGTTGTTCTGGCAAGGACAGTGCAAGCAAGTCCAAACAGTCAAGGAGACACAACTCCTAGTTAGTCTACATTCAAATGCCTGACTGCAGCTGTGCAGCTGTGCTTACCTGAAGAGCTGCAGCAGCAGGCTGATGCACCCCGTGTCTCTGACATAGGTTTGCCCACTTTCTAGAAGAGAACACAAACAAGACTCCAGACACATATACAACCTGAGACAAAATCTTAACATCAAGTTTAATTTACAGACATACATTCCATTTCCTAAGCATAAATCCTTCTCAATAGCAAATACAAAATGACATCAACATATTGGTAAAAGTATTCCATTTATTTCTATGTCTGGGTTTTTTCTATATACCGTCAGAAACTACTGGTTTGCAGTACAATTTTTTTAAACTATACTTTTAGAACTAAACCACTTTCTGTTGTTTAAAGAAATACCAGTGAGCAATGACCTACTTAGGCAGTTCTGGTTCAGTTACTTGCAAACGTTCATCTTTATAAATTAACTTTACCAAAATGTTACTTATTGAATATTCTGTGGTTTACGAGGCAGATTGGCAAACAGAAAAAAGTGATGTTGTAACACAGAAAAACACCCCAACTTACTATTATTTGAAACCAGTACTAAGATGACATAAACAGACATTCTTTTCAAGTTCACACCAGAATCCTTATTAATTAAGAATAGAATGAGGTCTTCAAACAATGCAGAAGTACACAAAGTCTGTTGACAATACACTGAAAACAGAAGATGAAAACCATTAAGTCCTAAAGCAAGTTGCTCATAATCCTAAATTATGAAGTCTCAGTTGTGGCCAGTACATGGGGAGTGGAGGCAAAGCAGTACCATAAAGTGACTGAGAGCTCCCCCCTGTAGTGAGTTCTAAACCAGCCAGGACCTGGCAAACTTTGGAACAATCTGAGTCAGTGAACTGCTGAGGAAGAGAAGGAGTGCAGCTCTCTGGAGAGCTCTGGGGAGTTATGCTGCCTGCACAAACCAACGAGGTACTGCTTCAGACCTGGGCCTGCACAGAGGACCAGTGGCACCCTGATTGCCCATGCTCCAACTGATGAGTGTGTCATCTGACTTTTTGAGACCAAAACAAAAATGGAGAGAAAGCACAAGCAAAAGTGATGACATGGGGCCACAACTCAGAAATACAAAAAATACTACTTATTATTTATTACCATTACTCTCTATAATAATCCCTAGTGTAAACAAAGCAGCTTCCTTTACTATGCCATGTGCACTTGACTTTGCAAGGTCATTTATAAACATCAAACCACCAATTTCTCGAAAGTATTCACTTGCTTCACCTACAACAGAAAAAAAGGAACAAAAATTAAACTGCAGCTTTTGTTCTCAGTAAAATGAACCCCCCTCCCCAAGACTTTACAGCTTCTCAAGCCTTTGGATAGCTCTTTTATAGTGACCACCAGCTTCTTAACATACATGGAGAACATAAAGGTTCCCAAAGAAAAACATTTCTTACTGCTTTGTTGACAAATTGAATAAATAGTGATCAAAGCCTCTTTCTGAGACAGAGGGCAGTCCATCTGATATTTAAGGCATTCAAGAAGCAAGTTCAGATCTGTTTTCATATCTAAGAGCAAACACAAAAAATTAATGAAAATTGTTGAGCTGTCTATATATTCAGTATTATAAAAATCCTGTACTAAAATGCAGAATGTATTAAAAAGAAAAAAAAGAAAAAGATGAACAAAAACAGAGCTATGCCACTTCTATCCATCCACAAATAACAAACATACATAACCTAGAAATATTCCTGTCCACAGTTTGTTATTGAGCATGATTCCTTTTGTTACAGTAACAGTTCCCTCTTGGTATTTCTGGGCTTCAATCACTAATAACTGTTAGTAAATGTGCTGTAAATAACTAAATATTCAATTCACAATTGTAAGGTGTGTTAAGTGTAAAGGGACCATTAAAATGCTCAGAATGAAAATACAGTTGAAAATCTACATAGTAATAGGCAAAGAATCCAACAGCACAAGGCTGCAACATGGTACTGAATTACAGGAGACGTAATCATGTACCAGAGCAGCAGAGTCTTGAATCAGGTGGTTACTGAGGTAACACAAAGTATTTTCTGGGCACCTACATACAAATCTTACTAAGTAAACAACTTGGAAAATCTGTTTCTTAATCTTCGGGGTATAATCAAAAAATACCTATTTGATAACTATTTGCAATAGTAAAAGTAGGTATTGCATATTGTTAACGCTTGAAAGGTTTGGGGTTAAAATACAAAAAAACAGTGGGTAAATATCAGCAATTTTTTTTTTTTAAAGTGACCTTGTGGTGGTGTGATTTACTATTTGAGAGTTTGTCATTAGATTTGCCCTTTAGGTATCCAATACAGTATCAAAATTTCCCAGCAACTCACCACCCCATGCCAGGCCTGTCACAGCCTATTAAAGCTTTGAAGAACTGATACAGACCACAAATGACAAACTGTATCAGGCATCTTACCACACTGATTTTTCTGCACCTTTTGAGTGTCCATTTTTGGTTGTATCTCTGTTCTCATTCTACAACGGCAAAGAAAAAGTGGGTTTGTTTCTGTTCAGATTAGCAGAATAAATTACATGATTTCTCTTAAAATACATTCTTTCCAGTTTTCTGGTTTTACTGTCATGACATACACACAGTTTAATGTGCTCCTGCATGGCAAAGATTTCCTTTGGAAATACAGTGTTTTATAGTAACTCTGCATTTGTAACTACTGTGTTATCAACTTTTGAAAGCTCGCATTTGGCAAGGATCAGGTAATTCCTTACTACCATTGTGGGGCACCATCAATATCCCTGTGAGTAAAAAATATTCCCTGCCATTGACCATTGTGTCACCCACTACAATAAAGCTGATCCAAAGCCCTTCCAATAGTTGCCAACTTTGTCATCAGCCAACAACTGGCACTAAGACCACTAAGGAATGTAAACAGAGGGTGAATATATAAAACTTCAGCCTCCTGCTGCTGCTCAGAGAGCCATGAAACCATCACTCTTGTTCCATTGGTACTGACCAAACCAAGGACAATGCTGAGACATTATTTCCTAAACTAAGAATTTATTTTAATTCACCAAAGATAAAACACGAACCATGTAACACACAAACCCCCAGAGCATTGGCTCTTCACAAACTTCATGTGCCAGCACCTGAGAGTTAGCAGAGCAGCTGAGTGAAATCCAGGTTTGGGGGCAGAAGGATGGTCCCTCATACATGCCCAAGCACAAAAGGTTGATGCAAGAACCACCATAACCTATTCGATTTCTCAAAATTTATTTAGCTCCAGGTAGAAACTTTAAATCAGTGATAAATCCAGCTTAATAATGGATCAGTTTTCCTTCTGAAAGCTGAGCAAAGGCTCTAAGCAGTATCAATGTCATCTTAGTGAAGACATCCTGCCCTCCTTTCCATTGAGAGTATAGAATTGTTCCCGTTCCTTTGCTGTTTCCATTAGAGAGGGAAAAATTAAAAAGAATCCATCTTCCTTTATCCTTTCAGAATAGTAAGATATATGCACTGCATTTTCTTGGAAACCTAACCCTGGCACAACTGGGAAAAGCTTGCAAGTCTTCCCCCTTCTGTTGCTCCACTGCTACCACCCTGCCAGCCTGAGAGGAAACAAAACCCACCTCCTGTTCCCCAACAGAGGGAAGGCTGTAAAAACCAGCTCGCTCTGGAGCTAATTGCATTTCAGTCAAGTTTAATTAAATATAGTTATACAATTAAGGAGGCTTTAATATAAGACGCACGAGGGTTTTAAAATTCTATAGAAAGATATGTCTTGATCTATTTCTTTTGCAACCTACAGGAGGAAAACAAAATAATATTTATAAGCCAGCATATGTTAAATGCAAATAGCTCGACCCTGTTGTTGCACCACAGGGCAAAGACAAGCAACAAGATTTGCTGCAGCCAACGTCTGGCAGGGGCTGCACGCGAAACAAATCACCCATCGGTTATGGAAAATCACCCAGCAACACCCCTTCAAACCTCAAATAAACACTCTTGGATAAGTGCAGAGCCATCAATCTGTTTGTTCAGCAATGCCAGAGCACACGGGCCACAGACCAGCCCCCCTCAGTGGGGATTGTTCTGTGAAACACAGGGATCTGTCCCGTGACACCTGGGATCTGTCCTGTGACACACAAGGGTCTGTCCCGTGACACCTGGGATCTGTCCTGTGACACACACGGCTCTGTCCCGTGACACACAGGGGTCTGTCCCGTGACACACACGTATGTGTCCCCCGAGGCCCGGGCCCATCCCCGCGGTGGGAGCGGTGCGGACCGGGTGTCGTGCCCGGGGCTGTGAGGGCCGCCCGAGCTCCGCCTCGGCGTCTTTGCAGCCACCGCCCCGCGCCCCGAAGGGAACACGGGCGCATGAAACGCTCGAGGGAAGAAAGGCCAGGAGTCCAAAGCCGCCACAGCAGTACATGGGCCCGATGGGGCGCGGGGCCGTACCTGTGCCCCGGCACGGCGGGGGCTGCGGGCGAGCCCGGCCCTGCCCACGGCCGCTCAGGAGCCGCCGCCCCACAGCGCCTCAGGGCGCGGCTGCCCCGAGGGGCCCGACCCCTCGCTGCACAGGGCACAGCCCCGACCCTCCTCCCTCTGATCCGGGCACAGCCCCGAACCTCCTCCTGATCCGGGCACAGCACAGCTCCGAACCTCCCTCTGATCCAGGGGCACAGCATAGCCCCGAACCTCCCTCTGATTCAGGGGCACAGCATAGCCCCGAACCTCCCTCTGATTCAGGGGAATCACTGCCTCGTCAGGGTCGGAACTGCCCCATAGACTGATCCGGTCCCGCCCAGCATTGCCCCCGCAGTCCCTAAAACACCACCCCACCCCACCCCACCCCACATCCAGACACCTCTAGGACACTTCCAGGGGCGGTGACTCCACCACCCGTGCCAGCGACCCGAGCAGGTGTCCTTGTGTCCCTCACGCCCCTCAGGTGCCCCCGCTCGCAGCCCCGGGCCGCTGCCCCGCTGCCCACACCGCAGCACAGGCTCCGGCCGGGGACTGCACAGACCCCCTGAGACTCCTGTGCTCCACATCCAACAACCGCAGCTCCCTCAGCAGCTCCTCGTGCTTTCGAGACCTTCCTCGAGCCCTGCTGCTTGTCTCCGACGCTCTCCCGGACCTCAATGTGCTTTTTAAGTGTAGGGTCCAGAGCAGGACGCAGCGCTCGAGGCCTCCCCAGTGCTGAGCACGGAGGGACAGTCCCTGCCCCGTTCTGCTGCCGCACCACTCCTGGTTCAGCCCAGGTGCCAGCGGGCTCTCACCCACCTGGGCACGCTCTGGCTCCTGCTCAGGGGCTGTCACAGCACCCCCAGGACCCTTTCTGCTGAACAGCTCTTCAGTTGCTCCTCCCCCAGCCTGGAGAATTCCACAGGGCTGCTGCAACCCAAGTGCAGACCCAGCCTTGCCCTTCTCGAACCCCATGCTGTTGTCCTTGGCCCATTGGCTGGGTCTGTCCAGGTGTCCCTGCAGAGCATTTCTGCCCTCCACCAGATCCACACTCCACCCAACTTAGTGCTGTCTGCAAATTTACTGTGTGCAGATTTGGTCCCAATAGAAAAAACCACATGAAGACATTGCAGTGTCCAAAGGAGGGACACGGAGATGGGGAAGGGCCTGCAGGGGAAGGTGTGAGGACACTGAGGGCACTTGGGGTGTTCAGCTGGACAAGAGGACACTGAGGGGACACCTCAGTGCAGGGACAACTCCCTGGGGAGGGGCAGAGGAGGGGCAGGCACTGATCTCTGCTCTGTGGGACCAGGGACAGCCCCAGGGAATGGCTGGAGCTGTGCCAGGGCAGGGGCAGGGGGGATCTCAGGGAAAGGTCCTTCCCCCAGAGGGTGGTGGGCACTGACCAGGCTCCCCAGGGCAGTAGGCACAGCCCCAAGGCTGGCAGAGCTCCAGGAGTGTTGGGATGATCCTCTGGGGCACAGAGGGTGACTCCTGGGGATGGTCCTGGGCAGGGTAAGTAGCTGGACTTGGATGATCCTGGTGGGTCCCTGTCAGCTCAGGATATTCCATGATTTTATGATTTTGAAGACTGCAACACCCCAACAACCGAAAGCAGTTGCCATCACTTGCATTGGCCAGACACAAGGGTGCAGGAGAAAAACCTTTCACTAAGTGAATGCAGTTGACAGAGCCATGCACACACTGCCTTTCCCCAACAGCCCTGAAACTCTATAAAAATCATTACAGCTCCCCCAGCTCTGGTCACAACTGGATCCTCAGACCACCAGGGCTCCATCAGCCTCCCTCACCCTTCAGCACCTTCTCCCCACCTCAAGCTGATGACCTGCAAAAAGTTCAGATCTGCTGCTAAGCAGTTTGTAAATGCAAAGTTACCCTGCCAAAAACAGCTGCTGCTTCTTTCAAAGGTTAATTAGAAAATTCTAGATATAAAAAAAAAGGTAGGATTTGGTATGATTTTATTTGACCTCAGGACAACAACCAAAAGAAAGAAAAAACATAATTACAAATAAAGGAACTTTAATAAGAATGTAATACAGAACAATCCAGTCAGTGGCAAAACACCACAGTATTTACAGAACTGCAAACACTGTAAAAACTGAAAATACAGCAGCAGCAGTGCCCGGTAGCATCAAATGCAAGACCTTTTTCCTATAACTGGAAAGTCGCTGAAGTCTGTGACATTCCACTGTAAATAAAGGTGTTATTAAAAATTACAAACTGCCCTGTAATGACTTTGATAGCCTCCTGTGCAGCAGCCCCTGTAAAAGAAAAGAAAAACCAGAAGACACTTAGCAGGTCTTATTTAAACACCAGTAAAACAATGTCATTTATCTAGAACTTACTCCACTGGAATTATTTCAGAAGTGCCCGATACATCTCCTAGGAAGTAAAAATGCCTTTCAGTACTTCCCAGTGTCAAAGAGCCTCAGCTGGGACTTCAAAAGTTAGCTTTGCACACGTTTTGCTGTCTGTACTGTTTCTCCATGTACATACACATGCACTAAAAATATGTGGGCAGACAGACCTGTGCAAGTTGTGACCTCTTAAAGTACAATTGAGAAGTTCAATTAAAAATAATCATGTACAATTAAACCGGAAAATAACCTGAAGGGTTTTTTCACCGTGATCCGTTTGTGTTTTCCTGTAGTACAAAATATTCTGTAATTTCTTCAGAAGTTACCTTTGTGTATTTTTCTAAAGCACCATACATAGCAAGTCTCACTTAATCAGAAAAAAATTCCTACGCACACAGAGTATTTCATACCTAATTATCTTCAGCATTGCATGAAAACAAATAAAGGAAGGAGTTAACTGATACATCAACTCTGAGCACCCATTAAAACAATATTGTCACTTTGACAATACCCACAGGTTGACCGAAGCTAAGAAACCACGGCTATTTATCTTTCATAGATATTTTACCCTGGTGTAGTCTGTTAATTTAAAGAAAGACATGTACTGCAAGATTTTAAAATTACTACAATTATTACCTTATTTTTTAAAAATTAAGTCTCTCTCGAGCACTTGATATTTAAACACATTTTTAAGCCTCTAGAATCGATCTACTGAGACTGCTTTGGATGTTTCCGTGGTTTCTTTCCTGACTTTACACCCCTGCTGTGCCCATTTACTCCATATGCTACTGGTGGTCACACCTGGAGAACTAAGGGGAGCAGGGGGAGCGTTCTGTCCTCCTCCTATCTTTGACTACAGTCTTTGCTCTGACAACACAAATCAGTTAAGGCAGCAGAGCTCCTGACACGAGCAGGGAGCAGAGCAAGTTGGTGTGCCCGTGTCCCTCAGCAAGGCAGTGCCATCCTTACCTCCCAGGAAGGCAGCAACAGCATGTGGCTCAGCAGCTCCGTAGCGACAGCTGGGCAGGAAAGCAATGGTTAGAACGTCCCAGGGAGTTTTACCCACACAGCCACACCTCAAACATCACACTTACAACTCATGAACATAGTCATCTTTCACCGCTACAGACAGCCCGTATTCTTGGAGGAAACCAGTGAGGCAGGACTTCAGTTTTCCAATATCATCTTCTACCTGGTAGTTGTAAACACCTGGAAGGTAAGTGTTTCATCACACAACTGTACCAGCACGGTCAAAGTTAACAGGGTTAAATGGCAGCATAAATATTTTACTTTTCTAAAAACTTTCAAAGAAGATTAATATTAATGCTAGACTAATAATGATTGAATATTCTGTTAATGCTACTCATGATAATGACAAATTGCTGCACAGCTGAACTGACTTGTAATCCATGCAATCCATTTCAGAGGTATTAACTCAGTTGAATTCCTTAAGGTCCCAAAAAGAAAAAATTCTCACTTTAATTCTTAAAAGTTACATTAATATGGAAACAAACCCACAACTAATGCTGTATTTGTAGTTTGTAACTACAGTCATACAGTAACTGTTGGATCTTTAAATTTCTTTTGATGACATGAAGTAACTCCGTATGAACATACCTGGATACCTCCCATGCTGCTTGTAAAATCTATTTACAGCCCTCAGCATCAAGTACAGCACTATTTCACTGTCTGGGTTATCCATATGCGAAACTGGAAACAGCAAGAGAACTGGTTAGCTGGTACAGATGAAATGGAAAAAGAAGGGGTTTGAATCACCTGAAATCAAGTACTACCCACATGCTTAAACTGTAAAATCTGCAGTAAAAAGAAATTTTATCGAAAACAGCCTGCAACTGAGAATCTCAGTGTCAGATATGCAGGTTTACCTCCAAATTCTATGACAAAACCATACTGTATGTATTTGACATAAACAGTACAGTGATGACATTCACATTTCTACTCTGACAGCTGCTCTAATTTAAATTGGATATTCCTTAGTTCTAACTGTATGATGTGAAACACATGCTTTAAATATTTAACTGTAATGACTGTAATTTCAAAACAGGTCTTAAATCCTTTTCCATGCAGCTCAGTAGTATTTATAAATGCTAATTACTATGCAAATGACATTGCATATTACCAACTACTTCAAGGAGCTTTTACTTAAATTATAAATATTACAGGATGTATATGTACATAAAATGTATGTACATTTTGTGTGAAACAGAGGACCTGTACAAGTCTTTGATGAAAAAGAGTTTCCAGCTTTTTTTTTTAATTTATGCAGGTTCAAAACAACAAAAAAAAAGCAGTATTATGTAACTAGTTTGCTAGTTCACATACTGAAAAAATAAGCTGATGGGGCAGGACAACTATTCTCATTTAGTCAGGTGAAAGCACCTTCCGAGCTCTGTCAGAATAACTGAGGTACAGAAAAGAGGAGTGTAAAGAAAACAGTATACAATATCAAAAGTAAAATCTGCAAGGAAAAAACCTGAAGCATGGATCAATCTGGAAGGTCATTTTTCAAACTGCAAAATCAAACTGACTCGGAGTTAAAAACTCCATCCTTGTAGCTGACCCCAAATCATAAAACCGCATAATGCAACAGAAGACGTAACATGCAATTCTTCATGAGCAAGGCATTCCGGGTGGCAGTGCCACCACGGCGTGCCCAGGGGGTACTCACGGACGTGGTCCCTGCGGAAGGTGTCGGCGCGGTGCTCCGCGGTCAGGCAGCGGCAGCGCAGCACGCGCAGGAAGGCGGCGTTGCTGCCTGGGGGGCACACATGAGTGGCACCAGTGAGACACCCACCACCACTTAACTAACACCTCCTCGTTCCCTGGGTTGCTCACAGGACTACAAACCCATTAAACCACGTCTGTGGTCACGAGTATTTTAGTGAAATATTTTGTGCTTTTGGAATCTACACCTGCCCTGTTAATGTAACGGCTCCTCTACAGCAGGTCAGCAGTCACAGCCATCAAATCCATGTTCCCTCTTCCATGCTGGAGATGAACATGGGTTCTTCCCACCTTCTACTACACCTGAGGCTGCCCCACTTGTTCTCAATATTTGAACAGAGCAGCCAGGAGCTGGCAAAGGTTCTTTTCCAGCGTCATTGCTATGAAACAACCCAGCATGCAGCTACCACTGAGCACTCAAAAAGGAGCAACGGGGAGGTTCCCAAATTCCAGCAAATGCCCAACACAGGGGCAGCGTGTTCTTGGCTGTGTGCTTACAGGGACATTTTCCAGCTGCAAGGAGACTCAAGTAGGCTGCTCTTGGATATGTGTACACATCCAGAACAGCCATTACCTGAAACGCCTTCAGCTACTTTACCTTTCCAGGCTACCAGAAGTTAAGAGTCTGTAATCAGTGTCACAGTATGGGCAAGAGTGCTTTAGGTACTCATCACACAGAGCAGAGGAAGCTGCTCCCTGTCTGAGGCTGAAAAAACAGGCATTTTAAAAGCCAGCTTTATGGACTCACTACTGAGAGAACATGGCTCTGAACATCTCTTACTTTCCCCGAAGATGAAGGATGCAAACCACTTATTTGAAAAATTCAAATATTGACTTACTATTTACTAACTATATTATAATTCAGAAATTTGTGGCTATTTGATCATTTGCATAAACTCAGCAACAGAATCCAGGCATACTCACAAAATAATTTTAATTCTCTCTCTGAAATAGTCTCAGGTGCCTGAAAGAGAGAATATACTAATTCCAGTATACACAGTGAGCAAAGAATTCATGCTTTCAGATATATTAATATATTTATTGTGAAATAACTAGTTATTAATGTGCAAAAAAAAAGGGGTATCTTAAATTGTAAATAATATATCCCTGTATGCACTTTACTTTTATATGATCAAACCAAAAGTGACAAATAAGGCAAACCACAGACACTTCATCTTATTAGAACTAAAGCCCTTTGAAGGCAATGGGGTAACTAAGCTTTCTGTTTCCCTCTGTCTCCCATGACTCATTTCTGTACAGAACACCCTGAGAAAGCTATGGCACCCTGCCAGGCTGGCTGTGCATTTGCACTCACCTTGCCCAAGGACTGTAACAATTTGGCAGCGTGGGCACCCACAGCAGCAATATCCTTCTTGGCCCTCTCACGGTACCTGGCAAGAACAACTCAGTGATTCCAGCACAAACCCATCACCCTGACAGTGCAGCCCATTTCTTGGTGTTTTACATCATAAAGACAAAGTACTCATGAATGGAGTGAGCTCCCTCGAGGCCAGGAATGCACCTCTTACCTCCTGACACGCTGAGCTGATCATGAAACATGTGGCTTAAAACATCAGAATGGTTTGCTAAAACTGGTTACAATTAAAATTAGTATTACTGCAGTCAGAGGAGAGATGACTTAAACTGAGTAAGCAGCTCTATGTCCTTCACTGGGCTTCTGGTATTTCAGATATTTCTGTATTTTCATGTTTGTGGCCCATTAGTTCTGCTAAGAACCACGACACTGCAAACATCTCAACACCACAGCATTTAATACAATTCAAGAGCTCATTTTAAGGAACTGTAGTTGTTTTATCTGTGAATTAAAATCCTGTAACACTTATTGGAATTGAGAACTGAAGGACATAATAGTTTGTAAATTCAGGATACTTGTAGAATTCAGATTTACAAATCAGGTTATCTGTGCAAATTCAGGCAATTATGGTTTCATTAAGCAAAATAATGTTACAAGTTCCTGGGTTTACTATCATTATACAGTGTAACTGCCCTGCAGTGATAGCAATCAATTATTTTAGATATGTAACAATTTATATCTGTGTTTTAATGCTATTTCTCACAGTTCTGAGGAATGCATCTCTAAATCTACAGATTTCATTTTGATTTGTAAACACTATTAAAGGCACACAATCCTCTTTCTAGCAGAGGTTGTGGTTCAGCTCTATGGAGACCTATTAGATTTTATTCCAAAATCAGATTTTACTTGCTGATTTGAACAATTCAACAGTACAACTGCACAGACAATAAATTAACAAAGTCATTGTTAAGACATTGCAAGATACTGCTTCATTTTAAAGATAATAAAGGAGGAGGAAGCAAGAAACTGCAAAGAAATGTGGCACCACTGTAATAAAGTCTGTTTGCACCATGTCCAGGGTGCACAGAACAGCAAGTTCACACTGAAGATACATCATCCTAAAATTTGGATCCACACTGATGAAATTGCATTTAATGTTTCTTCACGAAGTCATTGCCCTTCCTTATTTACCAGGCAACCCCCTCTGAGGGCATTAACTAGAATTAACTAGGAGACTAGAATTTCTGTAGCCAGGCTGACATACACACTGAAGAATAAAAGCAAAGGCTGTCTTTAAGCAGAAGTTTGCTGTGGACAGCAGTATGTGGGCTATGAGATCTACTACCTATAGGAAGGTTTTACTAGATCTGAAACTAAGTGATCACTTACCACCCAGCCTTAGGAAGGGTTCAGCTCTAGCTCCCATCAGCAGGTGGCACCTCCACAGGGCACAGCTTCCCACACCCCTCAGCCCAGTCCCACACCCACCTTTTGCTTTGCCCACTGGAAATCATGCCTTTGGAGAGGTCTGAAGGCACCACCATTGACCATCATTAGGAGTCACTGCATAAACCCCCATATACTTACACATTCTGCAGTTTGATGAATTTACTGGAGTCTGCTATCATGTCAGGAATAGTGCCCCTCACAGGCAAGCTGCCTTGCCCTTCATGTGCCACAAATTCCTTTAAAGCTCGAACCAAAATCCAGAAGGAAGGTGACTGCAAATGCACAAGAGACAGTCTTGTACACAGCTGGTATTTATGATGCTCTTCTACATTTAAGTCTTTGCCCTGAACTGCTCATACCTGCTCTGTGAGCTTCACACAGCAATCATCATTAAAAAGCTCTTGAATGCCTCTTGGAATCTAGGAAAAAAAATACACTGGGTTTGTGATTACTTGACTTTTGGTTTCTTGGATTGTCTCAACACTCATTACATAGTTGAACCACCTCTGAGTGACCTCAGAAATTCACACCAAAACCTGTGAATCCTACACAGCCAGTGCTTCTTAGACACTGCCTAAGAACAAGGCACATGCTGCTGATCCAGACCAATGTCACAAAGAAATCTCACCTTATTTCCACCTTTCACCCAGAAGATTTCACACAGCAATGGCAGCCACTGTCCCAACTGCCCATGCTGCCTGCAGAGCAGCCAGAAGGCCAGGGAAGGGGAGAGGGGCTCAAAAGGGAGTGTTGTTTTAACTCCTTAACTGCTGTAGGTCATCTGGCACACAAACTCCTATATATATTAATATCCTGGGCCATGACTTGTAGTGCCTTCCATGACAGCACTACATTTTACCTGCTGCTTTCTTGGAAGACTTAATGTGACTGTCCAAGTAAGGATCAGTGCAGTTCAAATAAACCCAGAAATAATCACAGAATTCTGCTTTCACCCCATGAAGGTTTTGCAATTTACCAGGGATGAGAGATTAAGGAAATCAAATCTCAATTCTAAACCACAAGTTACTACTTCAGGATTATCTAAAACCAATGAAAACTTCACTTTTTAAACCTGATCAGTTTATGAAGGGAATTTCATTACATGTTTCTTCAAGAGGAAAGTACTCAATTTGTTGAGTCCCTTGTAGCCCCTCATTTCTATTCAGAAGCCTACAGCCACTGGCTTCAACACAGCACCATTTCAGCAAATGCTCCCATCTTAAACCTGCCTCATCCTCACCAGTGACTGCCAGTTCCTTACAGCTCTACCAAGCACTTTATGGACTAAACTGGAAAAGTCTGAGACAAGAACTCACTGCTAATGGACTGACTCATTCTAGACTTGAATTTGAGTCTTCAGGAGGGAAATGCATGAACAAGGACACAACAGAATTTCCATGAGCTACAATGCCAGCTATTCTAGGTCTATTTAACTATACAATTTCAATTCTAACTATTATATTAATCCTGTTTTACTTAAATATAAATGTTACAAATGGAATTCCTGTTCTAAAAGTGCAAAATATATTCTGAGAAAATGAGGCAGTTGAAATTTCTTCAATTTTATCACAGAAATATTTATTTTACCTCTGTAGTATTCAATGCTGTGTTCACATTTTTTATAGCTTCTTCAAAGTTCTCCTCATCTTCTGGGGTTCCATTTTCATTCTTTAAGATACCTTATTGAAAGAAAAACTTAAAATACTCAACCACTGGAATTACATCTCATCGTTTAGGTCCTACCACAGGGCAAACTGGCTTTGGATGCATTTGTAGCATAACAGCTAATCAGCAAAAAAGTGAATAATACATCACAAGAAAAAAAATCAAAGATGCACTGGTAAAATTAACTCCTTGTACCTTCTGCATGTGATTCATTTTCATGTGATGTTAAACAGTTAAATACTTAACACAAAAACACCCATTTGTTTGTGTGAGAAGGAGAAAATGCAGTTTCATAAGCACTAAATTAACAGTACAACTCTCCTTCCCACCGCCAGTCATGTTTTGCTGGGGTTTTTCTGCTCAAATTTGGCAAACACTTAGGTACCCACACAGCAAGCCAGACCCAGAAATGGACTCCACTAAACCCTTGATTTAACCAAAGGTATTCACTGCAGATCAGCTGAGCTCAGTTCCCTCACACAGCATGGGGATGATGACAGAACCACTCAGAACCTGCACACAGGCCATCTTTAAGTGAGGAAATACCAACTATTCAGTTACTACTTTCATTCTACAATCATTTAACACAATATATTTCTAGATCTTAAAAATGTCACATTAATTTTAGCACCCAAAAGAGGTATTAAACTGAAACACCAGTAAAAATGGAGTTGTTCACACACTGGATGCAGAGCATTCAGGAGCTGTGTAACCCTTCTGTGTCTGAACTGGTCACTCAAGAGATATGAGGATTACCAAGTGTCTGGTGGTCAAGGGACCCACCAAATACTTGCAGTTAATGACAATTCCAGTGTCACAAGCCACTTGCTTTCCTCTTTATCACATTTTCTACAGGTTTTTCTTTTGAGGCCTTTCCTCTCTCCCAAATCAAACACACTCTGGATCTTAATTATAAAACACTGCCAAATACATTTACAATAAAATCTGGGATCTCAAGATCCACCTGTACAAAACGATTTTTTAGCAGGAGAACCCTACTGAATATGCCAGCAGACTTTTCATAAATTAACCCTGAGAGAACTTCTGATGATTTTTCAGACACCACCTTGTATCTGTTTCTGCCAGCATAAGTAAGTCACTCCTGGGACATGTATTACCTTGTCGAATCAGTTGTCTGAAGGCTTCTTTTTCTTTGTAACTCTTGGGCAACTTCTCACTTTTCTGAATTTAAAAACAGAAAAAGATTTTGTCTTTCAAACACCTACTCCAAACCTCACTGTGTTCAGATTGCTGAACTCCAGAGTCTGACACTGCTCACATACATTCACTTGTATTTCAATTAGTAATTTCTTTTAAGAATACACCTTGTTTTATGCTACACACTGCCAAAATAATAAATTAGTTTAGAAAAGACAAATCAATAATAGTAACAATATACCTCATTGAACCATTTTGTTAGATACTTGGCTACAATCACAATCCATGGAGTGTGGCTGTGGTCCTGTAATTGAACAGCAGAGACATCTTTGTCAAGTTGAGAAAAGATTAAAAACAGGAAACCAATGAAAACCCTATTTCAAATGTAAACTCCTAACACCCCTTCCACTATCCTAAAGACACAGGACATGCTCCACATTTTGATCCAGCCACAACATTCACTAAGGAAAGAAATTACCAAGTTATTATTACTTTATGGTGTCTTAGCCCAGTTCTCCAGTATTCTTCTGGAGTGGAAAACTCATGCTACGCACAGACACCCTCCCTGCAAAGCTCTGCAGCAGTAGATAATCCTAAAAACTAAAACACAAATTCAAAAAAAGAGTGTGAGAGCATACTCAGTCTAACAAAAGAGCAAGTTATCCAAGAATATTCCTTGCTTTCCAGGACTCCCACCTGGGTAAGAACTGAATACAGATGGTAACATGTGGGGCAGAGGCAAACAAATAGCACCTCATGACTGATTCTGCAGGTGCCTCTGCTCAGATGGGACCTGGCACCACAGTCATCTGCCTGGAGCCATCTCCACAGAACCTGTGTCTGCATCTGGCCTAGGGAACACAGTGCAAAGCACATACCAACCTTTTTGTCCATGTGATCCAAGTCGTAAGATTGAATGTGCTCTGTCAGTTCTGGAAATGGTTTGTCCAATCTCAGATCTTCCAAAGCATTGTCAGGGTGAGATTCAACAACTGTGAAAAAAATTACACTATGTATTTTGCAGCCTTCAGAACAGAGCTCCACATCAAGTACAGCATCACCTGCTCCTTTAACTGCTCAGTTCTCAAAGTGTTCTAAGTCAACTAAATGGTGGCATAATCTCCAACTTTACTATTTGTTGCAGTCCATAATTTCTATACATTCCCCAAAGAATGCTCCTGTGATGAACTGAAAACTACTTAAGGCTTAACAAAGACTAAACACAAGAGAAAAATAAACAAAACCAAAAATCCAAGTGATATTAAACACAGAAAAGTCTTTATCTCAGAAAAGCCTCTAACCTGTATGTTCTTTAATAATGATTCTCATATAACCAACCAGTCCATAAGTTCTGCAGACCAGCAGAGGAATGTTAGAATTCCAGAGAAGCTCAGCCAAGCGCAGTAATGTACTGTAAGGAAACACATCATTTTCAGGTACACAAGAGACAACAGTTAACTACAAAGTTACTCCTACAAAAGTTACTTATGAAAGAGTTCTCTCAGAAAAGTTCTCTAATACCATCATGATCCTAATTACAGAATTTGATTAATTTGATATATGAATTTACACTAGGCTAGAAGTACGTATACCCATATCTCCCTTATGTGTCACTTCATCCTCCTAAATATCAAACAAAAAGTTTGAGTTGTGAAAGAGAGAAAAAAGATAATCAGATCTGTGTGTACACAAACAACTTCCAGTAGAGGCAGTTCCAGCCAGAGGGTTTTGAGTAGCACACAGGAAATACCCTTTTCCCCCAAGGGAATCACCATTTCAGAGAGACTTTTATTTCTGTGAGACAGCACCTCCAGCTCCTCTGTAAGTGAGGGCA
Source organism: Formicarius rufipectus (assembly GCA_013399695.1). Lineage (NCBI taxonomy): Eukaryota > Metazoa > Chordata > Aves > Passeriformes > Formicariidae > Formicarius > Formicarius rufipectus. The sequence goes on along the minus strand of VXAU01002668.1, from coordinate 57,815 downwards.
GGGACAAAACAGATAAGCTATGACCAACAGCCACTTCCTTGAAAAAGCAAGATTTAACTGTTCAACTACCCAACAACCTCTTGCCTCTGTGGAGGCAAAGGTAGCAAGTTCTTCTTCCCCAGCTTTCTCAGCTCCCAGCTCCAATTGTTCACCTGCACCTTTCTTGGCTGGCAGCACTCAAGGGGCCTCTCCACAGGAACAGGTTAAAAACATTAAAAAGAGTCAAGAACTACTGGCCTTGACAAACCTTAGATGGGAAATACAAATACATATATGGGGAAATCAGGAAGAGTTGTACAAACAATAAAACGCAAAAAGCTAAAGGCATTCCAGACCCTCTGATCTGCCAGGTTGTACATAAGGACACAAGTTACACTGGCTTTGGACCAGAAAAACTTCCACTACAAAAGAGTGTTTGGCATAGGCAAATACACCTGGAGACAGCATTAGGAGCCAGGCAAGGATCTGCAAGATACTTTAAACTATGTATTACCTTATAAAAAGGTCTCTAGAAAATGCCATAATTTACTGTAAATTTCCTTTCTGTTTTGCTTAAGTTTTTGTGCAAGAATGTGGCTGTAACTTAAATTTGCTTTTACAAATGAACAGAAACAAGCAAACAACTTAGATGATTCTTTACCTTTCTGGTAGTTGTGTTGCAATTACCAAGTTAAACCGACTGAAAAAGGAAGGGTTGTTGTCCAGAAGCTTTTCTGGGCTCTACATAGGAGCACAAAAATGTATGTCAGGAAACACTGTGAAAATTTCTCAATACAGATCAAGTCTGTTCAATACTGAATATAAAACATTAAATGAAAGTTATAAGATTAAGATGAAGAGACAAAATAATGCATAAAATAGATAAACTGACATCTTGCTTACAACTTAAGATCATCTTTCTCAAATGCTGTTTTATCACAAAGCTACTTGAACCACAACATCACAAAGCAATACGAGGCTACTGTTTCATGCTTTTATCACGCTGAGTAACACACCCACCATCAACAGAGGAAAACAAACCTCGTCAACAAAGTTTCCTGACACATCATTATTCAGCTCCTGCAGGAGCTCCATGGCACTCTGGGCACGACTCTAAGAAAAAGCAAAATGAAATGTAATTTATACAGTATATCAGTGCTACATAAATGCCACATGCTAAAAATTACAAACCACCACCACCCCAAACAAAACAACCCCAAAAAACATCCCATAACAAAACTCATCATAAACTAGGCCTTATTCAAAGCCTTGCTTATCTGAAGCAAAAATAAATCCTGTACCAGCAGGCATGTGCTTGAGACACCATTAGTAATATCATTTTAAACCCACAAATTATGTGACAGTGATTTTTCTGATTTCCAGTTTAATTAGAGAATCTCCAGGAGTTATCTCGGACTCTTGTACTCTGGTATTGTGACACTTTTTTCCCCCATTCACCTCTCTATTCTTAGCTTTATTCCTTCAACCACAAAGATTTCCACCTTCCAAAGGTTTTTCTAAACTATAATCTCTTCATTTTATGCTCTTCAATCATCTTGCACAACTGAGTTTATCTTCTCACTTTTGAGCAACTAAAAAGTAAGCACGGGGAACTCTGTCACAGAATAAACAGACTTTAACCTACACATATATGTTTTTTGAATTATTTATTACCCTACATTTGAGTACTCAACCCTTCCATGATTTCAGTACACCTAAAGTCAAATTTATTATCTCCTTACCTGACCAATATGGCTTTTTTGTAGAAAGAAACTGAAAATGAGACAAGAGAGAATTACAGCTGAACACTTAACACTGAAGAAAAAACAGTATTAAAGTTACATTTGGTACTGCAGAATGTTTTGCTGACTCTCATACACAACAAACCACATTCCCTCTTAAACCTGCTTCTCTTTCCACCACCATTGTTGTATCTTCCTCACAATCAGTTTCTTCAGAAAACTTTTCAATGCCCAAGCCCCAAACTTGAAAACTAAGACCTACCAAACTCCTCCAGAAGACAGGATCGTACTGCAGATTCCTTTTCAATCAAGCTAATTGCAGACTCCCTAGCACTACTTTCTTCATGTAAGACAATATCCTCCCTGCTCATATAACCCCTATAGGTGGACAGATGTCTGTGGATATCCACCTGCACATAAGAGAACTTGATCAAGAATTAGTAAACAAGTTATATTTAAAGGACTTGCAAACAGTTTCTGATCCTTTCCCCTGCTGCCCAGAGCCTTTCAAAGCTATGAAAGCTAAGAAATGTCCAGTAGTCACAGCTTCACAATGACAAAACAATGAAAATCATCACCTTCATCACCAAAATTACAGAAAATACATTTAGCCACGTGGAAACACAAGCAAGTCTTGCACTGTCATAGATCGACATTACATCAAACAAGTTTATTTAAAGTATTTTTATATTGAGCAGAGCTTTGTCTTTATAAACTAGATGTGTGAAGCAAATAGACTTTTATGGTCCACAACCAGCAACTGAAAAAATCTGGCAGTTAATATCAAAATGACCATGCAAGATGTATGACACCAACTTCCACACCCACAAAAGACTGGGGAGAAACATAGAGGGGCTTTAAAAAGAATTTTACAGGACCTCTTAACAAGTGCAGACTACCTATAAAACCCTGTTACTTCTCAATTTGTAATGAAAATCAGTAAAAAACCTACTTATTTCCAACATCTTCTCCAGACACTTCATTTCCATCAACAATTGTAAAGGAACCAATACCTTGGGAAAAAAAATTGTTAATTAATAACTAGGAATTATGAAGTGATCAGATACATTCCAAACAGAGCACAGAAGAACCATCTACTTACCTGGCAGCACTAAGTTTTTGAGTATTTCAGTTCCTGTTGCTGTTGCATTTATCACACAAACATGGGCAGATTCTAAAGCTTCTTGGCCATGGTCACCCCACAGTCTGTATTGGGAGGGAAAACAAAACATGATGGATTACAGAGCCAATGTAAAGAATAAAAAAAGATTAAAAAAATCACACATGGAGGCTGCTGTGCTACTGTTGAGGGGTTCAGTAGCACTAACCAAGATAAGTATCCTTGAGAAAACTTACTGTGACAAACTGGAAAGTTTCTAAAGAGCAAGCCAACTTCCCTGCCATTCCATTTTCTCTCTGTGTGGATGAATGCACACACTTCTTTCTGTTGCAATGTATTTAACTTTCTCACAATGAGCATGGGTCAAAACAATCCCTGCACACATTCTGTCCTAGTGCTGAACACTCTATTTTTCCTTTTATTACATATAATAGAAAATTTTAAAAATAACTTCTAATGGAAGACACTGAAATGCACAGCAGATGGAAATCAGTCTTGATGAGTCTGGTATTTCAGACCCCTATAAAATAACAATGAGGCTGAAATTGGGCTGGGCCAGTCCCAGATCACACAAATCCCACTGATTCCTCTGGGGTGGTAACTCAGAATCCCAGAATGGGTCAGGCTGGGAAGGACCACAGTGGCTCAACTGGTCCCACCTCCTGCTCCAGTAGGACCATCCCAGAGCACAGGGCACAGCATTGTGTCCAGAGGGGTATGGAATATCCCCAGTGGGGAGACTTCTGGTCTCTGTTCAGGGCTGGGTCACTGCACAGCACAGTTTTCCCTCATGCTCAGGTAGAACTTCCTGGGCATCAGTTCCTGCTTGTTCCTCCTGGCCCATTGCTGGGCCCCCTGAGCAGAGTCTGGCTCAAGCCTTTTGCCACCCCCACTTTAGGCAGATTTTAATATAAAGTGTATATATATATGTATTGGTAAAGCTTTTAATAGGCAAGGTTTTTGATCCTGTCTCTCCCAGGATCCCTCTGGACAAAGTGCCCAGTCCACAGTTGGATAAACACACCATGTGGGGGGTGAGCAATCAGCTCAGGAACAGAGGGTGACATGACTGGGGTGACACCAGGCTGGGGACTGTCACCAGTGGGTTCCTCAGGGCTCCATCTCAGCCCTGTGCTCTTCTGCATCTTCATCAATGACCTGGACACAGCACTGGAAGGGACACTGAGCAAGTTTGCAGATGACCCAAAACTGGGAGGAGCTGTTGAGTCCCTGCAGAGAGACCTGGACAGGTGAGAGGGCTGGGAATCACCAACCATGGGAAGGTCAAGTGCTGGATTCTGCCTCTGGGATGGGACAACCCCGGATGGATGGACAGACTGGGATGAGAGGGTGGAGAGCAGTGCCAGGAAAGGGCCCTGGGGGTGCTGGTCAGGGGCCAGTTGGGCACGAGTCAGCAGTGCCTGGAGCCAGGAGGGACATCCCTGTGCTGGGGGCATCAGGGCAGGGAGGGGATTGTCCCGCTCTGCTCTGCACTGGGACAGCCTCACCTGCAGTGCTGGGGCACTCTGGGGGGACACCATGGAAGGGAAAGATTGAGCCATTGCAGAGTGTTCAAAGGAGGGACACAGGGATGGGGAAGGGCCTGGAAGGGAAGGTGTGAGGACACTGAGGGCACTTGGGGTGTTCAGCTGGACAAGAGGACACTGAGGGGACACCTCAGTGCAGGGACAACTCCCTGGGGAGGGGCAGAGGAGGGGCAGGCACTGATCTCTGCTCTGTGGGACCAGGGACAGCCCCAGGGAATGGCTGGAGCTGTGTCAGGGCAGGGGCAGGGGGGATCTCAGCAAAAGGCTCTTCCCCCAGAGGGTGGTGGGCACTGACCAGGCTCCCCAGGGCAGTGGGCACAGCCCCAAGGCTGGCAGAGCTCCAGGAGTGTTGGGATGATCCTCTGGGGCACAGGGGGTGACTCCTGGGCAGGGTCAGGGGTTGGACTGGATGGTCCTGGTAGGTCCCTTCCAGCTCAGCATATTCTGTGATTCTATTCCATATACAGATACATACACATACACACACGCACGTTTATACGTGTATCTAAAGTGGGGGTGGCAAATACACACACACACACGTATCTATATATATACATGTATGTATTTCCCGTTTGCCGGCCCAGGCCCTCCGGCACTGCCCGGTCCGCGGCCCGGCCGTTCGCACTGTGCCGCCCTCACTGTGCGGGCTGCTCCCAGCCCGGCGCGGCCCCGGGGCCTGGCGCTGCCCTGCATAGCCCCGGGCCCCGTCCC
>VXAU01002668.1:29407-52699 GCA_013399695.1 Formicarius rufipectus | reverse complement strand
GCTCCCCGGGCCCTGCACAGCCCCGGACCCCGGGCCCCGTCCCCCCGGGCCCTGCACAGCCCCGCTCCCCGTCTCCGGTACCGCAGTTGGCGATCGTAGCGTTGCTCCCTCAGCCCGGGCCGCGCCATGGCCGCCGCGCATGCGCACGGGGCGGGCCTGCCCGGCGGGGCGCGCCTGCGCGATGGGGGCCGCGACCGGGGCAGTGGCATGGGGAGTGACACGGGCCGTGACATGGGGAGTGACATGGGCAGTGACATGGGGAGGGACATGGGCAGTGACAGCGGCAGTGACATGACACGAGCAGTGACATGGACCGCGACACGGGCAGTGACACGACACGGGCCACGACAGGGGCTCCTCGTCCCGGCGCGGGGCTGAGCCGAGCACAGCGGGCCCGTCCGGCCGCACCGCCTCCCTGCCACGGACCGCAAACACGGGCTCAGGCTTGGTCAGGCCAAAGCAAAGGGCAAAAGCCCTTTATTGCCTCCAGGCTTATCTCTGGCACCGCCTCCCTCCTGTCCACGCGTGTCTGTGCTGCGTCTCACCGGCCGGGGGTGCCTGTCCGTCAGTCTCAGGCCGTGTCCCGGTGGGTGCTCAGCATCGCTCCTCACGCCGGCAAATTGCCCAACACACTCTTGCTATTCTTGGCTGTTTTGTCTCTTTGTTCTGCTCTCCCCGGCCTGGCCCGAGGACGCAGGCGGTGTTTCTGCTGCTTTTCCCACAGCTGGGTCCTGTCCGTGCCGAAGCTGTCCACAGGCCGGCGTCCTTCACACCTCCCCACGGACCAGCCCGGCGCCGCCACCCTGACCCAGCCAGCGCTGCTCTGCACCGGCACACACAAACAAACACCCCAGCCAGCTCTGCGGGCCCCTCGGGCTGCCAGAAATGCCCTTTCGATTTGTGTCACTGAAAGCCAAATGGGTTATTGCCACCCCATGAAGGGAACAAGTTGTTACTGCACCCCCGCAAAGGAAAGGTGTGAATTATGGTAGAACTGTTTAGTTTCTCTTCTTTATCAAGGTAATATGAATTATGGTAGAACTGTTTAGTTTCTCTTCCTTATCAAGGTAATGTGAATTACCTTGGATTTCTATTTCCCTATCAAGGAAGTACTTGAATTATGGTACCACCGTTTAGTTTCCCCGAGCCCTTAGCAAGGAATATGTGAATTACAGCGGACAGAACTGACTCAATAAAGAAACATATGTTGAAGACTGTTTAGCATCACATTGTAAAATGTCTGTGTATGTGATGTGATGAATATGTATGAAGTAACTGGATAAACCCCTAACCTGAGCTGTGTTTGGGATGTGGTTTTGGGGAGTGAGGACACCACCACATCCAGCACCGTTTGCTTTCACCACATAATAAACTCTGATTCAATAACCCATTTGGGTCTGAGACTCTGTTTCTCACACATGTGTAACCCAGCCCTACAAGAACCCTATTCCTCACAGGATTCTGCTCCAAAGACACACCAAACACATCCTGTGTGAACACCTGAGCACTCCTGAAGCTGCAGAACATGGAATATGTAAAATTTTCCTAAGGAAGGATATTCTGTGATGTTTGGTCTTAACATACTTTCAAGACTAACCAACAAGGAGGGAGATTTAATCCATGGAACCAAGAGCAGCCAACAAGCTCTAAATGATGTCCAGGTGTTAGAAAGAAAATTTACTTGTTGGTAGGATTGTCTTGCTCAGGGTTAGGGCTGGGTGTGTTTCAGTGGTCTTAGACCTGGGGAAGGTTAATAAAGCTTGGAAAGAAGGAGGTACCATGGATGTGGGGCACAAAGAATGCAGGATTTATGGACCACGGGGACATTTGGCAGAACCCCCACCATAAGGAAGAAACTAATAAAGATAACTCAGCAGCTGTGCTGGGTAGAGGGGGATTCCAGCAGGGCAGCTCGTGACCACCACCCCAAGAGGAAGACTGAGCAGGGGACCAAATAGCGTGAGAAGAGAGGGAATGACTGACCAAAAGGAGATAGAATACTAATTAATAAGAGAACTATGCAACTTGCAGCCAATGAACATTATTGCCTTTGTTTGCTAAAATGTATAAATAGAGAATTTTGATAGTTAGCATGATGGCTTTGTGGAATGGCACCAAAGTACCCAGGCTGGAGCAACTCAAATAAATAATCAATATGTCCCTCAAGTATGTAATTATTGCCTTGTTGCACACTGGGTAACAAATCCAATTTTTCTGGGCAATAGGGCCATTCCTGGAATTTGTGTTCCAAACAGGCATTTCTCTGCATCTCTCAACCCACCTTCTGGTGTGGAGTTTTGAGACATTTTCAGGCAAACTGAGGCAGAAGCCCCACATTCAGGAAAATACAGTTAAATTTATCTTGCAGAGATGTTGCACATTATTGCACTTATTCCTGCTTAATATTGAGTCTAGAACATCTGAAACCTCTTGTGTCCATGCACTTCTGTCACAAAGATCTTTCCATATAGGACTGGCATTGGTTGTACCATGGCAGTGGACAAAAAAAGAGAAAACTTCCACATCTTAAAAAATGTCAACAAAGGTTTCCAGCACTGAGTTTCAACAACGAAAGAGAGGTCCTAAAATCTGTGCCTTGCTCCAGCTGATTTGTTAGCCTGTACAAAGGTGTTCATGTTATCCTTTAAATGTGCCTCTTTTCAGCAGATTTGATGCTGTGAGCAGCAGGGCGATTATCACTGTGTGGTTTATACCCTGCAGGTGATGATGTACTGCAACACAGACCTTCCTCTTTCATTTTCCCCAGCACCTCCACCACAGTTCATTTTTCTCAGGCTTTGTGTTTGCTGTGCAACAGTAAATCTTTCCTCCCTTAGATGTTTTAGTGCCTGTTGCAGTGTTACAGGGACGTTCTGTTTACCAAACTCAAAAGCAGTCTGTTCTGTTCCTGCTGTTTGCTACACTGTTTCACCTGGACAAGCCATAAATTACACGAATTAGTTTTTCAGGCTGAGTTCCAAAATGTAGTTCCTGTTCCTGGTATAAGGCAGCAAATTGTGTACAGCTTCAAATGTTGAAGAGAAATAATAATAATAAAAAAAGGGGTGTGAAGTCTGGGAAACTCCTTTGGAACCAGGGGCCTTGTTTCTCTTTTTCTGCCCCACTTTTCCAAGAATGTTCCAAACAAATTCCTTCTATTCACTTGGCCATCTAGGCCCATATTTGATTCAAGCCTTTTCTCTTGCATGATTGTTTGTTACCTTCATGCATGTCCTTTCTGTCCTTTTCTTCTTAATCCCTTCTTTACTTAGACACCCATTTTTTGTTTTCCCCCTTATGCCAGGAAGAGCTTCCCAGCTGAGTTCTTTTTCCCTTAGAAATCTCATGACTCTCACTCTGGCTGTGGGAGAGGGATTGCCACTTTCAGCTCCTGAAGTCACACTGGATGCGGGAGGATCTCAGTATAACAGCCATCACATTCTTGTGCTTGCAAAGACAATCCTGAGAATATAAAATTTGAAATTTCTATGGTCAGTGAACAACTGTAGGCAGTCTCCTTCTGAATAAAACACTAAAAAATGTTAAAAAATCTGGATTGATTCTGCTTTTTAGTGCTCAGTGTTGGCAGTAGACTGTTCTGCTTGTATTTACCTTGTGAAGTATTTTTGTGCAGTTCCTGGGTTCGTTCTACACTATTTTAACACACACATAAGGAACAGTTGTCAGCTGAGTAGAACCCCCATTTGGGATCTGCCAGCACCCGTAATGCAATGTAAGAAGAGAGATGAGCTGCCTGGATAAACAAGATACTCCTCCAAGAACCCGAGGTGTAGGCAAGCTCTGGAGTTATGAATATTTTAACATTTCATCTGCTCCTACCCACTGCACGTCAGAGGCTGCAGAGGGTGCAGCCTGTACCCAAAGTGATTGTGTTTCTGCCCTATTTCTGTTAATAGGCACTGATGTCCGACACATCAGACACACTCATGTGCCTTAAAGAAGGCACAGGACACCTTGTTCAAATGTATGTCACCATTATTAATGATGCTCAGTGAATGTAAGTGCCAAGTTACTTGAGCAAATACTCTTTGAGTGCCATTGAGCCATTCACCTTGAAAGCAAATAATCCTCATTTCATTGTACGTCTCCTGAAATGCAGCTCTGCCCCTGCACAGTGATGCACTAACACACAGCAAAAGCACTATGCTCAAGTGACATTTCCCTGTGCAAAACCCTCCCGGTGACTCCAGAGCTGTTTTGTTATAGAGACAACTCGCCTTACACACTCAAAACTCCAATTTCCTCAAACCTGCAAAGCTTAATATGTCCAACCTCAATTCAGCATTCCAACCTGGCTTGAAGTTTTCTAACCATAGTGCATTCTTATATAGCAATTTTAATAAAGGGGTCTTGAATTAAATCATAAAGTAATTCCACATACAGAGATGGGGAAGCATTTGTTGTTAGTTCTGTGTCACAAGTGGTGACAGGTGCAGAAGAACCCGTGGTTTTTTCCTAGGCTGCTGCTCTGTTCACTCATTACTGCAGTCAAAGGGGAGTAAAACTAGAAGTGCAAAGACTGGGGAAGGCAGATTTATTCTTTTAGGTAACTTGAGATGCTTCACTGTATTGAAAGGAATTAATTCTCCCTGCCATTCACTGCTTAGCAGACACTTCTGAGACGAGAGTCAAAAGCCCATGAGAAATTTGTGGAAATCATGAGTATTTCACGTTTAGCTCCAAGCTGGAGGGATCCACCCTGTAAGCACCACCACTCGGTTGTTCTGACTTCCATAACTTCATAGTTGTCCTTGATTCAATCTAGTCAAGTTGAGGACAGAATTGCATGATGACTTCAGCTTTTGAAGTGATAAATCTTAATGTCAGAACAGAATCAATGAAAATCCATTCTTGGAGTCAGCCAATGCCCAAGGGTATCAGGGTTACAGAGTAATGTGATGTTTGGATAAGCAGCAGAGCTGCCTTATCTTTAGGAAAACTTAATGTTTTCCTCAAAAAGAAAGAAAGCTGATTGGGTTGACAGCATATTAAACTGTCACATACACACTGGCTCTCATTACAGATAAAATTTTATTCAGACTGTCTTTCCTCTCAGGAATTGCCATTCCCCCTTTTCACTTCTTTAAATGCAACCATTTAAACCTCCACTTTGTGCAGCTGGCTCCTGCCATGTCTTCAGGATGTTTTCATTTGTTTTCAGAGCTCTTTGTGTGCCATGTTTTTGTAGTCCACATATGCAGACATCTGTGTGAGTTTGAATGGGAGAAGATAAAAGTGGTGAGTGATGTCAAGTGCAGGTAGACATTGGGCACTGCTATGGCACCTGCCCTGTGACCTGCTCTGGCCCCAGTTTTCAAGTTTCCCTTGAAAGCAGTTGCTCAGTATCCCCTATCTTGTGTATGGGTTTTCCCAATTTATAGTTGCCTCTTTTAAAATGCAAATTCCCCTTCCATTTATTGTCATTGGTATTTTTTGTACTTTTCCCCATGGTCTAGAGATCTACTTGCATCTGACTGACTCTGTCTCTGACTTCCCTGGCTGCAAACACAGCTCAAAGCCACACATGGATGAGAACCAAAGGATCACAACTCCCTGCAGCTCATTTTCCCTGCTAAGGGCAGGGATATGCTGAGTTGGAACTCACCAGAAACATCAAATCCAACCCCAAGAGCCACCCCCTGTGCCCCAGAGGATCATCCAAACACTCCTGGAGCTCTGCCAGCCTCGGGGCTGTGCCCACTGCCCTGGGGAGCCTGGTCAGTGCCCAACACCATCTGGAGGAAGAGCCTTTTGCTGAGATCCCCCCTGCCCCTGCCCTGGCACAGCTCCAGCCATTCCCTGGGGCTGTCCCTGGTCCCACAGAGCAGAGATCAGTGCCTGCCCCTCCTCTGCCCCTCCCCAGGGAGTTGTCCCTGCACTGAGGTGTCCCCTCAGTCTCCTCTTGTCCAGCTGAACACCCCAAGTGCCCTCAGTGTCCTCACACCTTCCCCTCCAGGCCCTTCCCCATCCCCGTGTCCCTCCTTTGGACACTCTGCAATGGCTCAATCTCTCCCTTCCATGGTGTCCCCCCAGAGTGCCCCAGCACTGCAGGTGAGGCTGTCCCAGTGCAGAGCAGAGTGGGACAATCCCCTCCCTGCCAGGCTGGGGATGTCCCCGACCCCGTGGCCGTGCTGCTCCCAGCACTGGGGTCCCCACCAGCCCTGTGTGCACAGACTGGCCATGGCTGTACCTGTGCTGTCAGTGCCAGGTGAGTCTCAGGGACCCGAGCACATCACAGAGTTTAGCAGGAATAAATTGAGAAGTTGACCTGACTAAGCCATCGCAGAACTCTCCTCTGGAGACCTTTGCAGCAGTTTATCCTGGGTGATTCATCTTGCATCAGCGACTCTCAAAGGTTATAGAGCTGACAGTTACGGAAACCTTCTGAAGAAGGAAATTAAGTCTTACAAGGCAGTACCACAATGTAAAAGCTGCATAAAATGCTCTTAATTGATTTTTTCCTTCCATGTTCTTGATTGCATAAGAGAAGAAAAGCTATTTTTGTGCACTGTTGTCTTTGTGATAATCAATTTATTTATAAAATGTAGCCTTGACAGCATGTCCTTGGACATAACAAAATTGCTACCCAGGATCCATCTTCCTTGCCACAGAGATGCCTTGAGACATTTTACAGCTACAGATTGGGTGTCTTATTGTAGCCTCTTGATGGGCTTAGCAGGGTGTGGGTAACTACTGGATCACTCCAGTAAACTGAGGCTTCACAGATCAGCTCCTTCCTCTGGAGTCTGTTGTGTTCTGTTCCCTAATATGCCCACACTTTTCGTCTGTTAAAACAGTTTCTTCGAAGTTACAAAGGAAAACAGAATCACATTGCCCATTCATCCTTACTTGGTGTGACTTTAATCTCGTTCGAAAGTGGCGCGGGTAATTTTTCCCGAAATGAGAACGTTCTCCGTGTCCTCTAAGCGCTGATTCTTAAGTTTCACTTCCAGGTCCGGTGAAAACATCCTTCGTTTTTCGCAGCCGGAGGGAGCGTTTCAGCCGAGAGAGGCAGAGGGGGGTGTGTGTGTCCCTGCTCAGAGGGACCCGGCCCCCTGCTCCCTCCCGTGCCTGCTGCTCGGACACCCGGGCGGGCTTTGTGTAAGATGGGCAAACCCTGCTGTTTCTTCCCAACCCCCTGCACAGTTTCCTCCCCAAGTCCCGAGACCCCAGTTATCTCCGGTGTGTCTTTTCCTTCCGTGCCGCCCGAGCGAGCAGAGGGAGCGGCAGGAGGGAGGGAGGGAGGCTCTGCCCGTCCCGCAGGCACCGCTGTGGCCGCTCTGTGTCTTTAAGGGGCTGCCCCTCTCCCGGAGCGCCCCTATAAAGGCGGGGAGCGCCCCTATAAGGGCGAGGAGCGTCTCTTTGGGGGTGGGGAGTGTCCCTATGAGGAGTGCCGGGGCCGCTCGGGGCGATGCGCGGTCAGCGCTGCTGGGGATACGGGCGCGATGACGGTAGGTCCCGGCTCTGCAGCTCTCTGCCCCCTTTTCTTTCTACAGCTGTTGCCTGAGCCCTGCAGAGCCGCCTGCATTTCGAGGTCTGCAAGCATCGAGTATATACGGCAGGTAATTAATTACTTTATTGCTAATCGATGGCACCCGGACAGTGGCGCTGAAAGGTGCCCGAGTGTTCGCCTGCTGCCTTTCGCTGTGGCAATCAGTGCTCCGAAACTGAGGGAAGCTGCTCTGAGTGGGGGTGTTTTTCGGGCTGCAGAGATGGGTCCCCCTTCCAAAAAGCTGTTATGGAAAAGGTTAACTGTGTCTGTCTCTCCAAAAGCAATTCTTGTAAGTAAAGAAGGTTTTGTAGAGCAATAATGGATCTCCTGATTCTGTGCAGCTGTTGAAATGTGACCTCTAGGCTCCTGTAGAACTGAGTAAAATAAGGTATAGGTCATATATGTCTAGAACATCAATAAATTGTACAGATCAGTATCAGATCTCTTACAGAACAACTTATGCTGTCTGATTTGACAGTTTTAATTTAGTCATCCTCCTTTGCTTCCCACCTCCAAGGATGTGTCAGAGGGAGAGGACATGTGAGATTCTGAAAGATTCCCATAGTAGTGTCTTACAGTGCCTACTCCTTCCTAGAGGAGAGGGGCTGATGCTGTCCAGTAACACAGCCTTTTGCATGACTTTCAGCACTCTCTCTCTGGGCAGCAATTATTTTAGCTGCTGAGTGTCGAACAAGAGTCTTTTTGCATAACCTTCAGGGGCCAGTCTCTTTTTTTAACAGCAGCTACTTTAGTTTCTGTGAGTCCAAAAGCAAGTTTGAGTTCCAAGTGAAGCTGATTAGTGCTGGTAGATACTGCATCTGAGCATGCAGGTAGGAATAATAAAGCCATGTGTGCTCTTATGAAGCTTGAGAGCCAAGTGATATTGCCTTAACTTGTGTAAGAGCATTTAATTCCTAAATCTGCTTTACAGCCAGGCTGAGAAAATATATTATTTTCTAAGCTTAGCTCTGCAGAAAATGTCAAAGCCAAATAAGAGTGTAATAATCACTGTTTTGTTATGTAAACTCAGGTGTTCGGTTAAAAAAACCTTCCCCTTGAGAAAGTATGTGAGAATGTTACAGTTAAAAATGTGCTGCTGAGAATCTGGAAGTAAAATTGTTAGTGTTAATACTTGATGAACAGAAACAGTAGAAGACTTTACTTGCTGCTTGCACTACCATACCAAAGGAGAAAATCAGGCATAAGATGGAATTCTTTGATATGGAAAAGCTCTTGTTATCTCAAAGGGCATAAGAACGATCCATCTGTGGCAGCAGAGTTGTTATTAAATTGGTCTTTCTCCCCACTCTGTTGAGGTCAGGAAGTTCAAGAATGTTAATTAACACAGTGTACCCTTCACTCAGGGTAGAGACATCCCATAATGGGCACGAGTGAAGAATGGGAGCTGCCTCAAAGATTTACTGCAGTCATAAAATGATTTTAAAAATAACTGCATAGTCAGGAGCTAAGATTGAGTCATCAGCATCTCATTTGAATCACTGGAGCTTCTACACTCTCTTTCCCAGGAAGAATGAAATGCTGTCTCTCTGGGGGAGCGTGTGTGTGCCAGTGTGTCTGCACCTGCACCCACCTTGGAAGCCCTTCAGATACCTCAGCAGAGTAACTGCAAAGTCTGCAGAAAACAAGTGGCATGAGTAACTGAAGGAACAGCAGTGTGATGTGCCACCATTTCCTCAGTGTGTTTGGCTTGAGGTATTTGAATCCCCATCTTGTTGCAGCCTGTTTGTGCTAATAAAAACCCCAGCTAAGAATTTAAATGGATTTCTCAGATACCAAACACTCAAGTCACCCTTGCTGAGCAAGCTTTATTTCAAGCCTCATGAAACCTCATAATGATTATTTTGTGTATAGTAGGAAAGAAATAATGATGCTTGTTTTTTTTTCCTTCCCTTTGAAGGCCCTTCAGAGTGGCACAAATCCTTCCCTCTTGCCCAGGGGAGCCGTCAGTCCCCCATTGATATTGTTTCTGCACGGGCAGTTTATGACCCCAACCTGAAGCCGCTGGTTGTGTCCTACGAGTCATGCACATCTCTCAGCATCTCCAACACTGGCCACTCAGTCATGGTGGAGTTTGAAGATACTGATGACAAGGCAGGTGAGAGAACAACATAACCAACTCAGAATACCATTTGTGACTTGGTGAGGGGAACAATGAAGCACATCCTGCACAGTGGAAATAACTTCTATGTCTAATTTCAGTTTAGAACAAGGCATGTGGTCAGAGCCCTTCATATTCTGTCTTCTTGAGCCTGATTTGGCTTCACTTTTTGTCTCTGGCAGTGCAGTGTTGCAGAACAAAATAGTGTTTCTGCATTGGGAAAAGCCCAGTCAGAAATTTGTTGGCAGTGCTTTTCTTTTCAATGAGCACTGAAGTTTGCAGGACTTGCCTCTCTCCAGCACTCCCAGACCACATCAGCATGCAGAGTGTGGAGGCTCCTCACTGCCCTGTTCCATGGTCATCCAAATCAGAGACACTAATTCCCATGCCACCTCTGGCTCGCTGCCTGGTTTCCATCCACAGGGAAGGGAAGAGGATTAGCAGAGAGGGGTCCTCATAATCAGTCACTGCACCAAGCTGTGTCTGGACAGCCACTGTCACCTTGCATTGTTTTCCTTTCCTCCCAGCCTCAGACCAGCTCAGTTTCTTCAGAATTTATGAAATCTTCAGCCACTTCTGAGTTGCTGGCAGCTCCTGGGTGTTGGACCATCTGCAGTTGTGCATTATCCTTGTCTCAGCTCTTGGCAGGGAATGTAAAAGCTTCATGTGATTATTTCCCCTGTTAATTCTACTTCCGTGGTAAATCTTGTTTTTACATTGGGGGAAGAGGAAGAGCATTCAAATGGAGATGAGAAAGTAGCTGATAAATGGGAAGAGTGCATTTTAAAAAGCCATTCTGAACAGCTTTTAGATGTATCAGCTGATTTCATCTTCCATTTGTGTGTTGTTTGATGCTACCTCAGTCAGATACCTGGAGTTACAAGTTACTTTTCCTGTGATGTGGCTTGTCTGTGCTGGTAATCCTTTGAAATAAGGGCTAGGGGTTAAAATTCCAGCCATTTTGTTTTTCAAATTCTCTTCTGGAATGAATTTAAAAACTCTGCTCAGTGGAAGAGTCAGGTTTTTAAGCATCTTAATTGAATTTGAAAAGACTGGATGTGCATTTTTGACCTTTACTGCACAAATCCATTGAACATGTCACCTTATAAACAGAATTTTTAAAATATCTCTGGTAGTATTAATTTAGCTTGCTGACTACTTTCATGCAATTTTCAGCTGAACTCTATGTAACAGTGAACTTTATTCAGAAGAACATCATCTATCATTCTGCATTTAGAGATACAGACCAAGAGAACTCGGAGCACATGCGGGAATGAGACCTATGGCCTTTATTTTAATAACACTTAATGGCACATATTTGAATACCTCTTTGTCAAGGAAGATGACTACAAGCAGTATAAAACATGGTTTAAAATGGTTTAAGTTGTGGTGAAATAATCTGGCGACTCAGCTCTGTGTAAGTGACGCAACAGAACTTGGAGAGTAACCCATCATAGCTTAAAATATCTGGGACAGGTGATACATTCCTTTGCTAAGTTCAGAAAAACATACTGGGAGATATTTATATTTAGTTAATTAATACTGAACCCTTTGCTCAGACAAGGCTGGCTGGAACCATGCAGCTGGCATAGGACTGTGCAAGCCCTTGCTTTAAATTTTTTAACAAAATGGTATGGCCTACAGTGAGGATGCTCTGCAGATACTAAATAAAATTTTAACTTTCTTAATGTAAGGCTTTTGGGTTGGGTTTTTTTTTCTGTTGGGCAAAATGTATTAGATGAGGTGCCATATAAAGTTACAGGAGGATTACTGATGCTGTTGATCAGGTATCTTCTATAGGTGGCACCTTAAACATTCACCTGTTCTGAAGGGTTATTTCTAAATGATGTATGAAGTTTCTCTACAGCATTTCCTTACCTTTATCAGGTGAGATGAGATTAAGTGGTGTAGTGTGAAGTACAAGCTATTATATTACCTCCTTTATGGGATCAGGTATTTAAAGGGAAGGGAACATAGGTAACCTCCACTGGAAGCAAAGATACTGTAGAAAGGAAATAGTAACCTTGAACATCAGGTAGACAGTTCACCTACAAGGTTTTCTTGGGGCCCTCTCCATGCTGAACAATCCCAGCTCTCCCAGCAGAGCTGCTCCATCCTCTGCCTACCTTGGTGCCTCCTCTGGACTCCCCAGCAGCTCCATGTCCTTGCTGTGCTGCCCCCAGGGCTGGAGCAGCTCTGCAGGGTGGTCTCACCTGAGGGGCACAATCCCCCCCATCCTGCTGTCAAGTACACTCATTAAAGACAGTCACAAAATCCTGTATAAGTGGCCACTCAATGCTTTTAATTTACTTTTCTACCTTACTTTAGGTGCTTTCCAATAATGAATCCACCCCTCCTAGATGTGTAGATGAACTTTCTCATGCTGGCAGCTGGGAGAGGCTGCTGGCTTTTTTCCGCTATTGTGCCAACAGTGGTTAGTTTTTGCTAGCAAGGAGCTGAAGCTTTTCTTTTCTCTTGTTTCCTTTTTTCCTGCCCAGCCATCAGTGGGGGGCCCTTCCAGAACCCATTTCGGCTGAAGCAGTTTCACTTCCACTGGGGCACAACGCACAGCCAGGGCTCAGAGCACACCATTGATGGCAAACCTTTCCCCTGTGAGGTAAAGAGTTGGGTTTCCACGTGGGATTATTTAATGCAAATGCACTTGACAAGTGACTGTTTGCAGTGGGGACAGGATTAGGGTTCTGATTGCTTACCCACCCTGCAGTTAGGTCAGCCCAGACTGAGCTGGTGTTACCCATAGCTTAGAAATGCCTTCAGATGGTGGCTCTTGAGAAAGCTCTGCAAAGCCAAGACCAGGCACAAGCCTTTCCCAGCACAATCCAACCAACACACCACGGGAATGCAGCATCCTGGAGTCCACCCCCGAGTACTGCAGTGTAGGGTTTTGTAGGATGCAAGCCTGTTCCAGGGAAGTTGGGTCACAGGTTAATGCCTGATTTGTCTCAAATTAAACCTATGTGGTGGTTGACTCTGGCTAGATGTCAAAGGCTTACCAGCCCTGCCCTACTCAGCTGGATGGGGAGAAAATACAGTGAAAGGCTCCTGGGTCAGGATAAGGACAGGGAGAGATCAGTCACCAGGTACTGGGAGAAGCTGGTTTGTTACCAATCAAATCAGAGTAGGATAATGAGAAATAAAAAATACATCTTAAAACATGTTCTCCCATGCTTCCCTTCTTCCTGGGCTTAACTTTTACTCCTGACTTTCTCTGCCTCCTTTCCCCAGCAGTGCAGGGGGATGTGGAAAGGGGGCTGTGGTCAGTCCATCCCACATTCTCTGCTGCTCCTCACTGGGAGGACTCCTCACACTCTTCCCCTGCTCCAGGGTGGGGTCCCTCCCAGGGGAAACAGTCTTCCACAAAATGTCTCCAACATGAGTCCTTCCCATAGGCTGCAGTCCTGCAGGACCTGCCCCAGCCTGGAGCCCTTCCATGGGGTCAGTCCTGCAGGACCTGCTCCAGTGGGGTCATGAGCTGGGGGACCTTCTGGCAGTTTCCCACCAAAGCCACCCCTGTAGCCCCTCCCTACTACCAAAACCTGGCCATGCCCACCCAGTACAGGCTGATATCTAGAAAATTTGTTCAGTGCCTGTCCACACTTAAGGACCAGTCCAAAAGATTGAACTTGTTCGTGTTTCCAGCAATGACTTTTGCATGAAACTGGTCTGCTGTGAATGACTGTTAGTGCTATTAACATGAGAAACCATGGTCACTGCTTCTATCACTAATTCAATTATTATTTGTTATTGTTCTTTAAAGCTCCACTTAGTTCATTGGAATGGCAGAAAATATGCAACATTTGGAGAAGCAGCAGCAGCTCCAGATGGCTTGGCAGTAGTTGGTGTTTTCTTGGAGGTAAGAATTGCAAAAATAGCACATTTAGATTATGAAAAGCATTATGCTGTCAAGTGTTTGAGGACCATGCCATATATTTGAGTGCTTAAGGAAAACAGATGACTTAGTGGAAGCAGGAACGCATTGCAGATTGCTGTTAAACTTTAGTAGAAATACTGAGATTCAGATAAGAAAACAACACCTATTCAAAGCACACTCGTAGTCTTTCTTATTTAACCTATTCTGTTATTTTTAGATTGGGAAAGAACATGCCAGTATGAACAGACTCACTGATGCTTTGTACATGGTAAAATTTAAGGTAAGTTTTCAGCTCTTTAAATCTGTTTCTGGGCTATCTTTTAAAAATCAAGCTCATGTACCTATTTGAGACAAAAACCATGCCCTCCCCTCGTTAGAACATCACTGTAGTTTTCTTCCCCTCCAAAGTTCATTTCGTTTGCCCAATCTCAGCTGTCTCACAGGACTATGCTGACCCCACTGGTCACCAGAGGTTCTGCCTCTCCCAAAAAAATCTAAACCCCAAAGCTCCAGGACCCTTCAGGCCCAGCTTTTCCACTCACAAAAGAATCCTTTTCCACTGAGGCTGCTCCTGAAGAGGTGGAAGCTGGCTGTGTGTCCTGGCAGAGCTCTGCAGCAATCTCTGTTTGCTGACTGAGTGCTTTGGGGATGTTCCTACAGCCTGAAGAGGTTTTCTCCAGACTGTGGCACTTCAGGCAACCACTGCTCTTGGCAATACCTCCTATTTCTGTGAGTCTTTTGGTTGATCCACCTTCCTCCATTGTTAGACTTGAAGGTGATTTTTAAAACCAATATAGCAGACAATAACTGTAGGATTTAAATTTCTACTAAAAGAGATGGGAAGAATAGAAAATGGCAAGTGATGAGACAAGGAATTCTGCCATGGTATTATCTACTGAACACTACACGCAGAACACAGTTCCTCCATTATTTTTAGATTTATTGAGAGAAGAGCTGAATTTTGGTAGGGAAAATGGGCCAAGACCTCAAAGTCCATAACCCAGCAGCAGGCATCACACCTGCCATGTTCCTTCTAGCTAACAGTTGTTATAAGGCAGCCAAACCTTTATAGACCTTTCTTTTCCCCTAATGTTTAATATTAGTTTAGCATGTTTTTCTCTTTCAAAAAGTTATTTAACCTGCACTTAAAAGTAAAAAGACAAATTTCAAGTCAGTTTTGTTGTTGTTTTGTTTGTTTTTTTGGGGGTTGCTTGTTTGTTTGTTTGTTTTTACAGGGAACAAAAGCTCAGTTTGGAAACTTCAACCCTAAATGTCTCCTGCCCTTGAGTCTAGATTATTGGACATACCTTGGCTCTCTGACAACACCACCCCTTAATGAGAGTGTTACATGGATAGTGCTGAAAGAACCCATCAGAATTTCTGAGAAACAGGTAAACTGTTGATGGTCTCTCAGTTCTTGTAGGATTCAGTGCTGGATAAGCAGGCAGTGACTGTTTTGATTTGAAATAGGGCTGAGCTAAAACACTGAATATTCAGCCTGTCCAGTCATCAGGGCTTCTGTTATTTTCTGTTAATACTCTGTGGGATCTTTGCTTGACCCTGTTCTATGAACCGAGTAAAATGCACTGAATGCTTCCCTTTGGTCCCTTTGAGAAGCCATTAACGGTGATTGCTCCCTTAAGCAGTCCATTATTCCCCCTGAATTCCCAGATGGAGAAGTTCCGGATGCTCCTCTTCACCAGCGAGGAGGATCAGAGGGTCCAAATGGCCAACAACTTTCGCCCCCCTCAGCCTCTCAAGGGCAGAGTTGTTCGAGCTTCCTTCAAAGCCTGAAGAGAAGCCCTGGGAATGGCCCTGGGATGTCCAAGAGCTTCCACGCCTGAGGTGCCACCACAGGAACTCTGGTCCTCGGACCACTCATGGAACAGCAAGATGAACATTTCCATCAACACTCTGCTTGCAGAGGGACAGTCTTCTGGTTCTTTATTTGAAGTGCTCACTCTTCTGAGGAATGGGGTCTTTTCAACAAACACTATTTAAATAAGGGATAGCTGAGTAAACTAGACTGTTGTTCAAGACCTGGAACTCTAAAAAATTAAAATGAAGTTAAATTCCAACTTGATATAAAATAGACAAATATGTAGTGATCTACTAGTACTGATGGCTAAAAATACTTCTCTCACTTAATACATGAGGAAACAGTAATGAAGAATTTTGGACAAATTGCACTTATATTTTCCTTACTAGCCTGTTGTTAGCATTTGCTGAGCTCTGATTTAAAGACTGCTTTTTCTTGCTGTCTATTGACACAGAGTGCACAAGTAGCACTAGAAAAAAGTTCTTTATTTGCCTCAAGTAGGCACTGGTATGAAAACTAGATATATATTTTAAATTTACTGCTCTGACATGCTATTTTATAATGAAAAGTACCAGTGTAAACGCTGTGTTTAAAAGCAGACTATTTGACTGCAGTGTTGATTAGCCCACACATCATACAGGCCAGCTTGGGTGATCAGCACATCTGCAGCAATTCAGGTGTGTGTTTTGTGGTCCTAAACTGCTCACATTCTACCTCAGTGACGTGGTATTCTCTGCAACACCACCCCCTTCCCTGTGTGCCCTCCAGAAAGCAGTTTTTGTGTTCAGGGAGCTGCTGGGGGCAGATCTGGACTGCACTGTGTGTGTGTTGCTGCACAGGTCCCTTCCCCTGGCTACAGGCATCTCTCTGCACCCCTCCCCAGCCCTTTCACCTCTGCCAAAGCAAGTTGCTTTAGAAAAGCCACGTGTTGGTGTTCCTGCTTGGGCAGCTTCGTGACAAATTCAGGCTCTGGCACGAAATACTGTGATGTGACCTGGGACGACCCATGGTCTGTTGTCCTTGCTTTAATTCTGGCCTCCAGGTGGCCTATTTTGTGTGTTTAGCTTGATGGAAAGTGATGTTTATCACTTTGCATCAGCTTAGATGGACAAATCAAAGGTGTGCAATGCAAAGGAAGGCTGGGGAAGAGGGACAACAGCAGAGTTCCCCTTTCTCAGAGAGGGAGAAAGACACTGGATGTGGGGCACAGTCCAAGAAATGAATGACTCTAATTCTAGCTTTCAACTCTATGGGGTTTTTTTTCTGGTACACTGTCCTAAAACTTTGTTTCTCAGTTTCCTCTTGCATAAAAAGAGGGTAACACTGACCTACCTCACAGGGATGTTGTGAGGGCTAATTCAGCTTCGGTTGAGATGTGAGATTCTTGCACCACTTATGCTAAAGGCATTAGGAAATCCTTACAAGATGCAACGATTTTAGCTGTTATGAATGCAACTTTGCTAGTAATGCAAACTTGTATTGCAGAGAATCTATTTAATGTATCTTAATTTCTTTAACAAATGAAATAAATGAGACTTTCAAACCAAGGATGTATATTCTCATCCTTTATTTCGAGCAGACCCACCTCCCCCTACTTCCAGCCCCTTTCTTCTTGGACTTTGTTTAACAGAAGTTCCAACTGATGCATCTGTTTTGGACCAAGGAATGCTTTGATTGTTTACCCTCAGTTCCATAGAAACCTTAAGCTATAGTAGAATGGTCTAAGTATAGATAAGAGTTATCCCTCCTCAGTTTCTGAACATTTTTAAGTTCTAGAAACTATTTTTGCCAAGTACTTTCAGTCTATATTGCTGTTCTCCCCATCTTTTGGGATTAACAGCCTCTGCTTCAGCTTAATCCTTTCATTTAAATTCTGACATATTGTGTGTCCTCGATAGCTTCTTGCCCAGTCAGAGTTAAATTATCATTGTCATTAATTTTATGTCCCAGTTAAAATGAAGAAAAATTAATTACATAAAGGGACACTTTTTAAAATGTAAAAAGTCTTTCAAAAAACTCTACATCTTTGCTAGCCTGAATACATCTTATTAGAGGCAAATTTGAAGTACTTTCCTGATTAAGATATAATGAATACTAGTTACCATCTCATTCCCAGGTGCTGCTGCATTAATTTTAGTGCACATGACCACAGAAGAGGTCTGTGATGGGGGTTTTCAGTGGCTTCTCTCAATTTAGGTGTGCAAGTAGGGCTCTGCTCACTCAGTCTCTCATACCTGGGGCTTGTACAACAAAGCTCTGCCCAGTTTTCCCCCAGCTACAACCACTCTAATAAAACCAAAGTGTATTTACCCCCAGAAGGTGTCCTTTCTGTGACCTTGAACACAGCACTTAATCCTCTTTGAGGGTGGTTTAGTCATCAACAACAGAAGGATAATGTTTAGCTCACAAGGTTATTGTAAAAGCTTAGCTATTGTAAAGAGCTTTAAATACTGAATTGCCCCAAGGTGTACAGTTCCAGGGGCAGCTGAACTATACCTTCCTTCAGAAATTTTAGTTTACTTACAGGGGTTTGTTTTCAGTTGCTGGATTGAAGGGCATGAGCTAACTTTTACCATGGTGAGGCAAAATGTAAAAGGAAACATTTGATATTTTGTTGTTTCTTGAGACCCTGATCATCCAATAAAAAAGAAAAAAATAGTTAAGTTCTGTCTAGTTTTTAAACCTATAAACTCCTATTTCACACTATTACTCATTTATTTTGAGATTGAACAATGCTAGAACATGTGTTATATTTTACCAACGGTGTTGGAGGAAAATAGGAGTTGACTGGAACTGCTCCAGCAAGGTTTGGCTTGACTTCTCAAGGGCTGGCAGAGAGAACTCTCATGACTAAGAGAACAGGAGCTCTCACATCCAGGGCAGGGACTGCACCTGCACAGCTCAAAAAGCCACATTAAAAATGCCATCTAGTGGCTCCTTGTGTCCATTTACTGCCACGATACTTCAAACACTTTTTAGGCCAATTCAGTCAAAATACAACAGATGAGAGAATTTAACTTTGATGATAAAAAATTTTAAAAAACATGGGTGAGTGTAACTGAAAACCTTGTGCTGGTTCCATGTATGTAGTCCTTGAAAGTCCTTTCTTGGGTAAAAATCAATCTTACAAAAGAAAGTTGATAAACCACTTGAAGTTTTTGTTCCTAGTTTCCCTTCTCTATCCTCTGCTTAGTAATCTGCACACTATTTTCACTTCAGCTTTTAAGCTTCAATAGCTGTAGCTACAGTTCAACTTGGGGTTCTTTTCCCCTTCCTCTTGCAAGCAGAAAGATTTTTAGGCAGTTTCAGTCATGTGGCTGCTGTGATCTAGCAATGATTTATAAGGATAAATTCCATTCTGAGTGTTAATTAATCCAAGTATAAGCATCAGGGGAAAGATTTTTGCAAGATACCTCAACCCCAGATGGTGCTTTTGGTGGTGTTCAAAGGTCAGAAAGATTAAAAAAAAAAGGCATTTTGGAAAAAAACAGAGATAAGTCTGAAGAAAATTGGGTGTTACACCTCAGGTTATGTTTCCCTCTGTGACTTCCTTCTGCATACACAAGTGCCCATTTGGTAGGGGCATGTGGCTCTACACTGTAAGAGTGGGGGGCTCAGGGTAAAAACTGAGGAAAGCTGATGAAACCTGACAGACTGGAACAGAACTCTTCCCCAACTCACACGGTTGTAAGGCAGAGAAAGGTCACTCCTCTGGTGTTCCATTCATACTGCTACTTGCACTACATTTGAAATTTAGTCAAATTTCAGTGCCCTCCTCCGAGCTGTGAACAGCAACACAGCAATGCAGATCATCTTTTCATTTCATATTAACAGAGTGGAATATCAAAAGTAGCCATTCAGATCCTGTTCATCTGTTGGAGAAAAAGGGGGAAAGGGAGGAAAGGAATATAATTACTTTTTTACACATGAGCACTTCTTACCAAGCCAGAAGACTTTCCTGCTCTTGAAAGTTGTCCCCAGGAAATTTAAACTTACTTTTACAGTGGTACGGAGCCTTAATGAATGTACATTGCAACTGAACTTACACCAGTTTGTAAGCAACATCCAGCAAAATTCTGTATGTGGAGTTCAGATCCCATTACAGCAACTCGACAGACCTTTGCACCAGTGTGATTACAGCGACCTAAACTGGACTTCCAGATTAACCCCTGCAGCTGCAGACGCACTGCTGAGCCTCTGCTGCCACATGAAATCGAGCTGCACAGTTGGAATGGCATTTTTCCTACAGTTGTTCATTGTTTGCTCCTGTTCATTTGATGGTTCTTGCAGCTTGCTTTCTTTCCTGGCATTTATTTCAGATTGTGTAGGAAGATCACAGGCTGGAATTTGCTGGAACCAAACCAGGACATGCAGTCGCTCTAACAGATCCAGAGCCTCCTTCAATGTTTCATTTGTTCAGGGTTTTTTTGTTTGTAGTAAGAAATCTCTGCATCTGAGGTGCTGACTTGAAAATCCAAAATAGGATACAGAGGAAATGAAATGTGTCTCACTATTCCCAGGACAAGGTGTGTCCAGTAAGAAGCTGCCATTGCCGAGGGACAGCCCATTCCGAGGCCTTCCCTTGCAGGATGGCCATTGAACAGCCTCCCAAAGGGGATGGCTCTGGGGCTGTTTCTAAACTGTGTCACTAAACTGAGTCTTTCTAGTTCAGAAAAACCTCGAGCAAACTACTTGTAGTAGTAGTTTACTATTTTCTTTGAACTCAATGGTTTTTTTAGTAGTCAGCTTTTTTGACAAAGGATTAGTTATTCGTTAGAAATATTATTCCAACGTTTAACTTGCTTTCTTAGGAATATCAGGCTTACTTGGTGGTTGTGATCTTTGTGTGTCCCCGTAATAAAAAAACGTTTACAAAGCATCAGGAGCCCCAGACCTTTCATGAGTATCAATGAGTTAGTGGAAAGCAATCCATCATTGCACCTGCTCAGGGGGCATCTGTTTGCAGCTTCAGGAAGCAGGAGCTGTTTAAGTTGCACCAGAGTAGCCACAGCCACTTGTCCAAATGAATAAGGAGAGGGGAAAAAGTAATGTTGCACAGGAAAGAAGGAAACCCCAGTAGCGCAGTCTGACCTAAAGAAGCAACACAGAAATGAGTACAAGAACGTATTTCCAAAGAAAACCAGAGCTGCTGACTGTACAAGTCAGAAGATAAAATTATACCTTGAAGAAATCTAAATATAGGATTTGCTACAGTTTAACCTATCACTGCACCTTAATACAATATCTGGAGTTAGAGTAATTTGCTTATAAATACTGGTAATGATGTTCTTCTGGCACAGGATGTTTGACTCTGAACTTTAGTTCACCTATAATCAGGAAAGTCAAAATTAAATTTTAGTTTTATTTAAAGAAGCTCGAGTAATAATTCTTTCAATGGAAATTAAGAACATGGAGCACTATGGCAACCAAGCCACTGCTGCTACAGAAATTGGCCATTTTTATTAGGTACTCCTAAAGGCAAAAACACTGCAAGCTGAGCAACACTGTTTCTTTCCTCAGATCACATCAGAGTAGCACTTCTACTTTTTGGACCTGAACTCCATTTTACTTTGGTTCATTAGCATAATCAAACACTCCAATGCAGCATCTAACTCTCAATTCAACAATATCCAGTCCTGTCAAGTACCTTCAATATGGTATTCCTTCTTGTGTTTAGAGAACATGGAATGAAAGCAACACCTCCTTCTGCAGGACTGTAAATTGTTTCACCTTCATTTATGTAATTCCTAAATCACTGATGAGCTTGTGAAATGACTGCATGAACAAATGAGCGGCAAGTGAAAGCTCTCAGCTGAAAGGAAGCATTTCACCATGGTGTGAGCACAGGAAACCCAGAGCAGTCACCTTGGGTTTCAGGCTGCTCTTGAGGTCTTACCACTGTTGTAAATGGTAAAAAAGCTGAAAATTGGTAGATCAGAATGAAAAATCATTGAATCACAGAATATCCAGAGTTGGAAGGGACCCACAGGGATCACCAGTCCAAGCCCTGGCTCTGCATAGACACCCCAACAATCCCACCCTGTCCCCGAGAGGATCACCCAAAAGCTCCTGGAGCTCTGGCAGCCTCGGGGCCATGCCCACTGCCCTGGGGAGGCTTGAGATCCAGAAACTGCTGTTGGTAAATGTGAGCACTGGGGCAGAGCTGGGAGATGCAGGTTACTCAGACAAATAAAGTAATTATGGAAGACTTCAGTTAATTTTTTTCCATGTTTGCCAAAATATTGCCTTGAATTTATTTTTGTTTGCCCTTCAACATGAAACTGTGTTTCATTGTGTTAATTAAAACAACAAAGTGAAAGCTCAGCCTCACAAAGATGATCTCACACCTTTCCACATAGGATAACCTGGAGACACATTTATCTCATCTAGGACACCGGCACCACACTATTTAGACAAAAAATCCTTCAGTACAAGAAGCCAGGACAATAAAAAATGCAGTTACTATCAAAGCCCCTTATGACTCGTTTGTGAGCCTTGGTATTTGAAAAAATGACTGTGTGCTGGTTTAGAGTAAAACTGGCAGGAGAAATGAGTCCAACTCAGAACGGGATTGCAAGTCAGAATAACAATTTAATAAAAAGATCACAAAATACACTGAGACAGAAGGAAAATCCATTTGATCCACAAAAAACAGCTGTGCAGCCCAGCACAGTGGGGCATGAGCAGGATGGAACTCATCAGCCCCTGTGCTGAGCACCACGTGGGCACCTGAGTGCAGAGTAAGAAGAAAGGAAGGAATCTGCTGGGGAGGATGATGGTCAGTCTGGTCCAGAGTGGCAGTCTCAGTCCTGTTGAGGCTCTGCTCCTTCTCTGGATCTGATCAGAGCTCCCAGTCCCAAAACTCCAAGCTTATCTCTGCTTGGGCTCAGAGGGGAACGCCCAGTCCCTCCCCCAGGGTGGGGAGTTTCCCAAGGGGTGATTTACTCTGGGAGGTCAATCCTGGCATATTTTTGGCATCCCTGATGGCCCCTGAGCAGACGACCCCTCAGGTGGGTGTGAAGACAGGAAAACTTCCTTATCCCACAGAAGTCCCTAAACACCCCCCTGTGCCCTGAGGGGTGGGGTGTGCCCTGGGCAGCTGCTGCCAATGGTCCATGGTGAGCAGTTCATGAGAAAAATGACACAGAGGGTTTAGAATCCACACCCACCCAGTGACAAACTGGGCCTGGCTGCTGTAACCAGGACAGACTGTCACAAGTTAAAGCAGAGACTACTCAGTAACCACTGCATTAACTCAGTAACTGCTCAAGAACCGCCCTGCACTTCAGGCCTTTTCCTTCCTCCTGTCTCAGGGCCTAAAAGCACCCCGGAGGTCTTTTAACCAAGAGCCGCAGAGATCTGAACCCCCCGAATGGGGCAGTCAGCAGCACGAGCTTTTTTGTTCTCCAAAGTTTTGTTGTCCCGCTGTCCCAGGGGCTGAGCTCCCGGGTCGGCCCTGCGGGGCGAGAAACAACCCCGTGCTGAGCCTCTGTGCTAACACGCGTGGCTCACTTGCTTTCACTGCCCACCTTGTGTCCGAGCGGGGCCGGGCCGGGCTCGGGCCTCCTTCACCGGGCGGGGGTGTCTACCCGGGCCCCGGCCTTCCCTCAGCGGGCCGTGGTGCCGGGGCGGGGGGCGGTGGTGCCGGGCCAGGGGGTGCCGGGGCAGGGGGCGGTGGTGCCGGACCCCGGGGCCGGACCTGCCGCTCCTGCCATGCCGAACACAGCGCAGTCACCGAGCCGGGCCGGGCCCGCCCCGCGTGTGTGACGGGCGGGCGGTGCGGCTGTCGGTCACTGCCGGGTTGGGCGGTGCGGCTGTCGGTCACAGCCCCATTGGGTTGGGCTGTCGGTCACAGCCCGGCCCGCGGCCCCCGAGCGGAACTGCGGGCGGCGTGTTCGGCGGGCGCGCCGGGCCGGGCCGGGCCGGGCCGAGGGGGGTGCGGAGAAGGG
>VXAU01002668.1:0-29223 GCA_013399695.1 Formicarius rufipectus | reverse complement strand
GGCCGGGCCGGGCCGAGGAGTGTGCGGAGAAGGGTCGGTGTCTGGGCCGTGTGTCTGGGCAATGGTGGGGGTTGTGGGGCAGGAGGGGTGCGGCACTGGGTGTGTGGCGGTCGCTGTATGCGACGGGATATGGGGCTGGTACGGTGNGGCACGGGAGGTGTCGGTGTGCGGGGCACGGGAGGTGTCGGTGTGCGGGGCACGGGAGGTGTCGGTGTGCGGGTCAGGGAGGGTGTCGGTGTGCGGACAGGGCTGGCGCGGTGCGGAGGCGCTGGGGCGGAGGTCAGTGTGTGCCGGACGTGTGCGGGCAGTGTCAGGAGCACGAGAGGAGGGCCCGTGGGCATCTGGGGCGCTGTAAATCCACGTGTCTCTGCTGTTTCAGTGGGAGGGGCGGGCGCTGCGGACTGTGCTCGGCCGGACCCCGCGTCCTGCCCCGCAGCGGGGCGGTCTGTGCCATTGGGCTCACATCAAGGCCTTTAGCCCGTGGCTGTTCTCAGCAGCGCCGCGCGGGAGCGGGGATGGAGCTGCGGCACGGGCTGCGGGCCCTGCGGGGAACGGGAGAGCCGCCCGCCGGCCTCTGACACACAGCTGGGGAGAACCGGGCAGGTTGGTTTAAAACACTGTTTCCTTCGGCTCCTTGATGAAGCGTGTGAAGGTCGTCATTGTTTCGATCTCATGTTGTGCGGCAGAGGCAGGAAGAGGAAGGAAAAAGAGGACGGGAAATGGCCTGGGGAAGGTTGGCAAACAGGAAGGCTTGTCTTGTGCTGTTGGTGCCTTTTGGGTTTAGCTGTTGCCGGACTTGGCAGTATCAGCTGCCTTCCTATTATTTTGCTGTGCTCTCTGCAGTACAACAAAAGGCGCTGGTTGTGCTGGGAGGTGCCAGTGTCCCAGGAGACTGCAGGCGAGAGCCTCAGCAGTGAACTGGCATTGCCTTTCCCATCTGCTCTCTTGACATCAGCAATAAAGTTGGTGTCTTTGCTTGTCCTCACAGGGTCCCCAGAATTATAGTGGTGGGGTCTCTTGGAATGCTAGTCCGCTCTTTTCTGTCTTAGGCATGGGTAGCACACTTAAGAAATGGTTTGTGACACAGTGCTTTGGTTTTCCAAGTGGGATTTCAGTACAGACCTTGGCTTGTAGCAGTCGGCCTTCTGTGTAGAATAGCTCAAGTTGAGCTGATTTCAAGTTCCTGCTGATTTTTTGGAAATGTCTTCACAGTGTTTGATCTGGCTGGTTTCTTGTCACTCCTTGCAAAGTGCCCTGCTAAAAAACCAATATTGCAGTAGCATGTAGGGTCTTTGGCTTGAGACCCAGAGCACGTGGGGCTACAGGCCACCTGAAAAGGGCTGAGAGTTCACAGAATACTCTGTTCTTGGCTGCTGCTGGGATCTTCTGGGAGTAATTGTACTTGCAGTGCTACTATACAGTGAGTTTTTGAAATCCATGGGGCAAAAATCTGTTGTGAGTAAGCATCTGGTTGTACTTAACAATATCCCAATGTACGTAGCCTTAATGTTGTACTGAAAGCAGGAGACAATGCATGGACCTCCCCTGGGGCAAGTGAAGAACTTCAGCTCTTCAAGTGCCCTTGGTCTCAGTGCTGTTGGCAGCAGAGCTCTTCACAGCTGCTGGTTCTAACTGCATCCAAATGAACAAGGCAAATTGTAAACCTGTGAAAGTTGTCAATGTGACTGTGTTACAACTTTTGCTTCATCAAAGTGCACAGTGCCATGATACGTGCATTAAATAATCTGCTGGAGAATCTGCCTTCAACTGTGTAAGGGAGACTGCCTGCTGAAGGTTGGTTAAGACCTTGAGGGTAAAAAAAGAAGAACAGCTGAGCTTATAAGCTGTAACAGAATTGGAAAGGCAGACTGGCTTGTTCTGGTTCTGAGGATCATGGTAATTCATATAAATCATTAACTGGCCGCATCTTGCATAAGTTAGGGCTTAAGTACTGATCTTCTCTTAGGTTTGATACTTAGAGTCTATTAATAGAGTTGTACTCCAGCAGGCTTTTTTGAAAGTTGTGCATTAATTGTCAGCTAAGTTCCTATTTTCCAGCTCGTTGGGTCTGTTTGTTCTGTGTCATGTTAGACAAGGCTTTTCACTGTACAGTTTCCCATAACATTTCTTCTTGGCCTTGCCACAGTGAGGGAAAACCTGAAAAGTAAAAATTACTTTTCTGATGAGTTGACTGAAGTGGGCAGTCATATCCTAAGGTGATGAAAATTGTATCACTTTTAAGATGCCTCTTTCTGTACAAATCTCTTTTGGAAAAAGTTCTGAATATTTCTGGGAGCTCTAGACATGCTTTCACATTGAAATATAGAAAGCTTCTTGTGAACCTTCTAAATTTTATTTCTTTCCTGCACTTACATTCCAGGCTATAAGGACATTCTGCATTAGCCAAGGAAGGTGCTCTGTCTGTGGAGTGACTTATGATGTCAAGAACTGTCTCATCCTGGATCTTAAGCTCAGCAAGAAACAGCATTGCTTTACAAGGGAAAGGACGTTGGTACTCTATCTGTATCCCAAATAGAAACAAGATAAAATGGAAGCTCATTTTCTCCAAAGCACACCTCTTCCCTGCTGGGAGCTGCAACTTAGACAACACTTGGTCCTTACAGAAAGCATTCCGACACACTTCCACCGAAGAAGAACATTTTTCTTTCCAGTTGTCTCCATCGCAAATCAACGATATCCTCAGAGCAGGTGAATTGTCCCACAGAACACTGGATTTGACTGGCAAAAATGCCAATTCTGTGTTGAGGTTTGAGAGTAACCAGCTGGCATCCAACAGCCCCATGGAGGACCGCCGGAGCGCAGCCACGTGCCTGCAGACGGCGGGGATGATGTTCGGGGTGTTCGACGGCCATGCGGGCTCCGCCTGCGCCCAGGCCGTCAGCGAGAGGCTCCTGCACTACATTGCTGTGTCCCTCATGTCCCGCCAAGCCCTGGAGGAGATCGAGCTCGCCGTGGAGTCCATGAAGCCAATCCGGCCCATCCTGCAGTGGCACAAACACCCAAACGACGTAGAGTATCGAGAAATTACCTCACAGTACTTTGAAAACCTCCGGGTGTACTGGCAGCATTTGCTGGACCTGGACACCGAGCCAGGATTTACTTTAGAAGAAGCTATGGTGTGTGCTTTCAAAAGGTTAGACTCAGACATATCCCTGGAAGTTCAGGCTCCTCAGGAAAGTGAACTGATGAGAAATATTGCCCTCCAAGTAGCTTTTTCCGGTGCAACCGCCTGTGTAGCTCACGTAGATGGTGTTCACCTACATGTGGCAAATACTGGTGATTGCAGAGCAGTTTTAGGGGTTTGTGAAGAAGATGGAACGTGGTCTACCCTCCCTCTAACCCGAGACCACAATGCCTGTGATGAGTTTGAAATTAGAAGATTGAAGAGAGAGCATCCTAGATCTGAGGAGAAAACCCTCTTTGTGAATGACAGGTTACTGGGCATTCTCATGCCCTCCAGAGCCTTTGGAGACGTGCAATTAAAATGGAGTAAAGAACTGCAACACAGCGTTCTTGAGAACAGCTGTGATGTCGAGGCTTTAAACATTTATCAGTACGTCCCTCCAAACTACCACACCCCCCCTTATTTAACTGCGGAGCCTGAAGTCACATACCACAAGCTGAGAAGCAAGGATAAGTTTCTAGTTATTGCTTCGGATGGGCTGTGGGAGATGCTGAGTAACGAGAAGGTCGTCAGTCTCGTCGCCGGACACCTCGCGGAGCTGAACGCGCAGAAACCACAACTGACCTTTAAGAAACCGGTTAATTTGGGTTACATGCACAACTTGTTGCTTCAGAGGAAAAGCAGAGGCCTGGCCAACCTGGACCAAAACATCGCCACACACTTGATCAGGCACGCGATCGGCGGCAACGAGTACGGCGAGGTGGAGCCGGAGAAGCTGGCGGCGATGCTGGCGCTGCCCGACGACCTGGCGCGCACGTACCGTGACGACATCACCGTCACCGTGGTGCTCTTCGACTCCGACACCATCGGCAGGTGCCACGGCACCGGCGAGTGACCCACACTGCCGCTCCGGCACCACCCCGGGGCCTCTCCCGGGGGAGCTGGCACGGGCTGCGGGCTCTGCAATGTGGCTGTGACGTACCCGTTTGGAAAACAACTTCCCAGCGGCGAGTTCGGTGGAAGTTCCTCCAGGTTTCCAGGAAAGAAAAGGTTTTTGGGAAACTGCCCTGGAATGGAAGCTGAACTGAAGCTTGCTGGCCCAGTTCTGATTCCGTGAGGGCCTCTGGTAAAGCTCTCTCCAAATGAACAAACGAGACAAATTTCACTGAGGTTGCTATAATTTAATAGAGAGATGGGTGAGAGGTGTAGCTGCATGGAGTGTCAGGAGGGCTCTGCCCTTTTGTGGCAAACAAGTAGCATCCTATTGAAGCACTGTATCTGAATTAAATAAATTAACTACCAAACCTTTCTTTGATGTGTCAAGTGTTTTAACAAATCGCCTCATATCTATGAAACAACACGAAAGAAAGCTGTTCAAAGAGCCCTGGGATTGTCAGATGCCTTTTTTCCTAATCCTCTTCCTTGAGCTAGGCAAAAATTGTACTTTCTTCTGCAGCTATTTTGAAGTGTGGATGCATATTCTCTTAACTTCCTGTGAACTTGTGTTCCAACTTTCAGCTCAAACACATGTGAGGGTCTTCACGATTCCCTGTTCAGGTTTTAACAGTACTAGACTTCAGTATTTAAGTGTTTTACTTTAAGTATATACCCTTTATTAAGTATTGATCTATGAAGTTCTCTGCCTCAAATCTACCACCTGTAGTTTAAATGAAGTTTGTCAGATCCAGAAGAACAAAAATTCACCTAAATGTAAATACAGCAAAAGATAGAGCTCTTTTCAAATTTAAGTTAGAGGAAACAAGTGCTGATATTTCATCAAAATATGTTTAATATTTTTATTCTTGCTTTTTTGACATCATCCCTTCCTTATAGGTATAGGTTTATTTAGTGTATGTATGTCCTAGTGTCTGAACACACATTTTTGTTGTTTTCTTTTATCCTGTGCTTTCTGGAGTGCCATCCAAGCTTGCAAATTAGCTTTTACATATGGTGTTCTCTGGTGACTCTGTGCCTTGTTTACACACAGCAGTAACTTGCCCACAGGATTGTGCATCCTGGGAATACAGGGCTGTTTGCTGTTGTTGCTGCTGAGTAGGAACTCAGGAGGATGCAGCAGAGCAGATAAAAATACTGCTTTATTCCCCCTGAAGTTCCCTTAAAACAAAAATGCAATCCTTACATGGTTTAGCTCATGTAAATGTACTTAATTTTTTTTCTCAAGATCTTAAGTAGATGAGGCCATGGGGCTTCAACAGGTAGCATTTGTGGATTTGGGTGTTTTTTTAATACTTCCACATAAATATTCTTAGTGCTTTCTTTTTAGGCATTTAAACAATGTGTTTTGAAGATGGGGATAAGGAAGCTAAAACCGGTTTAAAAATATTCATGCTTTTGACTATTCAGGATTGACTGTAAGTGCTACGATTGTAGTCACTGAATGCATCCTTAAAAAACCTGTGTCCTGGAAAACTAATTTACTGTTCATTTTTCTTTCTTGTAGTGCATATTGGAGCACATCCAGCAATTCAGCCTGGAGGCAGATTGAATGAGTAGGTCTGTTCCCCTGGATTTTGTCCTTTTCACCCCCCAGTGGTGAAATCCAGGTCGTGTTTTGAAAGAGTCACTATGGCACTGTGCCATCTGAGTGTAACTCCGGGGCACATTGGTGTGCACCTGCAATTGATAATTGTTTTGGGGAATGTGTCTGAAAATAAGACAGGTAGTATTTCCCTTTCCTGCTAGATTTGCTCAGTGTAACATGCAGTGCTATGATCACTCTACAGTGGAAAAGGATGATGTTAAATGAGTTAGAGGCTTGTTTGGATATTTTGTTTGACTGGTTTTTTAAATATAAATCATCGATTTAACTGCACATTGCCTGGAATTCAGTGCATGTCAGTGAAAGCAGCCTGTCCATGCTTGGAGGTCTTTACCAGCCTAAATGATTCTGTGATGGAATGCAGACATTGACCCAGCACTGCCAATGCCACCACTAAACCCTCTCCCCGAGCACCACCTCCACATACCTTAAATACCTCCAGGGTGGTGACTACCCCACTGCCCTGGAGCACAGAAACACCTGCCCTCTCCACAAAATGAGTGTACTCCTAGAGCTAAGAGGGATGAGAAACCAAAGGGTAAAGAGCCCAGACATGCAGAAGTTTTGAATCTCTCAAACTCCACAGCTGCTTCAGGCCTGGCTCTCTGCGGTATCAAACACTTGGCAAAGGCAGTGTCCAGGTGAGCAAGATGTTATTCTGTGTTCTGATATGGATATTTGGTTTTCTTGGGTTATAAGCATCCTGAGACTAGGAGATGACAGGGCTGTGAGTTCCTACCATGGAACCCTGGAAATGCAAACTCTTCTGTCACTGTGCCTGAAGCACCCAGCTGGAGATGACACCCCCCAGTCGACCAGTGTGCCCCCCAGGACCTTTTCATCCAGTACAACAGATGAGCAACTGGATCCATCTGGTCACTTAGATTCATATGCTTACAAGGTGAAAACACTGTCCTCCCTCATTTCACGTTCTCTGAGAGCTGGTAGGTGACCAAAACAGCTGTGCCTTGTCAAAACAAGGGGGTGTCTCAACCAGCCAGAGGGATCTTCAAAGAGCTGCTGAAACAGAGTAGGTTGACACACTTTCATGCTCCAAACATGCTGAGATATTGCCACTGCACTTTTCTTACAATTCATTTCAACCTCAATTCTCTACAGTATTCAGTGTTTGTTCAGAAGAAAACCAATATCACATTTCCAAGTCCCTGCAGACATTTAGGGTTGTACTGACCTCTGACAGTGTACACAGCAAAGTGTTTCATGATGAATTCATCCATTACAACCACGGGAAGTTGCAAGGGTTCAGCAATTTCCTGCACCCTGAAATCAGCTGAATTGGCAACAATTCAATTTTGTCTTCAATGTACTTCAAAGGAGTTCCAGATTTAAGTCAATCTAAATTCCCAGTAATGTGTGTACCATATAGTTGTGGTGAGGAAAATAGGGATTCTGCTCATTTGCATTGGATCATTGGCATTTTCATCTCTAACTGCTCAATCAGTTCACCCAATCAGAGTTAATAGGCATTAATAAAAGTACTATTTTGTGTATTGGAGAGCAAACAATGTTTAAGTGAGTGAACTACATGCGTTAACCTGCTCTTGCAAGCACAGTGATAGGAAGATTTGATAAGAACATTTAGATGCAAGTCCTGCAATTCTGAAAATGTGTTGGAACAAACATGTTTGCAGGCTGCCTGTCTGATTTAGGTTAGACAGTTCTGCTTGTGTTCATTACCTCCACAGCAGTCAGAGAATAGTCAACAGCAGCCACACAAATTCTGTCTTAAAATGTGATATTATGGGCATTATGTCTCTTAAGTAAAATATCTGAGGTTAAGCACTGAATAAAGAAGAAATATTATTCCCTAAAACTTAAACCTGGAGCTGAAATACAGCTCTGTCACTCTTTTCTTCAGAACTCCAAATTATGGTGCTTATTTGTATTTAAGCATTCAGACCTCCCTAACACAGCTGGAATTTCAGGGAGTGTCTTTTTTCTTCAACTTCTTTGTAATTAGTGAGGAGAATCACTCATTTCCTAAGTAAAAATATTCATTTCAGGCTTAAAACTAATTTTATTAAATGAATGGAAGGCAGTTTTGGTTGCTGTACTGGAATGTGGCATTCTTTCTGCTGAACATTCCTAGGAAAAGCTGCTTCAGATTCCAGGTCAGAGAGCACAGATGCTCAAGCTGGGATAGAAGTAAATATTCTGAGCAGTAAAGTAAATATTCTGTGAGTTTGGTGCAGTGTTCGTAGCTCTGTGGTTTCCCCACAGTGGAATCAATTGCTAATACATGAAGGCTGGGACATCTTGATAGTATTGAGGTTGCACTGAATGACTCAGTCAGCACGAGGGGCATGAGTTCACTGGCCAAAATATCCCAACTGCTTTAGTTCACTGGACAATTACAGAAAGATACTTTAACTTAGATAGGCTGACATGCACATGTTCATGAGCAGCTAAAACATTTTAACATTCCAAATGTTGTATTAAAATAATGCAAAAATCCCCTACAAATGCAACACCTATAGAAACATTGAATCCTTGAATTACAATAGACCAGGAGCAAAGCAGGTGTTCCTGTACTTAGTCTTTGAGGCTTTATTTCCATTAATTACAAGTGTTGATCTAGTTTTTTTGGGGGGGAGGGTGGTAAAAGGAAAGAAAATTATTTAGGGCAGATTTATTTTCTTCCCAAAGAAACTAATCTTTCTGTCTAAACTTTGAGGAAGTGTTTTGTTGAGCAGAGGTTCTCTGCGCAGAGCCATGGCTCCAGTGAGGACTGAAGGTCGAGCTGTGGTTGTGTCAGGTGTCAGCTGGTCACACTGGTGGTGTGTGCTCTTCTCTGCCATGGGGTCAATGCTTCAGCAGAAGTAGAAAAGTAAAAATGCAAGGGATGTATTTCGCTTGGGGTTACAAAATGGAGTGTGATGTAATGTGATAAAAAAAGCTTTCCCTTCTTTGTGTCTGTGACAGATTAACCTTCAAAGATGTGTTCTTGTTGAGAAAACACCTGATGTTTTACTGGATCTTTGTATTTATCCTGCAGGACTGGTTCAAACTGCTCCTGGTGGTTCTCTGCCCGTCAGGCAGGTAAGAGTGAGTCTGATTTTGGGCTTAGTGCTCAGGGGTGTTACTGCCCCTGCTGTCAGGGGGGCACCTGCTTGAGCTTGGCTTCTTGGAGCCCTGCTCAGAGACCCTCAGTGTGCTTTGACTGAAGCTCTTCAACAACCTGAAGGAGAAAGATGAGTAGGAGCTCAGTTGTGGGAGGGAAGCATAATTGTGGCTTCTCTTTGGGTTAAGTGAACTTAACCGAGCCCTTTTCTTGGAGACACCGAGTGTGGTTCTTGCCTTGTGGAGAGCACTGGGAACAAGGCAGAAGGGGGAAGTGTGGTCCTTGTGCAGGGCTTAAAAGGATCCTGGGTCTGCAGGCAGCAGGGAAGGGGGTCATAAAGCACACTCCTCGTGCCTCCCTGCTCAAATCTTGGAGCTAAACCTATAGAAACTTGTTCTGGAGTTAGTTCAGACCCTGACTTTGTACTTCTGTGGGAGCAGTTCTTGGTGGCTGTAGGTGACTGCAGTGCCTCCTGCTCTCCACTCGGGCTCTGAGCTCCCACGGCCACCTCTCACATGCTCTCCATCCTCTCTGACACGGACTTTGCTGCTTCGAGGTGGCTCTGACATCACTGCTTTGTGCTCCACAGCCCTGCTGGGTTTTCTTGACAAATTCAGTTTCCATTTCACTGTGTTACCGAATCATCTTCGGATTTGGTACCTGCAGGACCGGGCTTGGCCAGAGGATGTCACCTGAGTTTTGCAGAAGGGTTGCTGTGCTCTCACCAGTCTCTCCTCACTCTTCCCTACGTGTCCACAACTTAAGTTTCGGGTACTGTCGGAAAATGGAGAAAACCCTCTCCAATCACCTACACACGTCTGAAAAATTCTGTGGGGTTTGTTGGCCAACTTATGAACTGGGTAATCTGAGCAGGACTGTGATTAACTTCAATTCTTTCTCCAAACCCAAGTTTTAATCTTCCAAGCAGCCTGAGTGGTTCAGCTTTGTGGAAAACACTCTCCTTGTGCTGGCACAGCTGGGTACGAGGAGACATGCAGGTGGCCCAGGGGGCACCTCTCTGAGTTTCCTGAGGAGTCCTCAGCTGCACAAGAAGATGGTTCCAAAGCTGAAGGGATCTTTGCTCAGCCCTAAGCCACATTTGGCTCCTGCTGTTGTGCAGCTCAGGCTGCAGGTGCCACAGCTGTCCCGTGGCCACGTTATGGCTCAGGTTGAAATGGTTTTGTCTGGACAGGCTTCTGGCCTGGGAATGCCACTGGGATGCCCCTGGAGATGCTCAGTGCTGGGAGGAGATGGAGAGACACTCTTGGTCCGGGTGCTCACAGAGATATCTTGCTTCAACCTCGTTGTCTCTTGAGTAAGACAAGGGATTAAGAAATAAGTCACTCTTTGGTTTGTTTAGTTGTGGAGGGGTTTGGTGCACATCCCACTCCCTTGTTTTCCCCTTTCCTTTTGTTGCAGGTCTTTCTTTTTCTGGGCATAGCTGCCTTCACTGGATGTAGCTTATCAAAACTTGCAGCTCTTATGTATTCTTGCTGTTGCTTTTTCCACACTCCCCCGCTTTCTCTTCCCATTATCCCAGGGTGTTTCATTTTCTACTGATTGTTCTGGGTAACTGCTACAAGTAAAAGGAGCCACACCACATCTGCAGAGCCATATGAGAAGGGAGGGATGCTTTTCTTCCACACACAGCAGGTGAGGGAGTTCCAGAGTGGGACAGGACATGCCTTCAGGGGGGTGCAAATACGAGTGACCCCACAATCCCACAGAAAACCTTCTCCAGCACTTGGTAGCTGCTCCAGCAATGCGGTGAACGTGGCAAATGACACCAGCCTGGAGTGCTGGGGGGTAGAGTCATCACTTTGTCCTCTTGACTGTCACAGGTCCTCCTCAGAGGCCAACCTTGTCTTCTGTGTCATCCCACCTTCAGCCTGGGATTGGTTTGAGTCTCTTTTTAACCACTTACCGTGCAAATAAAATCATCAGACCATACTGGTGACTCAGCTGGAGGCTGAAGGGGATGGGCAGTGGTGGGGCAGGGCAAAGCTGTGTGTTTGGGTTACATGGCTGGTCCTCCTCGGCCTTGCTCCACTCATGGCCTTGGGTCAGGTCTGACCTCAAGCTCATTTGATGTATTTGCTAATCAGATCTCTTCTGTGCTCTCCCCATTAAAAGGGAAATGTAGTCATTTGCTGGATTTTCAGAGAAACTAGGCCATGATTAAAATCTTCCAGGGTTGGGGCTCATGCTGCATCTCCTTATTCTGAACAAAACAGAGCAGGTTTCTCTTGCTGCTGGTGTATGTAAACCAAACCCAGCAGTGCCTCCCTCCCTGATGTGATGTTGCCATGCACTCAGAAAGCTCCTGTTTGCCAGGGCTTGTCCTTGCTCTGCTACCCCTGGGAATTCCCAAGGCAGACCCAGAGAACCTTCCCCTCATCTCCAGAGCTCAGCTGATGACTCAGAGATTATTGCTGTTTTGTCTAACTATGATAGCAGCAAAATCCTGACACTGCTGGAAAAGAGATTGATTTGTATTTATTATGGCTTTATTTATAGCTAGCCCTGTGTCTTTGAAGACTTTGGCTGCAGTAGGACAGGTGGCATCAGTCCATGATGTGAGTTTCTTTGGGGACATCATGGGGAAAAAAGTGTAGAAGTGCCTGGAAAAGCCCCAGGACCATTGTGACTTTGCTGCCCTTCTGTGGCCTTGTGGCATAAAAGGAAAGGGGCTTCCATTTCATTTTGACCTCAGTTTCTGTGTGGTTTTCCAATCATCTGATATAAAAGAAAGTGTACTTGGTTATCTGCATTTCCAGGCAGGCTTTTAGAGGCATTCTAGTGTCATTCTCAGTGAATGCTAGCAGTAAATATTTCCACCTGATTCACCTGCCAACTCATCTTTTATTCATCCTGCTGATGAAAACAATCTCCTGGGAACCTTCTGTTGTTGAGAGAGTTCAAAAACTTTCCAGTTATGGATGTAACTGATCCTTTTTCTTCAGCTTAGGTAAAAAATTTGTATTTTTTTTACACATCTTTGAAGAAGTGAGCAAGTTCAGATGTTAATTGAAGCAAAAAGCCAGCCCAGTAAATGTGAATCTGCTCTTATTTTATGTTCTTATTTCGAAGTGCCCAGGTGATGCCACTTTTTGAAAACCCAGCAAATATCTGTAAATCAAACAGCTCTCTCCAAGCTGTATTCTGCAAATGTTCTGTAAAAACTGTCAGTTGTTGCAGGAATCTACATGAATAGGTAAAAATAAAGCAAGATTACTAAATGCATTTGAAACAGGTTGTACGTATCACCAGACTAACTGATATATATTATATGTGTCTGTGTAGCTAAAAACCATCCTTTGGTCTGCAGAAGAAGAGGCAGAACTGTAGGCAAGTTGGTGGCCTGGACAGTCATGAAGCACAAGGGTCTT
This sequence comes from Formicarius rufipectus, assembly GCA_013399695.1. Taxonomy (NCBI): domain Eukaryota; kingdom Metazoa; phylum Chordata; class Aves; order Passeriformes; family Formicariidae; genus Formicarius; species Formicarius rufipectus. The sequence goes on along the minus strand of VXAU01002668.1, from coordinate 17,047 downwards.
CCTACTTTAAATACATTGTTGGGATAAATAAATGTCATTTTTATGCTCTGTGAAGGAAAAATAGAGGTATGAATGTGCATCCATTTAAACTTTCTATCTCAGGAGTTTTCTATGCTTGACTAGGAGAAGTTTTAGCTGCTTTAAGAGCTTTCCCATGACCTTAGAGGTGTGACTGTGGCCGTGCCATGTTCCTCAGGGACGTATCAAAGGCTGCTCTGATTTTCAGGATGATGTAGGCACAGCACCTGAAGTCAGATCTCCTGGTCAGTAGGATTGTCCTGCCAGTGGAGTAGAACAAAGCAAATGGCCACCTGTAAGAAACCCCAGGGTTTGATTCCCTGGCCTGTTCCCAGGACAGGCACTGTTGTGAGGTCTCACCCCCATGACATCCTGGACTCGCTCAGAGCCCATCGAGCTCTGCTTGGAAAACCTGAAGGAGCAGAAGTGTGACCCCCTGGATGTGCACATTCCAAATAATTCAGTTTTAGGTATGAGATACCCAGGACTCTGATAGTTACAGGTCTCTATTTTCATGTCTGTGCAGGAGTATTTTGGCTATTGGCTGATATTTTTGGATATTGCTGACCGGTTTGTGAACTTTGCTCTTTATTTTGCAGCAGAAATAGGTGGGATCAATAACCTATTAATAACCTATTCAAGCCCAGAGTTCTATTCATGTGCACTCCCCAAACAAGAGGTATTTCCATTGTTCATTATTTTGTGCCACTTCCATTTCAGCCCTGAATTCATAAATCATAAATGAGCTTGAAGTATTCATTTCTCTCTTTCAGCACTACCTTTATCTAGTATTTGCTGACATGGCTCATTATAAGTTATTTTTGTGCACAGTCAGACCTTGTTTTCTGAACAGATGAATTCATTGTTGGAAAAGACTCTATAAATAGAATCTAAGGGTCACCAAAATGAGAAGTTCTAGCTCATTAGGATCTCAGCTGGAACAATGTGATCAGATACACAGAAATTTTGAGCTGATGAAAGGAAAGCAAAGACTGAGCTAATTGGTTCTAAGCCTTTAAATAACACATGGGCAATTTTTGTATTACTGTTAAGGGTGATAAAAACCAACTGGAAAAAGAGATCCAAGGCAGCATTTATTGGAAGGAGAGAAAGGAAGAAAAATGAAGGTGGTTAATATTAAGGAAAATAAATGAAGTGTACACAGTGGGATGAACAAATGATTTTTGGTACCTTCTGGTATTCTGATGTATCTTCAGGTGAAGCTTGCATAAGCTGAGAGTGGTGTTAACCTCTGCCAGTCTCCCTCATATGTAAGAGGCAGATATGTCTCCTCTGTCAACTCTTGGTGCTGAAGTGGTGAAGTAAATTCATGGATATGTGACTATTTCACTATCTCAAGTAGGATTACTAATGGAAAATGCATGAATCCTCTAAATTATCTCTATCCTCGCGTAAGGCCAAGGACTCACTGGCTCAGCCCAGAGATATGTCCTCTGGGAGCACTGCAGATAACTGGGCACACAGCGCCTTGCAGAGCTGGGACTCTGCAGCTGGACATGCAGGAAGACTTTGCTCTGATTCTTCCCTTCCTGGCAAGTTGCACACACAGCTGGATGGCACACTGAGTTTTATTTTATTGAGCTCAAGCCCTAACTCATGTCCCCCCCTCCCCTGAGCTCCCTGAAGAGCAAAGCACATCGTGCAGGGGCTCACCTGCAGTCCTGAGAGCCAGGGAGGACCAGGGAGGAGTGGGGACCATTCCTCCAGGATATGCTCATTGCTGTTTAAGGATTGCATTCTCTTAGAATCATGGAGTGGTCTGGGTGGGAAGGGACCTCAAAGCCCATCCATCCCACCCCCAGCCATGGGCAGGGACACCTCCCACCAGCCCAGGTTGCTCCAAACCCTGTCCAGCCTGGTCTTGGACACCCCCAGGGATGGGGCAGCCACAGCTTCTCTGCCCAACCTGTGCCAGGGCCTGCCCACCCTCTCAGCCAGGAATTCCTTCCCAATATCCCACCTATCCCTGCCCTCTGTCAGTGTGGAGCCATTCCCCCTGTCCTGTCTCTCCAGGCCCTTGTCAATAGTCTCTCTCCATCTTTCTTGCAGGTTCCCTTCAGGCACTGCAAGGGCACAATGAGGTCACTCCAAAGCTTCTCTTCTCCAGGCTGGACAATCCCAGCTCTCCCTGCCTTCCCTCCCAGCAGAGCTGCTCCATCCTCTGACCATCCTGGTGCCTCCTCTGGACTCTCCAGCAGACCCTTGTCAATGGTCTCTCTCCTTGCAGGTTCCCTCCAGGCACTGGGAGCCCACAGTGAGGTCACCCTGAAGCTTCTCCTCTCCAGGCTGAATAACCTCAACTCCCTCAGCCTGTCCTCACACACAACCTGCAGGAGAGCACATGGACTGGGAATGCCTGGGCAAGGAATACAGGGCAGGTGGTGAAGGGAGGGTTTGCTGCAGTGGTGCCCCTGTGCAGGAGGCACAGCTGAGCCCTGAGGAGCACCTGTGGCTCAGGACACCAACAGCCTCATGGAGGTCCTGCTTCTCCTCCTGAGGACAGAATAACAAAATACCTTTGTCATCAGGTGTGTTCCTTCTTCGTATCCACAGCAGCAAAATGAATCTGACTCAGTCTTTTGAGAGCTTTATTTAAATAGATGCTTCTAACTTGGAAAAATCCATGTTGGCTACATGTCTTTCTTTGAAATAAGACATCCAACATTTGTGTCTGGAAGGTTAAGAAGACTTTGCTGTGCTCACAGTAGTGCATTAAGAGCAGAAGCAGTGATGATGGCAAGACAGGGGGTTAATTTTCCCAACTGTTTTTCCCATGTCTTTTGGGTGATTGTCGGATTTAGAGAAAACTGCAAATGTTTTTGTAGACTCACTCACACAAACCTGAAGGGAAGGATATGGGAAGTGCCTGAAATTACTAAATTACCTGAAATCTCTGCCAGGGGTTCTATGTAACTGACAGATAACTCTAAAAAGACTTTTTACTTTCCAGTAAACAAGAACAGCCATTAAGAAAAAAAAAAAAAAATTGAGAAGTGACATTCTTATTCTGTTTCATCTTAATTCAAATGGCAAGAAGAATGAATGTCTCAATCCTGCCTATGTTTTTTCTTGTGCCTGTCATTTCTGTTGTTACTACACATAACTTCAAAGTGATGTCTGTTTTTCCTCCCGTGCTTTTTGACACTTATATTAAAAATCCTTCTTTCGCTCCCCTAAACCAGGAAATTCCTGATGTAGCTGTGTAGGTTTATTTGACTAAGCATTTTGTGATAAAATTAGAGCTATTAAAATAGTAACTAGTGTATTCAGAAGTCAGAAGAAGAAACTGAGGATCACTGTATCCTCCTTTGAATTGTGCCTTGTTACAATTTTCTGTCCTTTCTCCAAACGCTAAAAACACCAGCCCCCAGCTCCATGGGAACAAACACCATCCCCTCAAAACCAAGCAAGTGTGAAGGCTGTCTAAGCAGGTTCTTTCAGTGTTTGTGAAGCTCAGAGGACTTGGAGGCTGTAGGAAAAACCTGCCTGCACAGCTCAGAACTGCCGTGCTCACATTATCTGCCTCCTCCCTGTGCAGGATCCCAGCTGAAAGCACAGATGACTTTGAAAAGTCCGTTTGAATTTTAGACTAAATTAGTGATCTTAATTACACTGGAGGTAGTGTAAGCCAGGGTTGATTAAGGAAAACAAAGTAATAAAACCTCATGTATTGACCTGAAAAATTAATTTGTTATGCTCATTTCAGAATTACTGGGATCTTCCTTGCATGCTTGTCCTTCTCCTTTGGTCTCTGTGGATCTGTAAGCCAGGGATGTGTTGATTTACATCATACACAATGCTTAGGACAGCATGAGGTTAAAAATAAAGTATTGCCTGACTTTGTTCAGGAATACCCACCAGGCACAGAAGGACAAACCTCAGCAAAATGAGGGAATATACTGATGCAAAGTAGTTAGCAAGCAAAACTGAGTCTGGGTTATTCAATAGGAAACTCTCAGTGATGTGTCTTATCTTCTCATGTTGGTGGCTTAAAGGCAATAATGCCTACCCTGAAAACGTGTAGAGTGTTCTGTGTACACGCATATCCACTGTTAGTGATGCCAAAATACCACAGAAAAACTGCTCAAAGACAGTGTTTTATCCTTAAGCAGCAAAGGTGTTTATTTGGTACAGCGTTGGAGAGCTTCCTGATTCGCATCGGACAAAGAAGCTCCAAAGTTCCAGTGTAAAGTTAGGGGGTTTATACAGTTTTCAGGGTGGGTTACAACATATTTACATACATGTACATTAGGTCTAGGCATCTAATTTTAATATTCATAGTAGGTGGAGTTTGGGCGGAGCCTGGGGCGACGTCATCTTTTGGGGAGGTTTTTGGTGGTCGTTCCTGTTTCTTCAGCCTCAAAGGGTTTGTTTGCTCTCTTCTTCCTCGGTTGAACTTTTCACCTTTTCTCTACATGTCCAAGCTTGCAAAGAAAACCTCCTGACTCATCCTGACTAGGTACCTTATCTCTATGGATGCCCACTCTCTATGTTATCTCTCTAGTAACACAATGAGAGGGATTCCTTTGCTCAGCTAATCTTTAGAAGCTTGTTTTCCCAGTTTGCACCTACTGTTGTATCTTAAGCAAAGTTAAACTGATCTGTATTTTCTAGCTGATGGTACTGATCTAGAATTCCAGTAACTCATTTTAGGATAGCTTTGGTTCAATATTTTTAGTCCTTGCTCTATACTTTCAAGTTTTGGTTAATATAAGACAGCATATGTCTTAGGGCAAGGGCTGAGTCTCTGTTTAAATTAACTTTTTTAATCCTTGCCCTGTTCCATTAGAAACAAACACTGTGCTGAGAGCAACTGCCTCCACTGGAAGGTGCCAATGCCTGTTGCCTCTTTAATTAGCCGGTGCATCAGGGCTGCCCTGCCTCCTTAGTGACCAGCAGCCAAACTGGGCTGGTGTCACCTGCCTCCCAGCACACCGATGGCACACTGAAGGACAAGGGCATTGTTTCCCACAACAGCAGGAGCTGCTCACAGGGCTTGTGTTGCAGGAGGTGCCTTTGCCTTGGTCAGGCCCTCTGTGGTGGTTTATACCCAGTGTCCCCCCAGACCTCCAGGCCCCCCCGCTTTGCCAGAGAGAAAGGAAAAGGAGAAAAGGCAAAACACAGCTGAGACATAATGGCAAAACAAACTCAGGGTAGCTAAGTAGTTAAATTACTAACAAGAGAAGAACTAAAACTAAAGGTAATAAGACTAAAAAGTAAGAAATAAATCAGTCCCAAGAACACCCCTCTCCTCCCACTCCTCCCTCCCTCCAGCAGTTCCAGGGAGCAGGGAATGGGAGGTTTGCAGGTGGGTGTTGTTGCTGCCATTGCTCTTGTCCTGGGGGTCACTCCATGGGGGGCAGTCGGGTCTCTGCCCCCCAATGGGCTCCGTGGGCTGCAGGGGGACAACCTGCTCCCCCACGGTCCTGCCCACGGGCTGCAGGGGGGCCACAGCTCTGAGTCCTTCCCCTGCACCCGTGGGGTCCCTCCCACGGGGGACAGTCCTTGATAGACTCTCCAATGTGAGTCCACCCCCCGGGCAACACTTCTACTGGGGGAAAAACCTGCTCCAGGTGGGTCTCCTTCTCCAGGAGTCATGGCTGCAAGTCTCTTCCAGGATCTCGCTCCATCCTGGGCCTCCCACAGGACAACAGCTCCTTCTGCATCCACCTGCTCCTCCAGGGGCTGCAGGGGGGTCTGTGCACCCCAATGGATCTCCATGGGCTGCACAGAGGGCACAGCTTTGAGTCCTTTTCCCTGCCCTGCTCCCGTGGGGTCCCTCCTTCTCCTCCTCCTGCTCCCACCTTGGTCTCTGTGTTGTTCTCTCATGGCTGGAATTTCAACTGCCCCACACTCCTAATTCTTAACTATGTTATCCCAGAGCTGGGACTGTGATTCTTAATTGGCTCAACTCTGTCCACCAGCAGGAGGTCCCTCCTGGCCCTGGCTGTCCTTGGCTCCACAGGACAGGAGAAGCTTCTGGCAGCTTCTAACAGAAACCCTCCTGGAAGCCCCCCCTGCTACTAAAATTCAGCTACAGAAACCCATGACACCCAGGGGACAGCAGGGGCATTTCCAGGGTGCCACAGGGACGTGTCCCTGGGAGCTGCCTCGTTTCTCCCCTGGACAGGAGGACTGGGGGAACACCAGGGGGATGTTGGGTCAGCTCCAAACTCCAGAGGGTTCTTCCCCATCTCCCAGACAGGCCAAGGAGCCAATTTTAGGAAGCTGTTACATTTCATAGTCTTCAGTCTTTTAAAGATGATGAGTCACAATCTTTATTCATTAATGGGCATCTGATTCATTGCTGGTTAGAGGGGAAATAGATTTTTATATTGCAGTGTAATTGTTCAGATTGCTTTATAAAGACTGCAATTATTTCTATTAGTGATGTCTATTTGGGAGAATTTATAACTTGTCTGTAAAACCTGTAACCTACCAAGTTACAGCATTAGGGAAATCTCTGTCTGAAGGGATATAAAGTGGTAATTTTTACTTTATGAAAAGGTTTTTCTTTAAAAAATGTCTCAAATCACTCACAGCTTTTTCAGTAGCATATATACATCTGATTTTCATTTAAAAATAAAAGTGCAATAATTTCCTGTTGGTTTGGCTAAATTGCAATGTTCAGAGTCACATTTCACAGAATAAAATTTAGAATGTTTGGGGGATAGTCAACAAAATATTACAGGGAAATAAACCCTGCCATTAATTTTTTTTCTCTCTCAGGGAAGGGTCAAAAAAACTTTAATTTTCTATGTAAGGGCAAATCAGAACTTCTATGAGCACTTTTTAAAGTTGAATGGCTTATTCAGGAGCAGTTTAGGTAAAGCCAAGCATTAATTTTTCAAGTTTCACTGCCTGTGACTTCAGCAGCCCAGTTCAGGTGGAATCATGACAACATAAAGCCATTAATCCTCAAGGCCACGTTTGTTTCATCTTATCTTGGGATAAGCTTGATCCTTGTGCCAGAACTGCATTGGAAGGGTGCTGCTTTTTTGGATCATTCCTTGCTGAAAGGTTTTCAAACCTTTCTGCATGGTCCCTAACCAGTAGCTGACTCCTGCTAGTGGTCATGTGATGGTTTGGGGTTTTTTAAGTGTTAGGGCACATTTTCCTAATTTTCCTGGAAATTCCAGAGATTTAAGTGGAGTTGGGAGAGCTGAGCTGGTGAACAGCACCAAATTGGGCGTGTTCTTTGGCACCTCAAGATTAAAGAAACTGGCTCATTTGGGGATAATTTTGTTCATCATCATCACCATCATAATAAAAAAGTAAAAGCAGATCTGACATCTAACATTTCTTATTCCAACACCTCAGCCCCAAATACCTTGGGAAGCTTTCAGAAGGTCTTTTCCAAGCAGTAACTCCCAGTTCTCCCTTACTGTACATGCGTCTGCAGAGACATCCTGGTCAGAGCTTTGGGGTTTCTGAGCTGAGGGAGGTTGTGCCAATGACACTGTAAGGTAATGAGGTGAGGAGAGATGTGTCCTGGTCATGAGGACAGAAAGCTTTCCCTGGGACACAAATCACAGTTCCCTCTCAGCTGCAACATGTGGAGGGGTTGGGTGAAAACACCCAGTTAAAAGCTGCAGGTTTTGTGGGTAAAAGGAAATCCATGGGAAGGTTCCTGTCAGTCTGCCTTCGGGATCTGTCTGTGTCCAACACCCCTGCAGTCAGGCTTAAAGGGATGCTGACCATAAACTCCTGGAGGATGGAGAAGTCTTCAAGGCAAGTGGTTCTTTGATGGACCTTGTGGTTCTGATCTGCCCTTTCCAGTGTAAATCTGTGTCACACTGCGTGTGACTGGGATAACATCTCTCTCTAACACTGAAAACTTCAAACTGCTGAGCAAAACCCACTTGTATCAGGCAAGGACTGATGGCCTCTGGTATCCAGGTTGTGTGGAAGCTTTATCTCTGTCACCTCTGAGAGGGTCTCCCTGAAGTTTCCATCTCCGGCATCCAATCCTCGTATCCATTTGGACACTCGATTTTCACAAGGTGTTTTCTATAATTTTGATGACAGCTCTATTTCTACTTCACGTGTTCCTTTTTTCTCTCCAGAGGTTACCATTTCTCTCCCATGTTTATCATTCAGGCTGTGTAAGGGAAAAGTTCTTTTAGTGTAAAGGCCTTTTTTTGGTTGCTCCTACAAAACTGGGAGCAAACCTTCTGCATGAGTTGTGTGCAGGAGATGTGACTGACTGCAGCTGGACTTGTGGGAGCAGAACCAGCTGAAGTGCTCTGAGCAGCCAAAAAAATACCACTGAGGCTTTCCACAGTATTTCCTTCCTGTTCTTGGAGCCCTGACTGAAATAGGGAATTTTCCAACTTTCCAGAGTTCCCATGACTTTAACAGTGACTGTGAAAATGTAATCTGGGTAATTTTAACTTTTATTTACTTTTGCAACAATCCTCTGTGTGCTTATTGTTCAATATAAATACAGCTGATTGATATGAGGGGTTTCATCTTTCATTATTGTTTTCTGAACCTGTAATGGGTGTTAAAAATGAAAGTATTAGGAGAGTGGGAAAGAAATCATATCTGTTTAAGAGATAACTTAAGGTGTGTATATATATATAGCTAAACAAATATATTTCATAAATGCAACAATAAAAGACAGTTAAAGTACATTTTTATAGATACAGCTGTATTTCTTTGAACTGGGAGAAACCTGCTCTCTTTTGTCACAATTTGCTCTTCGGACTGTGAGTTGTGTAAAGACAAAGTTAGAGAGTAACTGCAGCCATGAACAAAACAAGACTGTTTCCTGCCACACTTCAGACTGGCCCAAAAGATCTGCTTTTATGTTTCTGTCCAGGTGGGAGGTGCAGAATGTGAAGATCCCTGGTTTCAATTTGTACTTTTTCAGGTGCTTCCCCAGCTTTGCTCTGGCACTGCAGCATCAGATCCCACGGAGCAGCTGCTTTGTCTGTGCTTCTCTCTGGGGTTTCACCTCCTCAGAGGGAGCACAGCAGGACTGAGGAGAGAATTTTGTCTTTCACAAGCCATTGGAAATGGTAAGTAATAAGATGTATTAACCCTGCCTTTAACCTAAAGAACAAAGGATTTTAAATATGAATTCTATGATAGGTTTGTCTTGTTATATATAGCTCAAAGCACAGTTTGGAGCCAACAGATGTCCAGAAAGATGGGGAAATGCAACAAATGACCATGAGTGATTTCCAGTTCAGAAGGCATGATTTCAGTTACAAGCACAACTGGATGGTCAGGAATTTGGGTTAATACAGGGCTGCCAAGTGACTGCTCTGCCTGAGCACTGGGTACTTTGGGATTGCCAGAGGAGCAGGAATACAGCCTCAGCCAAGGACATATAGAGGCACATTTGACTTACTTGCCAGTGAGAGCTTTTGTGTGGTATCCAAGAGCACCTCTGCTTTCCTGGGGAGCTGAGGAATGTCAGCTGTGGCTGCTGTTGGGACCTCACTTGCACGTCTCTCTGGGGAGAGCAGTGATTTTTGACATGACACGATTTTTGACCCTCTTTTGCTGGTGGCTGTGCATCCACACCACTTGGGATTCTCCTTTACTGTAGCTATGGTTAAGGATTTGTATTTGGGAAGTGTGTGGGGAACTCTCTGCATGTGAAGTTCTGTCCACTTTAGACAGCTGAAAGGTCTCTTTGTCAATGAATGATTCTCAGGTAGTTTCTCTTGCATATATTTTCCAAATTGACCTGAAAAGTGCCTGGGGTCGTGTCAGACCCAGTGGCTCTGAGTGGAATGAGATTCCATTCCAGTGTGAATTTCCTGTTGCCCGTATTTGCACTGGTTCCACCTGTTGAAGAGAAGAGCCAAATGCTGTGCTACCACAAATGTCTGAAATTCTACTCAAGTCTCTAAGGCATTTGACAGGAGGGCACCCCCCTCCTGAGCAAGGAAGATGTCATGAGTTTCTGTAGTTGAATTTTAGTAGAAGTGGGGGCTTCCAGGGTGGTTTCTGTGAGAAGCTGCCAGAAGCTTCTCCTGTCCTGTGGAGCCAAGGACAGCCAGGGCCAGGAGGGACCTACTGCTGGGGGACAGAGTTGGGCCAATGAAGAATCCCAGTCCCAGCTCTGGGAGAACAGAGTTAAGAATTAGGAGTGTGGGGCAGTTGGAAATTCCAGCCATGAGAGAACAACACAGAGACCAAGGTGGGAGCAGGAGGAGGAGAAGGAGGGACCCCACACTGGAGCAGGGGAGGAAGGACTGAAAGCTATTTCCCCCCCCACCCCTGCAGCCCCTGGAGATCCTTCGGGGTGCACAGACCCCCCTGCAGCCCCTGGAGGAGCAGGTGGATGCAGAAGGAGCTGTTGCCCTGGGGGAGACCCAGGATGGAGCGAGATCCTGGCAGAGACTTGCAGCCAGGACTCCTGGAGAAGGAGACCCACCTGGAGCAGGGTTTTCCCCCAGCAGAAGTGTTGCCCGGGGGGTGGACTCACCTTGGAGAGTCTATCGAGGACTGTCCCCCATGGGAGGGACCCCAGGGGAGCAGGGGAAGGACTCAGAGCTGTGGCCCCCCTGCAGCCCGTGGGCAGGACCGTGGGGGAGCAGGTTGTCCCCCTGCAGCCCACGGAGCCCATCGGGGGGCAGAGACCCGACTGCCCCCCATGGAGTGACCCCCAGGACAAGAGCAATGGCAGCAACAACACCCACCTGCAAACCCCCATTCCCTGCTCCCTGGAACTGCTGGAGGGAGGGAGGGGTGGGAGGAGAGGGGTGTTCTTAAGACTGATTTATTTCTTATTTTTTAGTTTTATTACCTTTAGTTTTAGTTCTTATCTTGTTAGTAATAAATTGAAGTATTTAGCCACTCTGAGTTGTTTTGCCATTATGTCTCAGCTGTTTTTTGCCTTTTCTCCTTTTCCTTTCCCGCTAGGAAAGGGGGGGCCTGGAGGTTTGAGTGGACACCGGGTTAAAACCACCGCAGAGGACTTGAATAAACTCTGTGGCTACTACAGAAGCTAATTTCACTGTGAAATGTTCCTATACTTTTGAAAGACACTAAGACTGTCTTGAAGACTGAGGAGTTTTGCTTTGTTAAAATCAATGGGTAGTCTAGAATTATTTCCTTCTGCATATAAAAGTAATATTGCTTCAGTATCATGCTGAAACCATTAACCACCCTTCCCAAAAAGTCCTTACAGTCTCAAACAGGTCGATAACCACAGTATGAAACAGCACCTGGCACACAGGTTTTAAGGTTGCTGGTACCTGGGTTATGGGATGCGTCCCAGCAGGATTCTGGTTCCAGTCAGTGCCCAGCAGGGTTTGCCGGTTCTGCAGCAGCAGCCAGGCAAGGTCTGACATTACAGCACCAGATTGTTGTGTGCAGTACAAAGCATATTTATGAATAACCACAGCCAGGATTTTCCTGCCAAAGAACAAGCATTCCAGTCACTTGTACCCATGGAATTGGGTGTTGGTGAGGCTACTCCACCAGGGAGAGCAGTGTTGGGACTGGAGGTGTGAAAACACACATGCAGTTTGCTCATGTGGTGAAAAACAAGTTACAGAAACAACATTCAGCTGTGTCCCTTGCTAGAACAGTCAGGCTGGAGCCAAATCACTGAGGCAGAAGAAGAGTAGAACGAGTAGCTGTTCAAATGTAATTAGCTTTCAAAATGTGGCCAGAATGCTCTAACTGGAACCAGAACAATCCTGGTTTTGTGATGTGACTGCACGCAAAAGCAATATAGTTACCTCCTTTCACTACACTAAATGAAATGCAATATCATCATTTATCTATTCTGGGTAACTTCTGTGTCTGTTCTGCCTTTAGTAGGCTGACAGCTACATCTCAACGAGGAGCAGGAGTGTGTTCTTTTTTCAGTTCCACTTAGGAACTCCTCAGCAGTCACCTCACCATTCTTTATTCCCAAGTGTATGGTGGAACTGGAAAACGTGAACTAAATACAAATACACATGTCAGTTGTGGGTAGAATGTCTAAATTCTCTGTTAATCTAAGCAACAATGGCATCTTTGCAGAGCTTTTTCAGGAAACAAACAGGTTGCTTTGCCTCCCAGCTTGTTTGAAATACAATGCTGGGCAGTGCCTGCTTTGCAGTAAAAATATCCCAGCTCTTCCAGAAAAGAGGCAGTAAATCTGCTGCTGAACCTGGAGCTAAGGAGAGCAGAGGGACTGTGTTCAGATGTTCAGAGATGTTCGGCTTCAAGAAAAGGTAAAAAGATTTATGTTTTGTACCCTTTGCAATGAGTGGACAGAACTTCACCACCAGGACTTCTCTTGATATGCAGCAAGGGAAAACAAGGAAGGAGCCTTAATGAGGACTTGTACTAAAAATCTGTTTCCAATACTTTACAGTACAGATCTTTTAAGCTTTTATGGCTGTTACTATAGAAATACTTTAAACTCAGTACTTTACTGTGATTCCAATCCTTATCCTGTGTGTTTAGGAAGTTACTAATGTACAGTGCATTCACACCTGCTGAGACCTGCTGGCACCTCCAGTCCCAGCACCGCTCTCTCTGGTGCATCAGTCTCTTCAATTCCTCATTTCCATGGGTACATATGGGATTCGAAAATATCTTGGCTCCAAGAAAGCTGACTGGAAAGTCAAAGAAGCCTTGGGAAAGTACTGGGAGTGCCCCAAGCCTGATAAAACTCAATCAAGTCTGCTGACATCTGCTGCCTCAGTATCTCCAAGCCGCCTACAGCTGACAAGATTTGTGGGCTTCTGTGTACCCCTCCTAGGTCAGATGAACTTTCATGTGTGAAGTGCCTTTGTTTCTTCTGACCTCACATTCCTGACTGCCCTCCATAGCAACCATAACATAATCTCCTACTTGTAATATCTCCTCCCATATTTAGCATAAAACCAGCCCCTGAGATGAATATTTACTCGTTGAACCTTTATATTGTATCTTGTAATTTCAATAAACGTTCCTGTTTGACCCCTCCACAAATGGGGACCATGCCCGACCGCTACAGGTACAAGCAATTGGAATTCTTGTTCTTAGAAGGCAAACTCTGTCTGTGGTTATTCATAAATATGCTTTATAATACCCAGAACAAGGTGGTGTTGCAATGCCAGAGCCTGCCTGGCTGCTGCTGCAGAGCTGGCAAAGCCTGCTGGGCACTGCCCAGCCTGTCTGTGGCTGCTCCTGGCAGGGAGGGCTCCTGCTCGGGGAGCTGGGGCAAGGTGAGTGCCAGGGCAGAGTGCCCAGCCCTGGCTGAGGGCTGGTGCTACAGACACACACACAGAACCACACGGGGCTGATAACCCACCTACTGAGCACGGTGTGCCTCTTGTTGCCAAACTGACTGACACCAGTGGCTGTCTCTGGCAAGAGGAAATGCTGGTGATGAGGGGGAGGGGAAGGGGGAACCTATGTTTATTTTACTTAGGGCTTATGATGCTTATTTTGTTTATGCTTGTTCTACTTATGCTCATTTTGTTTATGCCTATTTTGTTTATGCTTATTTACCCAGGACTTATGATGATGCTTATTTTCTATGCTTTTATACTTATCATAGAATTTGTTTAGTAGTATGAAATTCACTGCAGCCAAACTCACACAGTGTCCTCGAAAGGGCCATACCAAGAGCCCCAAAGCTTCTTGGACAATTAAAACAGTCAGGATACCCGATGATAAATCAGAAAAAATATCAAAAGAACAAGATAAGTCCAATTAGACCAGTTACAGTTGCCAACAAGACTGGTTTGGACCAGTTTTGAGCAAAAGGTAAGAAGTTCACAGGAGAAAGATGCTTTACTTCATCCCCTTCAGGGACCCCTGTCCTGAATTCCCAGGAGGAACAGCACATGGGCAAGAAGCAGCAGCACGGGGGGGAGAAAATGGAAATCAGTTCCTGAGGCTCATTATAATAACCCCACCTTCTCCAAGGAAATAATGTTTATGCAGGAAAGAAAAATGAATATGTATAACTCACTTGCGTATAAACCCTTTGTTAACTCAACCAGGGCCATGTTTTTGGAGGAGCGATCCCCCTTGCACCCGGGCCTGGAATAAATGGAGCTCTCTAGAACCTCCCTGGATTAGAGGGGTTTTATTCCACAAAACACTGGGGCTGGAGCCTTTGTGCACTTTTGTCAGTGACTTGGGCTGCTGCTGGCAGAGTCCTCCTCTCCCCAAGTACATCACAATTGAAAAAAGCCTCCCTGAAGATCTGCCAATTTGCATGGGATGTACTCAAACAGTGAGACTCACCTTTGGCACCAAGTTTTTTCAAAAATGTTGGAATAAAATGATATCACTTCAATGTAAAAACAACAGTCTGACTCAGCTTTTTGATCTTTAATTGATAGGTGTTTTGATTCTTTCCCTTTAAAGGCTAAATTACAAGGGTATTTCAGACATCAATTATGAGTTGTCTGCAGCTTGCTTAATGGTATTCACCTTTTTTGGCATTATTTATTGCTGAAATGAAGGGAATTCAGAACTATTTCCCTCTGCTTGCCAATCTTCTGTCAACTGCAGGTTGTGTGCATTGCTCTAAGAATGCTTATTGTTTATTGCTCTGAGTAATGTAATCATAAAACTTCTGTATTTAAAATATATAAATAGTGTTTCCAGACAGACAACCAAGCCAGCAGAAAAAGAAAGGAATCAGGGGTTTGACCTGTTGTTTGGGCATCAGTGTGGATACAATTTTGTTCCATTGGTGTCACACAAGTGTCCCGTGCTGGGTGTTTATAGGTATCAGACAGTTCTCACCGTGGTCCTTTGAAGGGAGGGTATAACACGAGCAGTGGTCGGAACCAGGGGTGGTTTATCCGGTGAATCAGTGCCCATTAATGGTGAGCATGGTGTGCTGGCTGCTTTGCAGAGGGATGCAGGGGGATGCAGAGCCAACCTCTGCACAGTATTTACACTGTCCAGGCAGGCACAGCAGTGCAGAGCTTGGAGGGCAAAGGCACCACAAGGCTCTTGGAGTGCAGTGTTGTTCCTCTGCACAGGCTGTGCTGCTGCAGCTGCTCCACCTGGTCCCGGTCCCAGCTGCTGAGGGAGCTTTGTACCATCCTTTATTTGCAGTGAAAGGCTGTCTTCAGCTCAGAGCATCCTTGTGCTCACGGGCTGGTTTTCTTTCTGAGCTGTTTGCACATGGGAGGTTGTGTAAAACAGATAAAAAGTGGCATTTCCTTGCCCTGACTTACTGGCCCTGCTGTGGACAAGCCTGGTAGTCACTCCTCAGCAAAGAAACCCAGCCCTAGAAAAATGCACAAAACCGGTTTCTTCCACTTTAATTTTCAAACTTTCAGATTTTATAACACTAATAGGAACAAGAGAAAGCTGGTGCATGACAACACAGCTCCTGTCTGACACTGGCTGCATCTTCTTGAGCTCTGATATTTTGCAGCATTTCAGTAAGTTTCCTGACCAATGTTAGAATTAAAAGTCACTGCTGAATTTGAGGTAAAGGAAGGGAACTTTCCTCTGCCCAAACCAGTTCATTGTTGCACTCTGTGTTTTGCTGGTGCCTGTGTTCTGGTTGAGAGTGTAAGTTGCAACTCTCTACTAATTTTAGTTTCCTGTTGTTTTCCCAAATAAAGCAGTTCTGGCAGATATAGCACAAGAAGATTTCTGGAGCCAACCTGGACTGTGGAGACCTGCAAAAGGCAGAGAAATGTGCTACAGCATTGGGATATACAGATATATGCACAGACATTTTATATCAGCTTTTAGAAGTAAGCCAATTTTTTCCTACTTACCTTAACCCAAAAACATAATAACCTTTCAGTCCTTTGGGGTTTTTTGTTCTTTTCATTTCAGTGCTTACATGAAAAGCTTTCCAGTGGAGGTTATATTCCAGCATTTGCAATGGCCAAATGCTAAATGAGAGGGAGATTATGTACAGAGGGAGAGGACAATTTACTAGCTGGGCTAACATCCATGAATAAATCCATTAGCATGCCCTCGGGGAGAGAGGCTAAAGGACTGAGTGCTGCTGAATGACCAGTGGATTTTAACATCAGTGAACAGCTGAAATGAGGAGGTAGATGATGCTCTGTGTTCAGCTGCAGCAATTGCTGCCCGGGCTTTGAGTCTAATCTGGTCAGATTTCCAACCCTTTCAAAGTAATTGTGAAATGAATTGCATTCAGTGGTCTCCAAGTCTGAGTCTACCCTCTTAAATGGGACAAGCCGCGTGCAGAGGGAGTCGTGGAAGCTGAAGATCACGAGAGCTCCTCTGAGCCTCTGTGCCAAAAATAGCCCCTGGTTGGTATCTGCGAGCAAAGAGCTGCTATAAAAAGAGCCCGAGGGCCTGTGGAGCACCCGTGTCATCCCTCGGGGGGTGGTTTTGGCAGGAGGGTTGACACAACCGCTGAGGATCAAGGCAGACTGCCAGCAGAGCCATGGCTCTCACGTGAGGACAGCCCCGGTCTGAGAGCTCTGTCTGGGGGCACAGATGGTGCTTATGTAACTGCGAGCTGTGCTGAACCCTGCCCTGCCCACAGCAAGGCCAAGCCCTCCGTGGGTGATGTGGGGGGAGCACCTGTTGGGGACCATTGACCAGGACATCGGGAGAAGATGATTTTTACCAATGGATGAAAATGTCTGCTGCTAACTAGAGACTGCCACAACCACCAGCTACCCATTGCCATGGAGCTGTTGTTTTTTAAACGTTTTTATACTGTTCAGGTGTTATAGTTAGGATAAAGATGTATTAGATAGATAGTTATTACCATTCTATTACTTTTGTATGTTCAATTGTTCCCATTGTGGGCAGCATTGGTGGCTCAGTGGTAGAATTCTCACCTGCCACACGGGAGGCCCGGGTTTGATTCCCACCCAATGCAACACTCGCCTCGGGCAGGATGGGCTCGTCAGCTGCCTGGCAACCATCCTGGGAGAAGGACAACTCTGACTCCAAACCCGGGCAGATGGAGCTCGCTTAGCCCTGTCAGGCCATCCATCTAAGAGAGGGATACTCTAACCAAACCNGGAACCCCGGTTACAGCCCCCTGATTGGTTCATGTACCTCTAAAACCTCACTGACTGGCTGGTGGGGCAATGCAGCA
>VXAU01002667.1:551896-588280 GCA_013399695.1 Formicarius rufipectus | reverse complement strand
AGGGAGGGAGGGAGGGAGGGAGGGAGAGAAAGGAGGTCCTGTTATTGCCAACTGGAGCATGCTTAAATTAAGGGCAGGTTCTACACGCCACAGTCACTGACTGGGAGATCCACTGTAGCAGCAGGGTTGGGGTCTGCAGATACAAGAACATGGAAATAACAATACAAGGGTAATTGCATGAAAACAGCAGGGGAAAGCTCCTGTGGAAGGTTGGGTGAAGGGTTATGGAGCTGAACCTGCAAAGCAGCACAGGGCTGTGAAGATAGAAGGCCTTTAACAATATAGAAGACAAAGCACGTCTCAAGCCAGTGGGGACTGGTTGTTAATGGAGCTAAAGATGTTCCTGAAATAATTTAGACTATGTCTGTATGCATGTGGTTCCTGGCTAATTTATGAGTATATTCATGGTACAGTTATTTTAGTCAGTGTCCTTGCCTTGGAAGTTGTGGAGGAGGATAGAGAGGGGCAGCATGATCACCCTTTCCCTGCAGAGACCCACGTCCCCAGCCATGCTGTAGCCCCAGCCCCTCTCTTTTTGGAAAGTGATTCTTGTGGCTGTTATGTCTAGGAAACCTCATACAAAGACTTTTCGTCAAGCTGCAAAGACGTAGTTGCCTGTCTGGAACCACCTTGGAATCATTCCCCGGCCTCCTTCTCACTGTTTCCTGACTGGAATTTGGACTATGACGGAAACTTGAGATAAGACTGTTGTCTAATTGTCTCAAGTGTGAGGAGAAGTAAACAAGACTCAGGGAAGAATAATGTATCTGTGTTAGGAATCAGCCCTGGCTGAGCTCAGCAGGTGGCTAGGGAGAAGGGTTTTGGGTGCATGATGGCAAAATCTCTCCACACCAAACTGAAGGAATAAACCCCGCACTTCAGGAAGACCATGTACACACGGAACATTCACATAAGAGGCAGCTGAGAAGGGGTCATAAACCATAAAACACCACCAAAGCACCCCACCCTCCTCATTCCTGAGGCCTTCCACCACCAGAGGACTGCACATGATCCAAGTGGTGCAACAAACCCAGAGCCTGTCACAAGAGATTGCAAAACTCCCCCTGCAGGGGAGGTGCCTGGGCATCTCCTGAACGTATATTAATCCATTGGACTCTGTTTTGCAGGATCTTCACCACCAAGAAGACTAGAAGAAGAGAACCCACAGGACACTGTCAGATTTCTCAGTGGTGATACATTTTCTTTTTAATCTCTACGTCACTCTCTCTCTTCTGACCCCTCACTGCTATTTCAATTTCTTTCTGTAGCTCTTTCTGCCTCACATTGACTGTTAAATGAAATCCACAATATTTACTTTGGTGTATGGTCTTGTTTGCACCTTAATTTGGGTAGAATCAGTTCTAATAATTTTACTAGTGGATCATTACATGTGTGGAGGAGAGAGGTGACTAGTTCTGACATTGCATTCACTGTCAAGGATATTGTATAGAATAGCTGATTTCACAAAAAATCATGTCTATAAAAATTATACATATATGAAAAAAAAACCAGATTAGGAGTAAGTGGCTCAGCTACACGATCATTTCTTTGTTATAAAAATGGCATTGTTTAGTAAAGGATTTTAGCAAGATTTATTTGTTTTCTCTTCTAAAGTAAAAATCTAGGGCAACTTTCTGTAAAGAGCTGTGGGAAACAAATTCACACTAATGGTCTGCTGGGAAAAATGTGGAAATATTATGTTCAAGTACGACATTCTGTTATTTTGGGTAGCGATACATCCATAAAAGAAAAATCAAAATGCTTGTGAGTTTATTTTCCTTAAAACTCTTAAATATTTTTTCCAAGAACAAAAAAAGATACATTTTCAGCTACACAGGTACTTTAATACAACAACAGTACTGTTGTATGATTTTTGATAGCTCACAGAAGGGATAATCAAGTGCATTTCCTAAGTCATTGACATGAATGATTCAGTATTTCAGTAAACAAAAAAGCTGTTATATGGTGTTTGTCCGAGGGGATGTGAAATGGATTTTGAATGCATAGGAATCAAACCAGAAGTTAGAATGAAAGCTTCTCCATGCCTAAAAAGAATATTTTGCTTGGTGGTTATGCTCTTACCTTATCATGTGAAGTGGAAGTGGCAGGAGACAGGTGACTTGGGAAACTTCTCCCACCATGAAATCCATGGCTTTGTGAATCTGTTCTTCCGGCTGCCAAAGGATAACCACTGGCACACAGTACTGTTCATTATTTCCTCCCTTTCTCAAGCAATCATAACCAAAACAAGATGCAAAATGTGTGCCAGTGATAGTGTTGATCCCTCTGCCCCTGGGAGGGCCTCCCCATGGAACTGCTGAGACCTGTGAGGAGAGTGGAAAAGGATTCCTGAGATCTGGAGAAGTGTTCGGATTTTCTGGGCATTTTTTCAGAGACTGTTTTTCACCCGGGACTGCAGAAGTCCATTTCTGTCACCTTACCACATTCAAAGGTGTGGGGCAGGTAAGGAGGAGAGGGATACTTGTGTTCATCTGCAACAGACCAGCCACTTGAGCTGTGGGTTTATGTACCAGAGCCACTCTAACATTTTCAAACTCAAATGTCAGTGCTGTTACAACAGCAAATAGATGCTCAAATGCACCCTGGGCAGTCAATCCATGTATAAGAGAACCTGATGATTCCATTGGGCTTTTCTCATCACAATGGGGGATGAAAACACATTGGGTATATAATAAGGACAGTTTTCAGGAATTATTAACCATCCATTTTCTACACTATGGATGGGCAGTGAGTGAGAACGAAGAATCTCCTGCAAGGTTGTTTCAGGCAGAGGAGGAAATGGAGTTTGCACCCATGTCCACACTGCCAGTAGGGATCAGGTTTCAGCAGCCACCCTTTTGCCTGCATTTCAACTTCCTCACTCCAGGAAATCATTGGTTGTTTTGCCCTAGACAATAAAATAAACTGTATGTTCTGGGGAGTGCTGTGGTGACAGAGCAGAACAGCAGTGATTCCCTGCAAAGAAGAATTCAAATAGACCTCACTACTTCAAAAATATAAGTCCTAGTTGAAGGAGATATGTCCTCAAAAGCCAAGTAGGAAAACTCATATATTCTCCTCCTGTTCCATGCTGCCTGAAAACAGGTGATATTTCTCCTTAAAGATTAGGAAGGAAGGGAATTAGTTTTTTATAAATTTTAAAATATGTATCATTATAATAATATTGAAATGTAATGTGCAATTCATGCTAACAGATAATTACGAGTCATAGATGGCACTTTTAATCCTCACTACAAGTTATTTGCATTTAAAATTAAATCTTGGATTAGACAATCATACTTCAGTATGTGTTTTTGGCCAAAAACAATGGTCTTTATGGCAATGACAGGTAAGCTGCTCTTTATTTTAAAGGAACTTGCTTTGTTCTAACATGGGAAGTTGGAAATTGTATCTTAGCAAATTTTCTATTTGACAGAAAATTGTTTCCCCTTCCCACATCTTAATTAATATCCTATGATTTCTTTATTTCCACCTTTATATTAAAAAGCAACAGAGGAAACTCATTACTCATAACTCACTGAATGAGTATCAGATAACAACTTTTAGCTGTTTTCAATGCCTGATGAGAAGAGCCCACTAGCTTTTGTGGTTGTTTGTTTTGGGTTTTTTTAGGAATTGTCCAATGAAATAATTTGCATTTTAAATTTAGGGATTATTGTGCTCATGACACTCTGTAGTTTGACTTATAAAGTCAATAAATTCAGAATATTAATTTTTGCAATATGTCAGACATCTTCTGTCATAGGTATCTTCTGACTCTCACAAATGTACTCCTAGCATTTGCTACATGATATTTTAGTACTTACCATGGATTTACATATCCATACTTAAATTTCTCTGAAAAAAAAAAAATGTTATGCATCACAAAGAGAGGAGATCTAGATTAGGTATTAGGAGAATATTATTTACTATGAGACTGTGGAGGCACAGGAATAGGTTGCCCAGAGAGGTTGTGGATGCCCCAACCCTGTCAGCGTACAAGGCAGTGTTGAATGGGGGCTCTGAGCAACCTGGTCTAGTGGAAGGTGTCCCTGCCCATGGCAGGAGGGTGCAATTAGATAATCTTTAAGGTCCATCCCAACCCAACACATTCTATGACTCTATTATCAAGGATTCTTTTCAGAGAAGACATACCTCAGAAATGAATCTGTGTTTTTCAGTTTTGATATTCTCTTGAAAACTGGTAGAAGTAGTGATGGCAAAAAAATGTTTTCCATTGTGCCTGCTTGCTTGCTGTATAATTTATTTCACTTGGTATGCTTATGCAATGTTTAGTTTTTCAATTGTTACTAACATTTCTGAAGGAAATATTGCATTTTTGCCAATTGTTTTAGTAGCAAGAAATGTTTAGATAATATTCTCTATTTGTGATTGAAAATTGATATTTCAAAATAGGAAGCAATCCAGAACACAGTAAACTGGGAAGACAGTCTAATTTCCCTCCTCTGCACCTTCATTTTTTAATTATGAAATGTGGCAATTTGTTAAAATTTTGTGTAATAGTCTGTAATCTTACCTTCAGAGTTTAAAAAGAGGGAAATAATGTTTTGTCTACTTGTTGTTTGACTTCAAACATAAAAGATGTTACATTTCATTGATAGAACCTCACAAAAAATGAAGATAATTATACCAAAGGATTATGTAAATACCAATAAAAACCAGCAAAGTATTCAGTGAGTTCTTTAATTCATGGGACATAGCAAGTTTTCTTGTTGCTATGAGCTAAAGCTAGTCAAATGTCCAATTAATATTGTGAAGTACTATTTTTTTTAGACTCAAATAAAGGTTATTTTTAATATCTTCTTGTTTGATAGCAATGAGAAATTCTTATAAAAACAATATAGCATAGGTGAAACAAATCAAGTGATATAAGATGCTGAAAGCAGTGGAAAGAAAGTTGTCTTCAAAGTTGCCCTTCTCTATGTAAATATCCCAAACTATGGGAAGGGAAATGATGCTTCATTTTGGGAAATCATTGGAGGCATGATTTTCAACTTGCTGTGAATATATGTTGAAACTATTACTCTGTGCTTGCACTGACTGGGGCTTGCAGGAATCTGAGTTATATGCCCCATGAAGTTTGCTTTAGAGCTGTTGTCACATCACTTCATCCTTTTATGAACTGGCTTTCTGCCTCCACAGAGTCACGAAAGAGCTAATACAGACAAGTGAAGATGTCTCTTAGGATTCAAGTTGTTCTCAAGACTCTAAGCTCTTGAGTAAAAGTAATGTGTTTTAGAAACACCTCTGCTAAGCCATGTTTCCACTTGCACAGTACCAAATGGAGGGGAAGTTTCTTATGTAGCTGAAAAAAAAAAATAAGAACTCTTCAATGCAACTAACAGGAACTCACAGGGAAAGTATGTTCCAAATGAATCTTTAGAGGAACACGGGCTTGCTCTGTGAATTTGTAGTGACACGTTTGTAATATGTTTACTTTTTAATCAGCTGTTTTCTATGATTTTTCACAAGGAATTGATGATCAAGTTCATGCATATATCTGAGGGCTAGAATATGCTTTTGACAGCTCAATGTCAATGATCACTTTATAAATTTCGTATTTTCAAAATAGGGATAGAGACAAGAGAAGCAGAGGCAGCCTTCAAAAATCCCTCTCTAGATTAACACTGAATGCAAGTTTTGGGTAATTAATAAAAATAAATCCATATTTAGAAAGTAAAAGGAAGAACTGAACCTTCATATATATATAATCTGTTACTTCCTGGAAAAGGAACCTTAAATTAAACCTTAAATTTAGCTATTTTGAATTAAAATAAACAGAAATATCACGATAGAGTGATAAGAGATGGAGCAGAAGAAAGAGGTGAAGTAGAGACAAATACATACTAACATTATAAATACTTTTTTTATTTCTGTACTGTTACCTGAAGTATGTGGCAGCAAGCAAAATGAATGTTTTTAATCAGAATAATGACAAAATTCCATTCATTTTCTGTACTTGCTGTCAAATTGTGAAAATAACATTTCTGTGGGATAAGTGACTTCTGGGTCTATCTCACATAGTCTGTTTACTTAAATGGTTTTGAATGAAGAGAAATAGTATCAAAGTTATTAAGGTTTTATAATATTTTCTTCTTGCAATAATGATCATATAATTACAACAGTCAGTTACCTAATCATATTTGCACTTGAGCTTAGATTTCATGTGAATGTAGCCAATGATTCAATTTCTTCTGCATGACTATGTGGTGTAATAAAAATTTAAATAATTATGCTACAAAGCAAAATGTGAGCAATACAAGTTATTAGACAGAGAACTTGTTCAGTCCAAAGTTGCTTAATCATCATATGTTTAGTTTATTACTGCACTTTTCCTTTTTATTACTCTCAAGAAATTAGAATAAACTATACAGGCTCTTAAACCCCTGATTTATTTTATTGTGTAAACTATGCTACATTTCCATATTCTGTAGACGTTCGTATTAAGCAACTGATTCTTGGATTTAATAAGAATAATTTATTGTGAATATCTTCATCAGCCCTCCTGTTGATCATGCAATCATGCTGATCATGTTCATCTGCACATTGCAAGAAAGCCATGGAGTAAAGAGAGGCAAAAAAGTCACACTTTCACTAGACAAGTGTAAGAAGCTGTGTGTTATGGATTCCTATATAAATCACAGAAATATTGGTTTTAGTTATATTCTGTATACAGCATTGGCAAAAATATCTCTATTTCTACAGTAATGAAATTAATTTCATTGGAAGACAAGTTTCAGACACTGCTTCCTGAAGAATGTTTTGTCAGAGGCTCCATGAGCAAAGTGAATACAGAGATGAGTGGAGTTCTAGGCATGCTAAAAAGCAGACAGAATTTTTGGAGATAGTACGTTTGGCCATGGCAGCTAAAGTCTGAGAAGTCCAGTTTGGTTCAGGTATGCCAGTAGAAGGAAACACTTTTTCCTATTTCCTTTCTCATTGCTGATCATGGACATAGGAAAACCACATTGCAATTAAATAAAAACTTCAGAAAAGAAGAATAAACAAAAACAGAGTTTGAGAATGCTATAGAAAGATGAGGAGAAGGGTTGAAAAATCCCTTTGTCCTTGAAATATTTTATCTAGAAACTAAGATAAGTGAAGTCTGCTCAGAATATTTCACTGTTCTACCAAATCTCTGTAGATTCTTTAGGAGATATTTTGGAACTATAATGAAAATATTATTGAAAAGAAAGCTGAGACATAGTGTTTCTCTTTTATATTTTCTCTCAGCTATGATTTTGGGAAATTATTTAACTGCCTTAATTTGGCTAGGTGCAAAGACTGGTCAGATTCAAGTATATATATTAGTCATTTTGCAGAACAGACTTTCATAAAATGTTCTTCTGGTTGAGTGTAACTATTATTTAGAGGGATTTTTTTTGTTCCATATTATGAGAGACATTTAAAAAAATGCTAGTTAATACAAAGAAGGTAATGGAATTCCTCCCATTAAAAGAATACTGTTAAGTATGTTAAGAATACTGTTATGGCCCTTATGTCAGAAAATGCTGAAAATATTTGCTGTTATGTTACTTAAGTTTTTATCATTACTATTTTAATATTTAGAATGTATTATTTCATTATGTTTTATCATATGATAATTTTTGAGTGTTTGACTTTCAAATTTTGATTACTGTTCTTTTAAGATGCTTATTGGCATATTTTTTCCCATGGTTTAGGGAAACCTGCCTGACAACAAGAAATTCCATGGATTGACATCAAAATATCTAGCATAAAAACTGTGTGATTTTCTAGAAATATCCATCCTTGGTAATGTGCAAACTAAGTTGTTACCTGACTTTTGAACCAACACTGAAGACACATAAAAAATTCTGATTATGGAAAAACTGTTCAGTTCATGTAGTTTAAATCAAATGAGAAGTGAAGTGTTTTATTGATTTCCTAATGATACATAATTAACACACAGATGGTAGATCAGGATCAATGTCAACTTAGCAGCAGAGAACCCATGGTCCTAAGATCTTGCAAAGTGTTAATAAATACCTGAAAATTGATAAACATGTTTCCGTAATTATTCTCAAGAGTCACACACATGCAGAATGATGGCAAACCTCCCCCTTCCGTCACAGGAAAGGTTTAATTCCCCACTTCTAGCACTGTTGTTTTGCTACTTGAAGATGTCTTCTGTGTGAGACAAGTCTGATTTGTGTCAACCCGAGCAACCTAAGCACCACATCTACATGTCTATTGAACATCTCTGTGTCTGTACGAGTCTTGGGAATGGTCCTGTGCAGGGCAAGAAGTGGGTACCTCCCAGCTTGGCATATTCTGTAATTCTGTGATTCTACATGAATTTTGTAACTGTGAATCTAAAATTGTCACTTTGTCACTGTTATAGAAAATCTTATTGAATTACATTATAAATAGTAACTTGATCAATGACTAAATGCTGCTAAATCTTTCACCCGCATCTTTTTGTATCCATATCCTTTGCACCTCTGGTCTACCTGGAAGTAATTCCAAACTGTTTCTAATCCAATTTCCCTATATATGTTTCATCCAAGTAGTAAGCAATAGAGTGAACCTTAGATTGAATTCTGTTAAAATGTGTTAAAGTCATGCTTCCACAAATTCATATTAAAACCTGCCTTTTTGTCAATATCTGTGATGGTGATTCTTTAAGTAGCCTAGTCTCTCAATCATGACAGACCCATGATGAACACTGAAGCACCTCTCAACCCCCTCCCTCCTTCTCTGGGATCCTGTCCTGACCACATCCTACTCTAAGTGTTAGACCTGGTGCAAACTTCAAACTGGGCAGTTTTACTGTGCCAGTTGCTAGAATATAAGAAAAGATTGCCTTATGGTACATGCTTTTCTTCCACTTTAATTCTTTTTATGAACTCTTTTTTTGTTTTAATTCTAACACTTTCAAATCCTTTCAGATGGCATGTGATGTGGGGACAAGGGACATCTGCAATGTTTCTAAAAAATGCTTTCAGTTGCAATCAAATAAAATTAGGTTGCCCTTTCCATTATTTATTTTTCCAGTTTTTGAAGTCCCTAGTTGTGAACAAAGCAACAGATGTTTGGGTTGTTTTTTTTTTCTTTGTGCTTGAATATAGCAATCATTTTAGGAAGTATCTTCTGGCATTGTAGTGACTGTCACAGACTGAGAAACACTAACTCACCTGAAGCATCTGCTTTCTGGGTAATTGAAAATGGTAGTCAGAGGTTCAGAACTTGCTGCTTTTTCTCGCAGAGCAGAGACTGGTAGGAAATGTTTCCCGCTCTTGCCCTGTAGAGCAGTAGAGAACATTGGGCTGTTTGGACTTCTTAGTGCAGAGAACGAAGAAATCCTTCAAGAGGTCAGTATGGACAGAGAAGTCTGATATTTAAACTGTTAAGGCACGAGAAGATATGCAGGATGGTGAGCTGGTGGTCTGCTTAGCATTGCAGATTTGATTAACGATGATTGTCTTTTAACAAAAGCTGCAAAGGCCAGCTCCTGGCAGGATTTCAAGTTTCTCTGCGGACTGCAACAGCATAGAAAAAAAAGACAGCATTTTCACAATAGGAGAACAATTTTTATTACATTTAGTCTTAAAGAAGAAACCATCTTGGCTACACTTGAAAGCATTTCATTGCCTAGTTTGCAGACAGTGTTATCCACCACCTATAGTCACATAGGGTGTCTTTGCTCTGTGCATGTTTTTCAATTGGCAAACCAGGCCATTCACTATCTTCAGATGTACAAACTGAAGAGGAAACAATGGTAGTGAACAACTTAAGAACCTCCATCGATAACTGGAAGTGTTACCATCAATTAAAGGTCAACATTTTAGCCTTATGAAATCACCTGCAAAATTGCCAAAATGAAATGACTGGAATTCAGTCATTTCAAAGGGTTGTTGAAAATAACACACTAAAAAGGATCTTCCTTCTTCAGATAGCACAATCTCATACTTTATCAAAAAGATTCATCATAGAATTTCTGTGATTAATTTTATGATTTCTGTGATGAATCTGAAAGTGTTCATCCATCTTTGCAATGATAGTGTAAATGTAACAATTTTTATTTTAATTAAATTTAAATATTAAAATGCTATAACAAAACAATGTTTATTTTTCTTATGAATTTTTAAAAGCTTGATTTTTGCTTTGGAGTTGTGCTGCTAAACAAAAGTGATTTACCAGTTCCTTGTTCACTCACACTTTACAAGTCGTTTACTCATTCACCTTATATAAGGAAGAACAAAATATGAATGCTCAAACATCGGTGGTTGCAACATCAACATTTTGCAAATGTCTGGGAAACAAATTACATTTTACACCTGTGTAGAATATTTTGATCCAAACACTCTCTTGACCAGGCTTTATTTTTCAGATATGCATATTTAACTTCCGTTTGGAATCATAGGCTTGCAATCTACTGCAGATGATAAAATTTATATATTTAGACAATGGTGTAGCAAAAAGAAAATTTAAAAGGAAATAATATGATAAGATCACTAAATGTTTGCAATTTTGCTCTGCTTGTTAGAAACATCTATCACAATGAATTTAATCAATGGGACTAGTTGAAGTTTGTGAATGTAAATGGAATACTTATTTCTCTTGTATCTTTAGTATTTGAATATTTAATGTTTTCAAATGTGTGAAAATAGCTAATGAAAAGGAAGCACATGAAGCACAGTGTGAAAACTCAGTTATACCCTGATTGCATTTACAAGAAGAAACTAAATAGAACATTGCTGAAGTGCTTTTTCTCTGGGTTTAAAATTGCAAAATCAATTAAGTTTATTTGTTAGAATGCTCAAATATGCTTAACTATTGCAATGTATAGTAATTAAAGTATGGATCAACTAATTAGTTCTCATATATAAACAGAGTTTGAATCTTAATGAAAATCACAGGTGAAAATACAGTTACTATGACTTTGTATCTCTTAAGGTTATGATTTACTGGCACAATCAGTCTGTAGAGACAAGAGCATGAACTACTTGAACATATTGTTTTCCAAGGTTCTTTCAGATATCATGCAAAAGCTTGCTGACCAGTTTATTTAAAATCTCAATGTCTCCTCCCTCAAAAAAAAAAACAAAAAAACCAAATACTTTTATTTGCCACAGTAGCTACATGAAACTAAAGTGTTCAGGAATGAGAGTTCAATTCTAAACAGAATGATAGTTCAAAACTCACCTGACAAACCCTTACTGCTTTTTTCCTAGTAAGAGCACAATATGACAACAGTACAGTGCTGTTCCCATTCCAAATGTACACAATACCAAGAGATAACAATGTAAGTAGGTACGATACTGGCATGACATTGTATAAGTTGTATGATGTCCATCAGTCACAAGGGCATTTGTTGCTATGTGACCAGTGACTTTATGTGGGTCCTTTGTCCCTCCCCTGTGTCAACCAACCTTTTACAGTGAATACTTAGGAGTAGCACAAAAGTGGCAAATTAAACTGAGAGGCAGACATATATATTCAGCATTGAAATTGAAATTATATTAATTCTTTCTGTATTTTTCACTTCAAATGTACTTAGTTTTCAGTTGTCTTCTGAAGTCAGATAAGTCAACGGGTAGAGGGCTTTTCTTCCATGCTGTTGTTCTAAAATGATGAATTTGAAAGTTGCAAGAACCATATCTGCAAGAAAAGTAAATGTTTAGTTACATATCCCATGTGTTCTTCTCCTGCATCAGTCGTGGAAATGAAAATAGATATCAGTAAAAAGACAAGCAAACAAGACATCCTTCAGATTTGGGGGTTTGGTTTTGGGTTCTTTTTTTTCATTTTTGTGCATATCCGCAGAATTTATTTTAATTATTTAACTTGATCTATGTTTTAAAGGTTATATGGGAGGAAAACAAAAATCATCCAGCCTATAGGTAGATGCACAAAACTCCAGCAATGGAAATAATTCTTCTTAAGAGATAAGAATAATTATTTCTTTTTTAAAATGCCAAGGCCGAGAGTCATTTATCCATGAAAATATGGACAGGGAAAAAGAATCAGAGGGAAAAATCCAATTTTTAGTAGACTCTCCTAAATGTAGGTATAATGAGAGAATGTGGAGCTGCAGCAGATAAAAGCATATTTTGGCTCACCAGCATCTTGCTATTATGGTGATTACTAAACATCACCCTATTACATCTATTGAGTGCATGCTTCCAGAAAAAAAATACTTACAATCTGAGCACACCAGAGAATTGATTTTGAGGTACTATCCTCAGTGTTAAGTTTAAATAAGACAACAGTGACATGCATGTAGAAGTGCTTAGAGTTTTACTGATAAGTAGCTGATTGCTCACCAAATTGCTGAAAAACATGACAGCTATGGCAAATTAATATGTTGCTTGCTGATTTTAACTTACACATTTTCTTAGCTTTGGTATTGGTTGTGCACAATAAAATGTACAATGAGTAACTGCGACAAGGACTACAGTAATAGAAAGGTAGATTACTATTAAGAGGAAATTATGTGTACCTCATATCTTGGGAGTGTAATAGAATTTTATGTAGTGGATGTACAAATGTCTAGCCACACTATAAGAAACCTGCTTTATTGCTACATTTAAAATTTAGAGGAAGAGAAATTCTGAAGATGCTATTTCATTTATACTATGTAATAAATAAGGTTCTAGAAAGGCATAAAGGACTGAAATGAAGCTGAAGTTTTAAAAGAAAACTGATTGTGAAGTACTTTGGACCTGGAAGAAAATATTAAGAGAAAAAACGTGCAACTAAAGAAAGAAAAAACAATCAGAGGTATGGTCTCAGAACTTTAATTGTTGTAAAGGCATACAGTTCAACAGGTTCTAAGGGGACTCTGCTGATATCTGTCCAATAATGACTTGATACATAAAGTTAAGTGCCAGGTTATCATAGGAAAACAAAACAAAACAAAACAAAACAAAAAAAAAAAAAATTGCTTGTCTGTTCCTATGTCTTGTTTCTACAGGCAGTGAAAATTGATAATGAGCCTGATCTGTAATAC
Organism: Formicarius rufipectus; assembly: GCA_013399695.1. Taxonomy (NCBI): domain Eukaryota; kingdom Metazoa; phylum Chordata; class Aves; order Passeriformes; family Formicariidae; genus Formicarius; species Formicarius rufipectus. Next base: position 575,286 of record VXAU01002667.1, on the reverse strand, counting down.
AACAAATAACCAGTAGAACTAGCTCCTTCTAAACAAAGCAAGAAGATAAAAATTCCTAGTCTTTCTGAGTTATGTGCTTTTGGGTACATATTGTTTAGAAATTCAAGAATTTTAGCACAGCTCTTTGCTTGAAGTGTATCACTAAGTGTAAATCCAGGAGGATGTATATGGGGCAGTTGTTGCAGACAACACTGAATAACCAGTTTTTTGAGGGCAAGTATGCTGGTTCATTTTTTTTTCTTCAAATTTTCAATTTGTGGTTCTTTCCGAGATTATTTCAATATATAATTTTATTGAATCAAAAATGGACCACTGAGAACAAACACATGGACAAAGCAATGTCCCATATGTTCTCTTAGGAGGTCTGAAATCATGACACATGTAACAGAGGAGCAAATGGAAGCATAAGTGACCTTGATTTTTTAAGTTTTTGTTTTAGTCTAACATATGAATTATTCTTCTGTGCCTGTGGTAAAGTTTCAACATATGCAACACTGATGTAAAACAGGACCTATGTAGTAGCTTTCATTTTTAATTATTTCCCAGAGATATGTTATTTCCCTTAACATGACATCTTTTCTTCTCCTTCTGGTCATTAGATAATATGCCTCAACAAGCTTGAGAAGTTGGTTCATAAGAATCTCATGAGGTTTACCGAGACCAAGTGCAAGGTTCTACACCTGGGTCAGGGCAACTCCTGATGACAATACAGGCTGGAGAACGAACAGATCAAGAGTAGCCCTGCCTAAAAGGACTTGGGCGTGGATGAGAAGCTGGACATGAGCCAATAATGTGTTCTTACAGCCCAGAAGGCTAGTTGTATCCTGGGCTGCATCAAAAGCAGCATGGTCAGTAGGTGGAAGAAGGAGATCCTGCTCCTCTACTCCACCCTGCGTGGAGGTTCATGCAGCTCCAGGGGCCCAGCATGAGGAGGCCATGGACCTGTTGGAGCTTGTCAAGAGGAACGTCAAGAAGATAGCGTGAGGGCTGGATGACCACTCCTCTGAGGAAAGCCTGTGAGAGTTGGGGTTGTTAAATCCCATGAAGTTCACATAGGTTTATTTCTTGAGCTTTCCCAGGTCCTTCTGGATCCCATCCCTCTGGCGAGACAACCACACCTCTCAGCTTGGTGTCATTCGCAACCTTGATGAGGGTCCACTTGATCCCACTGGCTATATCACTGATGAAGATATTATGCAGTCCTGGTCCCAGCATAGACCCCTGAATGACACCACCTGTGACTGATCTCCATCAGGCACTAACCCATTCTTCTATTTCAGTGGGTCTTCTGAAGTGATGAAGGCTGCAGATTTTCATCCAAAGTTTCATTTTCTCAACTGAGAGAGAAGATAGAATTTCTCTGACAGAACATATTCCATCAATTACTCATCAAATAATCTCAAAAAACACTACCTAATTTGTATTACAATCAAATGATCTACATAAAACAGTAGGACTAATACCACAGTATAAGTTTGTTTAGTATGACCCCTTCTGTTATTTTTGTTCTTGCAGTTGTTACAGGGTTTTTTCATCATTTCTAATCAAAAACAAACAATTTTTCCTTTCTGCAATTCATTTCATTTTTACTCTCTTTCTAGCTGAACACAAACAAATGAGAAACGTGTCATTACTGTTATTAGTAAAGTACTTTTAACTTCTTAGGAGTTATAACTTCATTAATCTTAATGAAACAATAATCTAGGTCGTTAACCCCCCCCCCCCCCCCTTTTTCTTTAATGAACCCTGATTTTAGATAAATTATTATGCTAGCAATGAGACACATTTTTCATTTATACTAACAACCTGAGTGCACATACTTTCAATTTTTTGGAGCATTTTCCAAATATTCTTCTTTTGCATTTACCTGTAAAGCATTTTGAGATAGTATTGTTGCAGTGCAATAGAATGTCCTGATGAATTTATTTTAAAAATTAATGTCTTTTTAATGAAAATATGTTTCTTTGAATTGAATTCTATATCAGGAACAAAATAGAATCACTAGTTTCTGTGCCTAGCCTTCTTGTCTGCAAAGGTTTAATTAATTCAGATGTGCACTTTTATACCAACCAAATTAACAGATGCAAAATTTGGGATTTCAGGAGTAAAAAGTGAGCAAGACACTTTCATTCTGCAGAAGAAAAAAGTTACCTGAAAGATAATTCCACAATGCATAGAGAAAATTGTAGATAATTTTTAAAGTAATTTGTGTATTTCAATAAACATTACAAATTTCCTGCAGTATGACTCAGTGTGTGCAGTTAAACATAGAAGAAGGAACAGGTAGGTCTAGTGTCCTCACAAGTAAGTAGCCCTCAACAGGTCTGAATAATGTAGTTCTATGATTCTCTGTTTGGGTACAGTTTTCAGACTGTATTATAAATTAAATTTTTCCTCTTAATCTGATAAAAATATATCCCTAAGTCTCTCAACTTTTAATAATAATAATATCAATTTAAAATAATTCTCAATAGAGATAGTTCAAACCTGTATTTTTTGTGCACTCCAAGTCAATATATTTTGATATCATGACTAGCAATTATCTTCAGTGAACAAAGAAAATGTCTTTCACTGAGAATAAAGTATCTTTCTACTTTAACTAACACTATTTTTCCCAGATGACCAGAAAAGAATGGAAGCCATTCCATACATCTGCAAATATCAGGGAATCAGGAGTGGTAATAAAAGCGTGCAATTTATAATTAAAATTATGACATTTTTCAGAAGATTTGCCATAGATTTATAGAAAATCAGTTCTAAACATTCTTAAAGTTGACAAAAGAAAACCAGTAATTTCAATTTGTACTTAGGAAGCTTTGTTTTGACACAATTACATAATTCTAGTTATGAATTTCAGCATCAAGCCTGTTACCCTTTAATTTATATAACCAGTTTTCAAAAGAAATTTAGGTAAGCATAACTGCTTTTGCTCAGGAAACAAGGATACAAATCTGTATCCTGTTAGTGTTAGTGTTATTTTGCCTGGTTCTTGTAATAATTCTTGTCACCACTCTGGGTATTCCACACTCAGATAATATTGACCCTTAAATTGTCCTAAACTGTAAGTCCAGGTGTTTTTTCAAGGTTTCAAGATTTTCTAGGATTTCCTTTTTTTTTTTTTTTCCTAGGGACAGATCATTTTTATTGCCATAGTGAAACAAGCAAGTAATTTAAGATACATACAAACAATAAAGCATTACTTATTTTACAGCAATACAGTAGTAAGTTAAATATAGTAACCCATGTAGGAAAAGGAGTCTTCTTTTTCACATTAAAATGTCAGCTGGAAAGTTCAAACTCATTATAATATCTAAAAAAACCCCAAATTATTCTGTGCTTCTTTAACAATGAATTACCAAGTGCTTAATTAGATTTTTCCAAAATATTACACTTCTTCTCAAGTGTGAAAATTGTAGTTACATTTATCTTCTTAGCGGTGCAGATATGCAGCTTTTCTCTTTGCTAAGAGATTGGAGAAGCTTTTCTGGAAACGACTACCTTAAAGACCTTGTCTATAGTCCTGGTCATTTTTGATTTGCTTTCTCGTTTTATCCCAGAATTTATTGATCTGCCATTACAATTCAAGCAGTGATTCAAAAGCTTTCTTCTTTATCATAAGATACAGTTATAAAAGCAATATTCTCAGAAGTTTACATTAGAATGAAAACTTGCTTATTATGCAATGGCTTATTAAAAAGTATGCAGGTTAAAACTGTCTTTTTTTTCCTATTCTTTTACATAAAACCTGTTATTGATTTGCAAACTAATGAGCAAATAATGCAGGAATAACATGAAATACTATTGTGAAACCAGTCTAACATTTCCAAATGTAATCGGTGTCTCATAACAAAATTTTCTCTTGTCAGGCATAAAGAATTTTGCTTGAGGATTTCCAAGAGGATCTGCAATTTTGCTGTGAGAACAACTTGGTAAACACATAAACTGTTAAGAAAAACAGTTAATCGTATGCTTAAGAATTTCCAGAAGCAACAACTTTCTTAAGTCTGCATAGGCTGTACAGATACAATTATCCTGATCAACATGAGAATTGCCTGCCATTTCAAACAAACAGATTTAACTGCCTTTAGCAGTATCCAGTCATAGCAATGTTGAAGCAAATAATAAACTTGCATTGTATTTGAAATTCAGACATATACACAGTACTCAATATATAAAAAATATGAAATATTCAAACAGGCGATACCTATTCATAAAAAATATACCTGTCACAAATTGAAAGATTATAAAAGAATAAATATTGACATGAAAACGGGTTGCTGTGGGATATCATGCGGTAGACAGTAGTACAGAAGAATAAGAAACTAGAAGGGCATTGCTATTCATAGGTATAATATCAGAAGTTCAGATTCTTATCTTTTTCTTGGAAGATTACAAAATTTAAGAGATTGGAGGAGCTCAAGTACGTTAAATTTGAATATATAATATCACTTATCTGAATTTGTATGGGTAAGAATCAGAAGTTAAGCATATGGACACACTTGTAAGACTACGCTATCATATTTCATATTAGGAAAATGAAACATTCTTCTGTTTGGAGACACAAAGTAAACAAAGTTTAACAAATGTGAATTCCATTCTGAAAGGCACAGCCATGGATCACAAAAAGACACAGAAAAAGAAAACACTGGGATTTGAAAGGCCTCAGATTCACAGAGCAGCTTGGTATCCAACCAGATGATCCTGAGCTTACAGAGCTTTCAAGGTGTCACCTCCAGAGTGTACCCAGCCCTGCAGTCAGAGAGGTAAAGATCTCCCCCCACCCAGAGTGGGAACTCAGAGTCAGCTCTTGCAGAGTCCTTCCTCATAGAAGTACAAAGCAAATGTCTTAGAAGGAAGTGCCTTGTTGTTCTTCAGTTTTCTCCTGGGTACATTAACTGGGGCTTTTGTAAATGTGGACAAATGTTTTTTTTGGGTGGTCCTGTCTCTAGAGATTAACTTAGGAATCATTTAACTTTCTACCTCCCTAAAACAGTAGGGTACTATTTTTTTTCAGGATTTCACACTATTTACCTTGAAATTTCCCTGAATTTCTATTTACAGTTTAGACTTTGTAACAACTACCTTTTCAAACAAAAAAAAATCCAGTTAGAAACAAACAGGCCTTTTACTACACTAAATGAAAAGAAGTAAATCTAATTTTGTGTAATTGCACTGCAAGAAAATAGGAATAACATAGTAAACCTGTGAAATGTATTTTATTCTGTGTTTAAAGAGCCTCTAAAACAAGAATATGTGTGTTTATAACATCAGCAAAGTGCTTATACATAGCCACTATTGGGAAACCTTGTAATATGAAATGACATGTTTTGCAAGGAGTTGACTCAGAGCAAGGAAGGAGTAAGTCAGAGTAAGAATCTGAAAAGAAATTTCATTGTTCTTTNATTTAGTATGTTTATTTTAGATTTTTTAATTTAAATTTATATTTGCTTAATGAGGATTACAGTTGCACAGATTAAAATATATCTCGCTTTCTAAAGACTGGAGGACTTCTTAAACTGTTAAATTTCCACCTGTTTTCATGGAAATTGAAGCAATAGCTACAATAGTGTTGAAATGCGTGCCTGAAGTTCAAAAAGTGCCACCAGAAGCAAGAAACTGAGGTTACAGGGATAACAAAATTTAACCTAGATAGCAATGCTGTCTTAATTTAAAATACTAAAATATCTTCCTGCTTTTGAGGAGTCTATTAACAACAAAATTAATTTGTGAACATCTGTTCACTACAGGACAGGAGATGAGTTTTAGTTAGAATATATTTCATTTTTATCTTTATTGTGTGTTATTTATTATAGGCTGACACTAGGAAATCAGTTGTGCTACAGCATGTTTTTTTAAGGTAGATACTTTGGTGTTTTTTATACTAAGCAATGTGCATAAATGAAAACTATGATTTTACTCAAAATTAGAAGAATTAAAAATGTAGTGGTGGGCTTTATAAGTCTTGTAGCATTTAAAATACTGTGGACTATTTTGAATTAAGTTCTTCATCAAAGTAAATATGGCACCTAAAAATCTAGTCAGTCTGAAAAATTCTCACTAGATGTATCCGTGGGCCTGGACTGGTGCTCTGCAGAATTTATTTCTTCTGGATAAAAAAAACACAACATAACTTGTCTGATGGTCATAGATGCATAAAGACTTAAATGTTAGAGAACTTTGATTTAATACCACTAAATCACAATTATGTTTGTAAAACAACACTGGAAGGTAAAAGCAATGGGGATATATTTTCTTAGACCTGCTAATGTGAATGAAAGAGTTTGTGCTATGGCTTCTATTAGTCCATCCGAAAAAAAAGGATAATTTAACAGTCCATGGAAGCAAAACAGATTGATTCAAAGTTTTCACAAAAATATAATATTCATTGTCACTAAGCAGTGTAAACAGACTCTTTTGAACAGGAGTCAGTACTGATATGAATGAAATTTAATTCACCCAGGTAAACTAATTTTGTTGCTTTCTGAACAGAGGGTGCCAGCATGAAGTTAACCAGATAATTAACAAATATGGCTCTTTACAGAATCATGCAGCTTTCCAAGAAGATCTATTATTGAATTTGTCCAATTGTTTGTACCTTCTTTACCCAATCAGAAAACTAACATAATTATACCAAAAGCACAGCCTCATTAGTTCCCTCAGGGAATTAATTAACCCATTTTAACTAGGAGACTGCAATAATCCTCATAAGTTATGAGCCGCTGTGTTTAATATTGCCATGTAGGTCTAGCAAATGTAATGAATGATTAAGTCTTGGAAAATGCAGTCACACATTTATCTTCTGTCTGAATGAAAGAAGAGACTACAGAAAGTAAAAAGTGTTTCCTTTCAAAGGTTTAGATGTATGAAGGTACATAATTTCCTTCCCATATATTATGAAGAGTTTAACAGAATTTTATTACTTAACTCCAGCATTTGTCACCTTCATAAACCACTAATCTAAATTCATGAAAAGATAATTGATTTAGCCATGATTTAAAAGCTCTGGAGTACAACTGAAAAGCTAATAATTTTGCAACATCAATTTTATGCTCTTCCTAGAGTGTTTGACCTCACTGAGGGCAGAGCTTAGGTAGGTAACAAAGTGTGAACAAACAATCCTTGCATAACTGTACTTTGGCCAGTGTAGCATACTATAGAATCCCTCTTTTTCTCTGGGCAAAATAAATTATGACAGGGCAGTCAGTTTTGCAGAAAAAGTCAGGGTAACCTTAGCAGCAGAGGAGTAATAGATTTAGTTGCTTACAACAGTGGAAAAAATCCAAATTGTCAAACCTCAAACTAGAAGCCATATAATCACATCAGTCAAAAATGACTAAATACCTTCTGGTCTTCTAGTAGCCTCCTGTCAATGATGGACTGTGCCACAATACATTGCTTGGCACCAGTTCAGATGCCCCCACAACGTACTTCACCTTGTTACAGTAGAGGCATGACCAAAAGCAGCACAACTTGCTCAGACTGACAGTAGAAATGCTAAAAAAAATGTGTGAATCAAAAACAAAACAGAGAAAAAAAAGAACTAAGACAGAAGACTTTGCTGGCTTGTGAACAAATGGTTGTGGAGGGGAAAATGCATGTAGAGAAGAAATGAAAAGGTTTCCAAGGGGAGCAGCAAGCTGCACAGATATACTCCCAATTCAAAAATCAAACTAGCCAAGAGCTCATTACAGCCAAGATGTCAACTGGGAGCTGTCACGTCTTTGACAACTGATGATGAGAGTAGTGTTACTAAGCCAGTTGGCATGCATGAGGCTCCAGAAACTTTTGCTGGCTTTATCAGGTCCAAGCTACAGGGAGCTCTTACTGTCTTCTTCACAACAGTTCTATGAAATAATGAAGTCAATTTCATTCTGATCTTTCCCAGCAATTTTTGGTGGATCCTTTCGAAAGGCATATAAAGATGCAATGAGTCATAAATATTCTATGACTGAATTCAAAGAGAAGAACTCTGACTCTTGGCTCAGGATAACACATATGTTGCTGTATTAACAGGAGTGTTCACCCACCAGAAAGATCAAGCCCTTTTCTTCAAGATACACTAGTCTGGCATCACATAGACATGACTGTAGAACCTGATACTGTATCTGACATCTATCAACGCTAATAGCACAAGAAAATTGTAAAGTACTTCCATTCTGAGGCCAGATTTTTAAAATCATTTATTTAAATCCCACAGTCCTGGTAAATTTAACCAAGTACAGGAAACCAAACACTCAAACACTTCTGCTATGTGGAAAAATCATATCACTTAATCTTGAAACTGTGTTAAAATCTTGTTTAACCTTCCACTAGCAATTGAAATGGTGTTTAGGTTTATTTAGGTCCAAGTCACTTAGTGAGGACAAAATTTTAACCTCTTTAGCATCTATTCAATTAATTGTTTAGTTAACTTTAAATTCATACACTAAAAATTTCAGTTGACTTTATATCATGTAATTTTATAAAATTTTTTAAATTTATTTTATACATTTAAAAAACAAGCTAATGGACCACCACTCAATAACTGTGTTTCATAAGCATAAGGACAAATAGATATTTATTTAAAACTTCCTTTTTCCTCTTGTAAGGAAAAAGTCTCACATAATACAATGTCATTTCTTCAATACAAATGAGTGGTACTTTCTACAGTAACTTTATGTATGAGTAAAGCTTATGGACTTATAGAACTGAGCAAAATATTACCTGTAAAATTACTTTTACTGGTTTGAAAATCCTTAATAGTATTCTCAAGATTGAAGGTATCTGGAAGAATTTATGTATTCAGTTTCATTTCTGGAGTTACTGTGTTTCAGTGCTGCAGTCACGAAGCTCAAATCTGATCCTCAAATTAGTCTGGATTTCTGGAGGGGAATTTTCACAAAGAGCAGAATCTAGCAGTGAGTGAGGCAGAGATAGGAATTTACAAATCAAGATAAGTCCAAGCCAATGCTAGCAATTAAAGCTCCATTAGCTGGAAACTTGCTGTGTCATCATCATTAGACAGTTTATAAGAACAGTAAAGAAAATTCTGTAACTTATAGCCCCATTACTGTTGGTTTTACATAGTAGCCTGAGGTAGCATTTGCTCAGAAACAATTCTTCTCTGTATAGAACAAGAAGTGCAAAAACCTCTCAGCATGACTGATGGTCTCTTCCAGGGTAGACTCATTTGTTCTTCATGAAGATGGCAAAAATAGAGTCAACAATTTTGTCCTGCTGCAAAAAGTAAAGTTGTCCTTTCAGTCATAGTTAAGAAAACAGCAACTGCAGCAGTAGTCATAAGTTCATCTAAACAGCATTTTATCCGAGTTATCTGCTAAATGAGGTATCGAGATCATCTAGATAATGTTATCTACATAAAGCAAATAAAAAATAGCAATACATGTAAAAAAAATTGCCAACATTAGAAAAAGCCCAAAGTTCTTAAGAATAATTACAATTGGATTCAGCATCTATCTCTTCCAATAGAAACTTAAGGGCAAAATTGGCAGAACTCAGCTTTGAGTAGCAGGTTTGCTGGTAATACAGAAGGGGTAACCTCACTTATACCTTCCCTAGTGAGCAGCTCATTCACTCTACTCTACACTGATGTTTTCAGCTTCCAATTCTGTTGGGAGCCTGTTTAGCACGAGAGTGGGTTGGTCATACGCAGCACTTTTCCCTTTTGGATTCCCTTAAGACTAAGAAAAAATTACTGTCTCTTTGATCAGTCTTGATTCATCTCCAGATGACAGCCCTCTATCATTCAGAATTCATTCATTCATATCACATCTTCATCTTCCCACTGACATTAATATCTGCACATTAACATTCAAGAAAAACTAACCTAATACTTGCACAGGCTTTGTGTATGCCACATCAGAAGTTTGGCAAGTGCTAAATTCACTTACATAAAAATCCTCATCCTTCTCCTGATGAAATTCCCTTCTTGTTTGCAGAGCAGAATGCCCACTATCAGAATCTCAACAGAAGCTTTATTATCTGTAATACACACAAAATCAGAAACAGACAGACAGCACCTCCATTCTCTCTGGCTGCTGCCCATGAAAACAATGTCATGGATTTCACCCAAACTTAGTCTCCAGGAACAAACACACCATGTATGAAACACAGAATCTCTAAAAGAAAGAGTCAAATCACTTGAAGCTGCATGTCCTTAACACTTAGAGGACAAAGTCTGTAGCAGCAGCGGATGAAGAGCAGAATGTGTTGCAGGTGTTTATGACAAGTCTAAAATCACCTAGTGCAATTTTGAGAAGTCTATCAATCAAAGTCAGGAAGGACTTTCTAAAGAAAAACTCAATTTAAATAATATGAGTTCCAGTTACTGTTCCCAGAAAACCCTTACATTGGTCAGTGTGCAGTGTAAAGTGATGCATTCACTTCCTACAAGATGCAAGACTTCCTACATCTTTTCTGATTCTCACCCATGGCCATAACTGATTCTCAAGATTTCAATGTGAGAAGTGCATGGGTTTATGAAAGATAATCATGATAAAGTGATTCACTAACCTCCACTAAGAATAGCAACTAATTTAAACAACAACAACAAAAAATCAGAAATATTCCAATAGAACATAATTCTTTACAGTGGCATAGGTTAAGCACAGGAAGGGTTTGCTGAGAGAGACTCTGAAACCTCCACCCAGGAGGATTTTTCAAAGCTCAACTGGATGACACCTTGCACAATTGATCTAACTGTGAAGCTAGCCCTGGTTTGAGCTGAGCATTGGTAAAGATGACCTGCTGAGGTCCCATTCAACTTATTTTTTCTATGAGTACTGTGATCTACTTTCCAGTGAGAAATACTTAATGGGTTTTAAAATAAAAGAAAGGAATAAACTGAATAAAGTGATTGTATTTGGAGAAGTAGGCATGTATGAAAAGCAAGATCTTTAATTCTTAATTTTCAGTGGAAAGGACATGTTTCAATCAAAAAAAAAAACAAACCAAACATTAATAATGGCTATATCTGAAACCAAGTTTAAAGAGCAACAAAAAGAAAAAAACTGTATGTACTGCTGCAAAATTTGAGGTGGTTTGGTGAGCATGAAACAGAAAGAATTCAGAAATCCATTCATATTCAATATAGGAGGAAACAAAGTAAATCTGCAAAGCTAAATAAATGCTTCTGTAATGGCTGAAGGAGAAATCTGCATGTTACAAACTGCTCACAGAACTGTGCTTCTGGATGGAAACATGAAAATTGAGTGACTATATGTGGTAAAGGCATGTACAATTAAGAATTAATGTCAAAGATAACACTTCACTAAAAAAGATTAGATTTTTACTGAAGTGGGTGAATAATGGAAAGAATACCATGAACCATATCAATCTGGGAAAAAATGAAATTTAAATAATTTTTGAGAGTCAAATGAAGAATACTGTGAGGAAAAAATGGCTCAGAATTTCTATTTTCTCTGTTAAACAAAGACTTACTTTCACAAACATTTTGAAAATCATGTGCATCAAGATAATATTTAAATGCAGAGATAGAAAGAATGAATAACAGTATGATTAACAAATTCTATCGCCTACCTGTAGACAAACAAATTTCTGTTTTTATCAGTGACAACCAATTCTTTTCTATATTTCATCTCACAGAACTTCCAGTAAAAATCCAAAATCAGAATAAAAGGGTAGGCCTTGGGAAAACTAAGAGAAACAGTTTATGTAATCTGCTCACTTAGCAAGATTTTTGTAATTCCTTTCCTCCCTGTGATGGTTTTGATAATCTGCTCTTCTCCAAAGAAGTGGCCAGAACATTTGCAGAAAGAGCAAATCTCTTTATCGGTTCACCAGGATTTTGAGGATCAACTGATAAAAGTGTCAGTTTCAGATCTTGACTTGTAGTCAAACATCATTTCATTGGTTTTCACAGTAATGGTGAAATTTTCCAGCCAAGAAAAAACTTGTTTCAATAAATCCACTTCGAAAGACGTTGGGAAATCCACAACCTTGACCAGACCATAATCTTATCCAAACAGGAACATTAACTACAGAAAAATTGGGAATAAATCCTGTTCTTCTGGACAGCACAGGGCCCTTTGAATAACATCAGGATTTTTTTCTTTCTCTAAAATCCTGCGCTTTACATGATACATACATTTCAATTTCAGCAAAGAAAGAAAGCAGGAGTCTTGCACATTATATAGTCTTCTATTATCTTCAAAGTGGATATAATTTATCCATTATAAATGAATCAGAAACCAGACAGAAAAACATGACATCTGATGGTCTAATTAATATAATCACTTCCTAATAATAAGGTTTTCCAAGTTCAGAGTTTACTTTTGTCATCTTTTGTGCAAATAAATTCGATAGATCAAATGTTGACATGAATTCACAGAACTGGTGATCTAACCAAAGGCTTTTTAGCAAGTCATGAATTTCCTCCCTGAAATGTAATCTTGGAGAAAAAAATCTGCAATTTTTCTCTCTTTCAGGCCATGAGCGGAAAGCAAAATGAAGCAAACATAGAAAGAGCTGTAGTTATTGCTTTCAGCTGTCATTTTTCCCCACTTGGTGCTGTGCACTAAGTGAAAAACTATGGAATAGTCTCGAGGAACTGTATTATTATTATGAGTTTCAAAGAGTCTTCAATAGAAAGAGCTGTACTCAAGTTGCAGTACGGTAATGCTGTAGCCATCCTTTCAAATTGTATTGGGCACAAACATTACACAATAGATGCATCTTGGATACCTACTTGTCCTCTGAAACTTAGTTACACTGCATTTCCAACCCTGGCCAGGTTTAACCAAGCAAAGTATTGTGCAGTATAAATACATTCCAGTAACTGAGAAAATTCTGAGGAGAACATTTACTTTATTATTCATGTATTCCTTTGACTGTCCAAACTCATCATCTTTACTCAAAAAGGTTCTCATTCAAGCAGGGACTAACAGGAAATTACTCTATAGCCAAAGGAATATTAAGTTAGTTTATTCCAAGCAAGGAAATATGTTTATTCCAGCTAACTCTTTGTGTCATTTAACCCCAGCCATCAAATAATCCCCACAGAGCCACTCGTTCACTCCCCAACCCTACCTTCCACTGATAATGTATTCATACCAGATTCTACATATACTTTATAGAATTATAATAACAAGATTTGCAGTTAGTGAACACTGCCTATCTTTGAACTTCTATTATGGTAGTCTCAGATTACTGTGAAATAACACTCAGTGCCAAAGAAAGAAGAGACTGGGCAGATCACATTTTCTGAGTGATGACTTGTAATCCAAAAATCAGTGCCTTAGCTCTTCACTTTTTTTTTCTTCTTCCAGGACTGGAAAGGCACGTTTTTCTTTTTCTTTTTTTTTTTTTTTTAAACAGTTTCTTAAAATAGGTGTTATTAAGCCTAGAATAATAATAATGAGAGGAAGTAAGGTAGCAAGATTTTCTGCAGTGCACTCATTTTCTATAAAACATATTGTGTCGGGTTTGCTAAGCTCCCCGCCAAACGCAGCTGTGACCCAGCTAGCTCTCCCCACCCCACTCCCGACAAAAGGAAAAAAAACTAGTAAAAAGGCAGAATTAGTAAAGGAATATATATATATTTGTAGATATTTTATATATATACCGCTAAATACTATGTACATATAATACAACAATGCCAAACACTCCCCAAAAGGGAAAAGGGGAAAAGGGGAAAAAAGGGCCAAAAGGGGTAAAAACAAAACAATCCCACTCAATCAAGTCCCAGGAATTAATTAAATAGAACAATAACACAGGAAAGATCTCACCAACTTCCCTTAGGAGAAGTGAGTGCCTTCCCTCCTCTGTCAACAGAGGCAACAGCTCTCAGCCAGGCCTGAGGTCAGAGAGAGAAGCCGAGGCCTAAACACCGAGAGCTGCTGGCTCCGTGTCCACCCGACAAGCGAGAGAGAAGGAGAGAGACTGACAGGAAACTCCCTCCTGTCTTTATACACCTGATTACGTAAGGGAATGATATGGAATACTTCCTTGGTTTTGTATCCCGGTTTCTAGGGAAGGCCTAGAGAAGAACTACCACACATATCCTGGAGTTTACTGTACGTCACAACTCTGCCTGCACTCTCACAACATAAGCATTTGAAATGGCTGTACTTTTCTGACTTCCATTGTAGACCACTGATCTTCATCATCTTGGCAATCATACACACAGACCTGTAGTCCAAAACCCAGTGCAGGCAGTTCCTAACTTACAATAATTAATTTCTCTAATGTTGAAGTTTCATACTCCTTCTTTTTTCTCAATTTAGGTTTTCATTGCTTAGAGCAAATAAATATAGATTCTCCAACTTTTCACAAGTCTGAAATTTTGTGTGTTTATCATTTTTCTCAGGACTTAGATTTGTCTGTTTTATACAAACTTTTTATGAAATTATAAACTATGCATAGATTCTTCTAGTCCTTAGTCTCTATAGTAATCTCAGTTTCTGGTAGAAGCTACATACAGATCTTTTAATTACACATATGAGAAATACCATAGCAGAAAGAATGAGTCCCTTTAGAGAGACTAAATTAAGATGTGTCTTGGGCATTGCTCCATTTTTTAACTATTGTCATATGAAAATGTAATACGGTTCAGCCTCGAGGAGAGACACCTTAGAGGGAACCTCATTAGTGTCTATAAGTGTATGAATGGAGAGTGTCAAGAAGATGGAGTCAGGCTTCTCTCCATAGTACCACCCAATAGAACAAATGGTCAGAAACTGATGCACAGGAAGATCCACCTGGATAAGAGGAGGAACTTCTTTATTGTGTAAGTGACCGTGCACTGGAACAGATTGCCCAGAGAAGCTGTGGAGTCTCACTGGAGATGTTCAAGAACCATTCAGATGTGATCCCATGCCGTGTGCTCCAGGATGACCCTGCCTGAGCAAGGAGGTTGGACCAGAAGGCCCACTGTGGCCCCTTCTAATCTCCCTGCTCAAGCAAGGAGGTTGACCAATTCTGTGATTGTCTTTACAGTGTGTTTATTCACAAGAGCAGACATTTGCAAAGGATGCATCTGTTCCTAGAGCACTGAACTATTCTACCTTATAGTAGCAACTTGGATGACAACAAAAAAGTATTCCCAATAGATGTTTTTTGTGCATCTGTGAGGATGATTGCCTTAGAGACAGCCCACAGGAAAATCCAAACAGTCTTATTTATTCATACAAAGAGCAGTTTGCAACAAAGATTCTAATATCATGCCAGTATTGTGAAGTTTTTATACATAATGAAACTGGTTCATCTTTTTTCTTTTCTAATGGTTCTTTTTTCAAACCTCAGCAACATATTCTGGATTTCCTGTTGGCATACACTATATGCGTCTATACTCCTCACTTTTCTGAAGCATTCTGTTGGCCTTCAAAAGTTTGATTTGGACACTTTTGTGTTAAAAATACTCCAATCCCTCCACAACTTGTTTTTATCTCAAGAGAGAGGGAAAGACCAGAAGAATATTTTTTCACCTTTCTGTAGCATCCTCTATCCAGTAGCATTTCATTGCACTAAACTGTTCTTACTATATGCTCAATATGCATGGTATATAGAATAATAACTTTATTTTTCCGTAACACAGGCAAAGAGCTGTGCAGTGTCTAATTACCTAAAGCAGAAAAAGAACATTAGTCCTAACAAGTAGGACAGAGTCAGCCTAAGGGAAGAAATATTATTAAAAAACAAACAAACAAACAAACAAAAGTAAATATTAAGGCAGCAACTGAGGAAATATTAAGATAAAACAACAACCAAAAATACTGATACATAGATGCAATCTGTTCTGTTATTCAAACAGCTGTTCTTGAGTATGATAGACAAGTATTAGCAGTTTATAAGGTAGTCTTGCACAGAAAACATTTTTAGAGAGACAAGAAAGCATTTACTTTAGTTTTCAAGAAAGGCAAATAATTTTTCTATTTATACAATACCTGACATTTCTGCAAGATAAATTGCTTTTAGAACCAAATATACTGATGGTAGGAACTACACCTGGGGACTCATAAATAAAAAAACAAAAAACCCCAAACCAAACAACCTAGCTTTAAATGTTTTATTTCATGCATTCTTTATTCCTATAAAAAAACTATATAGATATATATATATGTATGAATGTATGTGTATATGCATATGTGTATATATTTGAAAACAAACATTATAGTATTTATAATCCCTAAGTTCCCTAAGTTTACAAACTATTAAAATGCTTACTACCAACCTTTGATTACAAAAATATTGATCCTTCAATAATTTTCATTTAAGAAATAACTTGGGATTTAGAGTGAAACTTTTCTCTGTTCTTCAGAATATTTAAAAGAAAAAAATATAGAAGAAATATTTTACTGAAATAATTAGTGAAATAATCATTGAAGAAAAATAATATTGTCTCTAAATCTCTCAACTTCAGACTAATATAAACAACATGCACTAATCAGAATTTCTATTTACTTCAAAATTTCACCAAGTGCTGCACCACTCACTCTTGCTTATCTGTGATGTGTATACGTGTGAATCAACCGAGTCAGAGCGGCCACAGTTGTAGTTTTCAGTTTCAAGAAATAATTTCTCAAAATGTGTGAGGCCCTAGACTATAATATGAATTATTGGCTCACACCAACTCAAGTATGTGTGGAGGGGAAGGGATGGGTAAGAATTTCATGAAAGTGGAATGGGCCATGCCCCACTCCAGCTCCTTGGAGCCTCCTCGGGCAGTCCTGGAGCAGCTGCCAGTCACTGCACACCAGAACCACCAGCAGTTAGGATCCCCTAACCCTGCTCCACACCACAGCCCCTGGATCCCCTAACCCTTCCTCAAAATGGCTGGCAGACTAAAAGTCTCACCTGGGGAGGGAGGTGGCCACAGGGATGCAGAGGAGATAAAAGCAGTGACATGTGGCCACCGTGTGGCTGTGAGCCTACCATGTGGACACGTGGAATCTGGACTTACACAGCACTCAAGGGGGTAGCTATCATTCTCTCTTTTACTTTCTCTCATTCTTTGCTTCTTCTCCTAATCTCCTCTCTTGGTATTTTGGGTAACTTAAAGCTAGATGGGTTGGATTTTGCTAAGCTCTATGGGTTAGCATGTCCTAAGTCAATGATTTGTTCAATACTTTTTTCTTTTGGTTGGATGTTGCTCTTTAAACTTCTGCTAAGTTCCTTTAATTTCTAAAGCTTGCCAGTAAAAATGTGTTATTTAACGTCCTGAGAAAATGTGTGCAAAACCGAAGAACTTCTAATAAGTTTGTCAAGCAAATTTTTGGAGCCTTGTGTATTTTTCACTCCAATTGCATAAAAAAGCAGAAGGCTATACTGTCACTCTGGTCTGCATATATATGCCAACTTTATTTAGTTTAACTCTTCTTCATTTATCATTAGTTTTGTTCCAGCAGAATAGTTAATAAAAGGGAATTAACAGAGAAAACTCCATCAAATAAAGCAAAGTAGAGAGCTGTTACTTGTAACGACAATATTGGCTGCAAGTAAGTCAGACTTATTTGGCCAGTCAAAAGCTGAATTTCAAACCATAAAAACTGCAGTATCCTGCAATTGAATTGAGGGAAATTATGTGCTCAAGTAAAATGTAATTGACATGGATCACTTAGCAACAGAAAGTTAGAGTACTTCAATTTGCAGAAGGGAAAAGGTCCTTGATCCTCAACACAGAAAGGCACCAAAGGAATTTTACTTACTTAGGGATGAGGAAGCACAGAGGTCCTTAACAGTTCAAGTAATTTTTTTTTTCCTCTAATTCTGTTAGCTAACTCATCTAGAAGATACCAGTTACAAAATATTGTTGAGCATCTCCAGGTCTTTGAGCTGTTCCTTCAGTTGCATTTCCTCAATCTATGATCTGAGATCCACTCTTTGCTCCCCCTTATCTCCTGTGCCTTAGTGCATCTGGGTGGGCTTTATTACTCCTTCTGTCTCTGTCTTTTGTTTTCATGCTGAATACCTGTTAACTATATACATCCTTAAACCAGATGTCCTTATATCATAAGTATCTACATATTCCTTATCTTCTGGATATCCATGCACTTTCTAGTGTCCCCTGAAAGTAATACTTAACAACACTAAGCACTAAGCAACCTTTGTTAAGTGCCTTGACATCTCAAGTCTGACATATAATCTTTAAGTACACCTTCCAGGTTTGTTGTCAGATGCCATGAAGTTCTTTGCAGGCCTTTGTGAACTCATTTGATATGGCACACTGATTTACAATACCATAACATTCTTTTCTACAGGCACCTTTTGCACTAGAACAGTGTTTTGTACAAGGATATGAATCAAGACATGAAGATCCTACAAAGCAATAAGGTTTGCTTTCAGAAAGATACATACCAAAAACAGGAGGAAGTAGATAAACTAAGACGTCTTTGGTTTGAATGCTAGAGAAAGCTGCTAATTAGATCTAATTGAAACAGGCTCAGAACTATACAGTGGATTACAGGGCTGTACTGTTATCATGCCATTGAAGATTTACTGCAGGCCTGTAACTAGTGCTGTGTTTACTTACTCTGTACCACTTAGTGACACTATTGCTGTTGTAGCACTTCACTAATCAGAAATTAGCTGACTCAGAATACTCTCCCTTTCGTATAAGAAATGTGACTAACCCAAACTTGTGTCCAATTTACAAACAGGTAAAGGAGAGTTTTTAGCCACTAAACATGAAATCTCTTATTCTAATCCCATCCCCAGACAACTCTGATTCCTATTCTGTACTCACAGCCATCACACAGCTGAATCCCACTAACCAAAATGACTGTGCACTACTTTGCTGCCTATAGTTTCCCAGCTATTGATTTGAGTTTCATGATGCTCGGTGCAATGCTTCAACATTCTAATGTGTTAAATTCCCAATACATTCCTAGGCCAACAAAAATATCCCATCACTGTCAGATTTCAATTCTGAGGATCCTACAACACTCCAAAATGTTATTTTTACAGATTATACCTTGCCACCTTATACATGAAACAGCACGCATCTGAATACAGCCAAAAGCCATGTATATTGATCAACAGCAAAGGCAATATTGGCACCTAAACAGAGGACTCATTTTCAGGTAACACTGAATACAAATTTTGTCTGACCATTAACAAAAGAGGTATTTTTTCTGTATTTACCAATGCCATGTATGAGAGGCTGTCACTGAATAAGGTGTTGAAAAAAAAGGGCTAATCTGCAAGTGCCTTTAACTCTCTGTGCTCCAGCTGTAATTATGCATATATAGTGTACT
Source organism: Formicarius rufipectus (assembly GCA_013399695.1). Taxonomy (NCBI): domain Eukaryota; kingdom Metazoa; phylum Chordata; class Aves; order Passeriformes; family Formicariidae; genus Formicarius; species Formicarius rufipectus. Next base: position 556,075 of record VXAU01002667.1, on the reverse strand, counting down.
CCACAAAGGCGAGCGTATAAATTGAGTGCTGGCTATCTCCTGCTTATACCAATTCATTCTTAATCAGATGCATGTTTTGCTATGTCTGTTTCAAGGGCACAGTCATCAGCATGCATGATTACCTTAATGATTTTGTAGAGCACTGTAGTCCATTAGAATAATTGGAAGCACATCCATATTCTAGCATGTGTTCTATAGAAATATTCAGAACATTTAGAGGAAAAAGAACTATGTGCTTTTTACCCACCACACACCCTGATGCAAAAATTGGATAAGGATCATACACTGTACACTTTAACCTCAAATATCAGGGGATAAAAAAACCTATACTTTAAAAAAAAGTCCTTTGTTTTCCAACTCATCCCAACATGAGAGCAAACTGGGAATCTTTATGCCAAAAAAAACATTGCCAGCTGTCAGAAGGGAGTAGCAGAAATTAGTTGTTCATCAAAGGGAGGTGAGCTGGCATGGGGGTGTGACAGCAAGTCTGAAAGAGCAGCACCCTCACTGACAAGGAACAGGTTATGGTGCTCACAGAAGCTGAGCAGAGTGAGCCTGAGGATGGTAACAAAGTTCAGTTTAAGACCAGTGATCTCCAGAGAAGTCCATGGTGATAAGGCAAATCTAAGGCCAGCCAGGAAGCCAAGGTGCAGCAAGACACATGGCCAGACAAAGACACAGCTGCAATATTATTCAGGCAGATCCCAATGGAGAGAGCCTCAGGTGATGGGGACAAGTGCCTACCAAATTTCGGAAATGTCAAGCTCAGACATCTAGCTAACTCAAGGCTAGATAATTGCCATATCAAAGTTGGTCTGTAGACCAAGCAGTCAAAACAGAAGGATATGGAAGGGTGTTTGATGCTCTGAGAGGCACAGTCAAGAAGAGGATAGTGTTGTTACATTCCCAGTTATCTCTCTTTTAATCTAAACAGGCTATGACAGTAATCTAAAAACTATAGTAGATTATGCATTTAAAATATCTTTGTCTTTTATAAATTACCTTTGCTACAAGGCAAAAGTGATGACAAAGCTTTTTCATTACTCTGGTCTTTCCTAAAAATCCCTAGCCTATTTTTGATCAACATCTGCTGTATCTGGCTCAGAATTGATAGGATAAAGTATTTGTTAGTCATTCCACTGACTGTTTCCCTAACAGAAACAAGAAACGTAATAGCTTGGCAAGCTTCAGTTGATTCAAATGTTGTATTAGACACTTCAAGACACTAGAAAGGGAGACAAGAAGCTGTGGTTTCTCAGTTTTTCCTTGCACCAGCACTACTAATAGTCAACATTAGCATGCCATTAGCATAAAACCAAATAATCTTTATTACTGTAGAGATCACTCCCTTAAGATCATACATACCATGAGATAACAAAATGAAAAAACACTTGCTTTGAATACTCTTCTCCTGACTTTAGAATCAATATTAACATTGTCCCTTGAGTTGGGATTCAGTCAACCTAAGAAGCTCCTCAAGAAGTAATTTCCATTGCCTTTTTATTACATACACAGTATAAATGTTCTGAAATAGTGCAGGCAATCTGTTCACTCATACTGCTTGCAGTTCTTTGACCTTTTCATAGCAACTACTTAGGCTGTTATGCTTAAAAATTCTGACATCACTGGACTGCAGCCTTAGATTTCCCTCCAGCATTCATATTGCACTTAATGATTTTTTGTGGGTTCAGAGCTCTATAGCTGAAATCAACCATAAAGGAATTGGTTTAATTCTGTTTTTACAGTCTGACTAAACACTACTTTTTTACTAGTTTTAAATTTGTGCCACAGTAGAAACCTCAATGCCACTTGCACTTTGTAAGCACTACCCATGATAAACTGAAATAAGACATAAATATTGTGTCTAAATTCATCTAGAAATAAAGCTATTCCACAAAATAACAAAGAAACAAGAGCAGACAAGAATGAATTTAACATAGAAAATGCCATACTGCTAACAGCCATTGCACTCAGGTACCAGAACAGACTTCCAGGGGAAACAGCAATAGCAAAATACTCCATCGTTTTCTGAGATCATCAATGAATGAATTAAAACAAACATATAAAATGTTATGATTGCATAATAAATACTGGACTTGACTGTTGTGAAATTTTTCAGTCCTATCTAACTAAAATATCACACTTCATTGTTCTGAATTTCTGACAATTTTGCTGGAAGACTGAATCCTAAGAAAATGCCAGGCAAGGAGTGCAGGGGCTTGTCCTATAAATATTTCATTTAAGTGGCTAATGTTTATCCTTCCTATTGCATGCATTAGAATGTTTCTGACAGCTTCATTTTAAAATTTCTAAAGTATTAAACAATGGCTCAGTGTGAGAGCAGCTGTGAATTACCCTGGACTCTAATACTATCAAAAACACACCACCACAGCACTACTGGCTTTAAAGTATGACATGAAGACTGAAATAATGAAAATTTCAGATCAGTTTTCTAATTCAGACAGGACATATTAACAAAAATCACCGATTGCTCAAATCAGATAGCCAATGTGTATGTTCCAGTCTGTTTCCATAAATATACAGAGTTTTACAAAACTATATAAACAGCTCATTTCCAGTTAGATATATCACCATGATTTATCTTCAGATTTCAGTTCTCCCACTGAACTTTTTGTTCCTTTTTTTCAAAAATAGATGACAAAGTTCAAAAATTACACTTCCAGTCAATGCATTATTTTGCCACTGTCCCAGTTACAGCTTACAAAATACCTATAGCTATGCAGGTTACATGGTATTTTATTAAATCTTCAAAATCTTTAGTATTTGCTTACATCTGTCAATGTTTATAAAAACTAACAATTTGTCAAAATATTCAATGTAGACCATAAATATTGGGAGCTGTGGAAGTAGAACAGTAAATAAAAAAGGAAGAACAGCTTATCATTTCATACAGTGCCTAGTAAAAATTTATAACAATATAGGACTAAAACAAAATCAAAATATAATAGAGCTACTTTTATTAGGGTGTCAGACAGCAACTTCAAAATCACAGTCTTTGATCCTATACCTCACCATTTAAGTTAAGAATAGAAACCAAAACAATGGAGAAGTTATTCCTTCAGGTGTATCAGAGAACGAAATATTCAAAACCTAGCTATTTTTAAAAAAAAAATAAAAATAGTAACTTAAAAATGAAAAGAGGCCAGAACCTAAGTAGAATTGGAGCAAAGACTAAAATTTTGCAGTTTTAAATAGGGAAGGTGAGGAGGGTCCTTGTTCACATTCCAGACATTCATGTCAAGCTCTTCTGAAACAGCACTATATTTGCCAGATAAGTTCACTACCACTTAGCTAGCACGAGGCTTATGGGAGCAATAGACTGCTGGAACTTCATTATGTTGTCCGTGGTGAAATGCTAACATGAGACAGCCATATGCTGCAATAAAAAGTTTGAGAGCCAACGAGTGCTGTACAAAGCAGTGGGGACAGAGAGCTATATCTCAGCATGCATGTCAAAAGATTCTGAGACATTGTGCACCTTCAATATTGAAAAGCAATACAGGGCAGAATAATTACATCATTGAGCAAATCATGTTATGCCAGATGGCTATAAAGGAGACTCTCCTTTTCTGAATCTCTTCTTCCCTCTCTTCCCTTGGGAAAATTTAGCATTATCTTTTGCATAAAGCTCCAACTGTTCTATGCAATATACAGCAACAAAACATGTTTCTTCTCTCATCAGAATATATGAGCTTCAGCTGGTATCTAGCAAAGAGAAGATGAAGACTCCATTGCTAACTGAAGTGTCTGCATTTACTGGAGCAGAACCAGCCATAGGGCAAACTTTATAACCAATCCACAAGCAGAAAACCACATTTATAGCAAGCCCAGCTGCTCTCTGTTAGTGGTATTGCTTCTATCTAGCCCTAGTTTAATCACAAGAGTTCACAAAAGTCACTCTTAAAAACAAATCATTAACATTTGACACAAACTGGAGGCTTATTTTTTCAGAACATTTCTCAGAAGGTACCAGGCAAAGTACTGTTCATAATCTTCCTTTTAAATTGCAATGACATGTCAGTCGGCTTGGCAAGCAATTAAGTCTAATACTTGATCAAAGTAAAAGAAACCGCAAACTTGTTTTATTCAGCTTGATTATTGAGGAAACATTGAAAGTATATATTTAAGTAAGCAAACACACATTTTAATTGCTTAAAA